>VZTH01019448.1:0-279469 GCA_013397815.1 Aleadryas rufinucha | reverse complement strand
AAAATCAAAAAAAAAAAAAAAAAAAGACATGGAGGCTCCTACATGGCTTCATAAAATGTGAGGGGGAGAGAAGGTAGAGGGTGTATATCTTTTTTCATTTTCCACTGATAAGTCTCCAGTCTATGGGAAACCATCAGGACGGTTTTTTGTGCATGTGTGGTGTGAAAATGAACACATCTTTCTTCACAGTGAAAAGACTTTTTTTTGTATTGGCACAGTAACAGATGTGTCCTCCAATTTACCCCAGTGCTGTAAACTTTTTCTCTGGTGATTTGTGGGTTCTTCTGGGTTTTGAACTTATGAAAAACTGGTAATGTTGTGCATATTCTACTCATTATTTTATACAGGGAGGTTAATGAGTGTGTGCAACATGATAACTATGGCAGAGAACCTCTGTGGGCTGTTGCCAGCTCAAACACCAGTTGATCCAGACCAAATAAAGTTGTTCTGTAGCATCTTGAATTATATGATGCACTTAGGAAAAAAAAAAAAAAAAAAAGAAGACGAATTTCCTTGCAGAAAGGAGTTTACAAAGGGTGTGAGATTTCTGGGAGCCACTGGGGTCCCCTGGGGCATGGCTGATGCCTGGGTGCTGAAGCACAGCACAGATGAAGACTGAAAACTTCAGAGTGCTGGACTGTTTGGGTCCAAGTCTGCAGCTACTGAGGATACTTCTTGCTTTCTCCATCTCCACTGAACAGGGTAGTGGTGGGCTTGTGCTGTCGAAAAAGGTCAGGGCTGTCTTTCTGCCTCCCTGCTGTGCACGAACAGCACTAGGCTCTGTGCACTGCTTTTGGCTGCTCTGCATTCAGTGACGAGAGCAGTCTTCAGCTAGTTGAGAGATTAGGTTTTTCCCCAAGGTCTTTATTACCTTTCATCCTACAAAACAGTTTTCATTTCAATGTAGGACTACAGACGTGAATGAAAGACTCTTTGGTGCAGCTTGGTAAACACACGGGATGGTTCTTATGCTTAAGATAGTCTTGAAGCTCTCTCCATACTTGGCTTGGACTGCTGCTGAGACATCCTTATGTTCATTATTTCAATGGGGAAAAATGAGCTGGAAGTAGCTAAACTCATATAATGTTTTTCTTTCCTTCCCCTGCCCCCATTCTCTCCAAACCTTACATTCTTTTGTGTTGTTCAAGTTCCCCAGTGCTTTATATGAGGATTCAGAAGTCTGGTGCTCTGGAAACAATTGTTATGTCAGCTGACATTAACACAGCAAGCACTTTAACTATTTTTCCAACATATCCATCAAGTTCAATGGCCAACACATTAATTCTCATTAAGCTTCAACAAAGTTTCTCATTTTCCTTTAATTCTGTCACTATACTGCCTCCATGCAAGACTGCTTTACAAATATATCAAGTCACTTAACTAAAAGAAGTTTGGGAAGCTTTATTTTTAGTGACTTTATGCCCATACATTTGTGAATGTTCTAGGCCATTTATGACATGAATTTGAGCCCCTCTTATTCTAAGTTAACAAAAAGCATATACGTTTTAAATCAGCCAAAAAAAGAAGAAATTTTATATTGCTGTTACTAGCTTGGAAACTAGGCATAGCCCTCTAGAATTATCAGAATATATGAAGAAAAAATAAAGATGAACTCAGCTGCTGAAACATGGATCAAAACTTTCGTGTTGCCTACAAGCGCAAGGTCATATGGACTATCCCTAGATTCATCAGCCGGTTTCAGAAGTCTCAGTTTCGGTTTTTTGCTCACTGGACAAAGGAAGATGCTGTTCAAGGACATTGAACAAGGACGTTGCTCAAGAGAGTACAAAAGATGGAGTTTTACTTTTTTTTAGTCATTATTAAACAGTTATAGATACAGGTCTCTTAATAACGAAGATGGGCTACTCCAATGTTTCAGAGTTATAACTGCGCTGGTCTAAGGCCATAACATGTATGAAAACCTATCTACTAATAAATAATGAATATCTACTCTAAGATGTCATAGTTTCACAGTGGGCAGAGGCTAAAAAAATACTAATAATATCTCAGCTATTAGTATAACAAATGATAAATGTTCCCATTTTAGAACTATAATGCAATAAATGTATTAAGCTGAGTCTATGTTTTCTTTTTAAATGAAGCATGCATCCCCATCCCACTCACCAAACCACATTTTTACCTTCAAATATCACCCAAAAATGTGCGTAAGAACTATGGTTGGTGGAAGCAAGATGCTGGTCCTGCCCCTAGAGAGAAGAATCACGACAGATTAACTCCCATGTCCTTTCTGGGTGTGCTGAAAATTTATAAAATAAATTCCCACCAACATTAAGAGAGGTTATTATAGGCAATTGACCTTGTAAATCAAGAATGGAATAGGCCATATAATGTATAATATTTTGAGGTATTTATCTCTTTGCCGAGGCAGACAGGATTCGAGCATGTAAATCGTGGTAATGGTAACAGTAATTCTACATCCCAGTGCCTGCATGTCAGTGAGAGTGCTCCCAGGGCTGCAGGGAGGGTTTCCCTCTGCACCCCCTTACGCAGCCCTGGCACGGCCCAGACTCAGGGCTGATGGTCCACACAGACCAACACAAACAGGACAAACCTGTATTCTGAACTGCATCCTCTTTTCGTTACTTCTGCAAGTGCATATCTAATTCTCTATGCCTTTTGATCTGCTCCCCAGTTTTCTCTAGATTTCTTCCCAGGTCTGCAGGATTTTCTCTCCTAAGGAGAAGGTATATTTAGGTTATTCTCAGTTCAATCCCATATCATGATAGAAAAACGACATGAGCCATGGCTGAATATATATTCAAAAAATTCCAAAACATTTGAAGTGGGATAAAATAAATAATCCTGAGGCAAATGACATGTTGAAGTCTCCAATTCTTCTAATATACACCAGAAATGCACATGACTTTAAGAATACATTGCAACCTTCAGATAATTGTTAATGCATGTAAGTGTTTTGCAGGAAAAACGACATTTTGTGTTATCTGCAAAAAGCCCTTTTGAGTAAGAGTCCATATCTCCAGGTATTTCTTTTAAAGGGGAACAGTTTAATAAAAATAACAAAGCTAGAAACCAAGAACATTAACTTTCACTTTGCCTAGCTACATGCTAGTACTCTTGCTGTAATTATAACACAGAGGTCATTCCAAAGGAATTACCAGCCTTCAAATGATATGAGACAATTATTCTCCAGGGAGTTGGACAAATTCGTAAGACAAATACAGTTGAAATTTCAGACATCAATCTCTTTTTTAACATAGCATGGGAACAAGGGAGCTGTGAAATGTAATTTTACCCTAAGGCCCAACAAATGATCGCATTAAAATGATTTAAAAAAAAGACTTCACATCTATTATACCTTAGAAGTGAATGTAGTGTTAGATTTTTCTAAGGCTTCCTGTGAATAACAGTATTTAATAGAATCTGTAAAAAACACTTTACAGATGCTGGTGTTTTTGGCTGGCAGGGGAAGGCAACCCCACACGCTGTGGTGTGGCGCTGGGTGCCGTGCCGGGGAGCAGCATGGTGCCAGGAGCTGGCTCCCACTCCCCAGGCAGCCCCTGGCTGTGGAGGCTCACACTGGACCCTGCCCCACCACCTCCCAGCTGACACCTACTGCTGTGGTAGCTCTGCACAAGAGGGGATTCCCCAAATGGCTGCTTTTAACATGCCCAAATAGTCACCAAACAGGAGGAAGCTGAGCCAATCTCATGCACACCTGCGGCAAGAAGCTGTGCCAGATGGGAGCCTCATTTCCCTGGTACTGACAACCACAAGTGGAAATTTAAAGGGAAAAATACTTAGAGCCATCTCAAAAGCACCTCGAAGGGCTTTCAGTGATCACCCATTGTGAACCCCAAGGACACCCACTAACGGTGTGCATCGCCTGAGAGTGCAGGAGATGTGATAGAACCCCAAAAGGCGGCAGCTGTGGATCCCCTGCTTTTTATGATTCAGTCCATCAGACTTACATCACTTCCCACAAACTTAGTTTAAGTGGAACCCTATATGGCTTGAGCCCATCTAGAAGAGAAATCTGGGACCGGTATCACTTCCAGTACTGATGTGCAGAAAGCAGCAAACTCTTCTATTGCTACTTGCAGGGAGTTACTCAACCTATCTTCTGCATTTACGCAGTGTCAGTCATGCCAGCACTGATTTGAGTGGGCTGCTTATGTGAGCTGGGCAGGATTTAGCCCAGTGTGTGTGCCACAGTCAAAGGGTTGAAGTGGAAAATGGTATTAAGGAACTGCTCTTTGGCTAGGGTTTGATTTACAGAAACCTGTAACAGTCTCATTCTTCAGATAAGTGCATTTCTCCAACTGCTATTACTCACAAAAACAGGCTCCTTGGAAATCCTTACAGCCAACACATTGCAATGTGACCTTGCACAACTTGGCAGTGCAACTCTACATGTTTTTATTGTATTTAAATAGCACCATTATTTTTATTCGTATAAGGAAGTTAAACTTTAGCTTCAGTGACATTCTAGCATTGCACATGCACTGCATCCGTGCATGCCCCTGTAGGTGCAGGGTTTCCGAGGAGCAGAGGGAAGAAGGGGTGTGAGGAAGAGTGCACAAGTTTATGCACACACAGATGTGCACGAGTTTTTTTCCAAGGATGTATTCCCATCCCTGTGACACTATGGTCAACAGCTGCCTGAATGATCCTATCAGGCACAGCCTCTGCAAATATTTGTGAAAGGATACTTCCCAAATGGAAGCTGAAAAATTAATGAGAAATGCAAATGCATCCTGGATTAAGGGAGTGCAAAAGTAGAGCAACACCTGTCTGGTTGATGAGGATGTTTGACGGTGGAGAGCAGTGCTGAGCTTCTGTGGTATTTAGGGTGAGGAAAATGGTCACAACCCTGCATTTCCATTTACCAGGCCAAAACATTTCATTCTACTTCCACAACAGCTTTCTAAGGTAAACTTTCCCAAGAAATATAGTGAATTGTAAGGAAAAAATGTATAAAACTGGTATGATGAGTGATAGACATCTCAAAGCTGTCATAGGATGTCTCACCAGCAAACACTTAGTCCACCTTATTGTGGGAACACTTTGAGTGTCTAGGCAAGTTCCCAGAAGAATACAAAGTTATGAGTCCCTTATGCTACATAGTTTCCTAAGTTAGCTTTAAACTAACATGGTTTTGTATTATTAGCCAGGCAAAAATGAAGGGACTAACACAAGTCAGTAAAAAAAAAGTCCAGAAATGCATATACATATTTCATAAGTACATATATCTTCTATTTGACTTAAATTGCCCTTACCCCATGACACAGGTGGCAAGTCTTTCATAGTTTGCCTCTTGTCTGCATTTTATTTTAAGGGCACAGAAAGTCCAGTGTGCTGCCAGTACTCTCAGTAGCCTTGAGACCTGGGAACAAAGAGATCACCTCTTGTCCATGACAAGGAAAAAATGAAAAGCGAATGTCACTGTATGCAAACAGCAGAACACATGGAAACACAAGAGTGAGGTGCCACATGAGGCCCAGAGATGATAAAACAAAACTGTGTGAAGATTTCTTAGTATTAAATCCAAAACTAAATTAAACTAAGACGTCATCTCACCAGGTTCTCTTGTCCATGACAAGGAAACTGCAAGATCTAAATAAACAATTGTCATGCCTCGTCACTGCTGATCGAGAAGAATATGGATGAAATCTTTGCTCTTTACACTTTCCATCTTTATCTGATTTCTAAAGTGTATCTCCACTGCATAGTCTCATTTTTTTCCATCACCTTTTGTTCTATTCAGATCAAATACTTGTTTGCCATGAGAGGGATTGGGGGTGGGGAATTACCTAAAAGCACTGGAAACACCAGTCTTACAACAGTCAGAGCCACATATGTCCATAAGGACTCCAGAACTCAAGAGAAAGCGAGGCGGTTTAAATGAACTGATTTTACTATTTATTCTGATAGAAAAAGAGGAAAAACTGAGGAAAAAAAAAAAAGATTGAAAGACTGATTTCATTGTAAATCAGTACAAACAGATTCTAGGACTGCTGTACTTGGATTGAGAGTGTATCTAACCCATAGTCAACCCAACAGTTTAATTTTCAAAACTTGGCTTTTAGCATTGGAGGCATGAGATCAAGCCAAGATACACTGCCAATAAAAGGCTGGAGCTCAAAGCCAGTGTTGAATTACAGAGCCCAGAAGGTTTACGGAAGTGTTTAGTGAAAATTGTTTGCAAATGGGTTTAGAAAAATTTTCTCCCTCCTGCTGGCTGCTTCAGGATCTGGCCCTGTCAGACTTACTGAAGAGTTCTCCTCCCATCAACCTGGCAGGGACACATAGGATTTGAATGTGGGCAGGCAGGATGCTTAGTGCCTAAACCCATATCCTCAAATTAAGCATGAGAATGTTTCTGAAAGATATGGTTGAGTCAAGGCAAGTGTTCTCCAGCCAAAGGGGCCACTGGGCCCTATCCAAGCTAGATTAAATAGAAAGCCCCCTGATAAACAAAAATGAGGTTTTATGATCTAATGGTCCCTCCTAAAATGAAATATTCCACCAAAACTGGAGTATTTAGGACTTTTTTTTCCCCATTTATCAGATGGATTGTTAATTGGAATACTTCTACAAGGTGTAGAAGTAAACTATGAACACAGAATTTTGCCCTGAGCAAAGCAGATTTGCATTTGATTTCTCAGCTTTGTTCTTGTACCTCATATCCTTTTAAAACAAATTTCGTGGGGCCTGCAGGAATTGTGCTGATCAATGGACAGTAAATTTATACTTTTAAATGGCTTTTTTGTCCCTGTACCCAGTGCAGTCATCACACATCAGGACTTACATAGGAATGTTTTTGTCAGTACCTCTGTTCTAGAAGAGCCACGGAATAAAGTTGCTACTGTTAAATACAGAGTCCCAGTTCTTTTTAGCGCAGAAGAGAGTACAGATACCCAACAAGATAAGCAGCTCCTACAGATCACAGGGAATCATATTTTCATTTCATCGAGATGCACTAATTTCTATTCCCTTGGTTAGTAGCTCAGGAAGGTGCCTTTTAGTAAAACTAAATATGTTTCGCTTGTAGAAGCATCTGCTGATTCATGATTGCTGCCCTTTGGTTTCTAGTGGGGTTTTTGTTCTGTTTTGTGGTTGTTTTGTAGGGTTTTTTTTGTTTTGGTGGTGTAGGGGTTTTTTCACTTGGAATTTTGTTTTTGAGATTTCTTGATCTCTTTATACTTACTGAGCTCATGTACTTAATTTAAACTGAAAGAAATGCGTTAAAAACCCCTACCTACTCCTGCCCTCTGATGAAAGCCCCAAATTTGATGCTGTGTCTAATGTTCATAAGAGCCCATTCACTGTGCTGTGAAGATAGAGACCTTATTGACCACGGATGAGGTGCCTTCTACCAAGAGACCTTAGGAAATCTCTCAGAAGTGCTGACATAGCTCAGATCAAGGACTGTCTATGAGAATTTCTTAAAATAACTCTGTGGACTCTCTGAAATATTCAGCTGGTTGAGGAGGTATTGTGGTTTACCACTTATTTCTCTTATTTGTTCTGCTGGGGCCATTAAGGACTCGTTTGTTTCTCAACATGACTTCCCTAGGATCCAAATTAATAGAGTAGGACCTTGCTGTACTAATAATGCAATAGGATTTCTAGGTTTCCCCTATTAAAAGATGGCTGGTCCCAGACACGCAGAATTCATTTTCTTATTTGTATCCTTGGAAAAGTACAGGCAGATGTGTTGCAAGCACTCTGCCAGTATGAGTTACCAGAGTTTGATCTGATTCTTTCCTAATTTTTTTCCTAAAATTCTCCACTTGGCACCAAATCAGTAAGGAGTATCTAAGTTACAGATATCCGTACTTAAACCAGACAAAATGCTATCTATGCTGGCAGCACTGAACAATCAGCCTGGCATCTGTCATCAGCCCAGTCTGCATTACTTTGATGGATGGAAACCACTGAACTTTTTTCATTATCATGTTTCATTCTCAGCCAGGTGTGCAAAATAGCTTCTGTAAATTGCATGGTTTTCACCCAGGGTGTCATCAAAGTGTCCTGGGCTTTTCATACTGACCACAGTTTAAAGGGTCCTCCTAGGAACTCAAGCAAGAGTTTGGAGGCATGAGAGGTGATCACTGGAGCTGTAGACTTCTACTGCAGTCCAAGAAAAAGTTGCATGACCACTCAGTCTCCACAGTTCTGTCACAAAAAGCTTACCCCCCTCTGACCCTGAGCAGGATGAAGAATACAGCAGAGAGGAACTCTGCACTCAGTACCAAGCAACAGTAGTAGTCTTTGAAAACTAAGCATCACCTGGAGCCACGCTGCTTAAATACATCCTGGTGATCACTGCGTGGTGGCACTGGTCTCATCACATCCTTCACCTCACCTGTGTGACACTCAGATCACTTTGGCAGCAGGCTCAGACTTCGCTCTGAGTTTTTACAAAGATGCAAAGAAATAAAAATTGATCCACCTCCCTCTCCAGGAAACCAGTCCTCACTGAAGAGGAAAAACCCAAGTCAAGAGCACCCTTCCAAATGAGTAATCAATGCTGAGCTGTGCCGGGCAACCTCTTAAACTGAAACCTTTTAGTCTAACAAAGAATAAATGAGACTGTCCCAGCAACACTCCATCTGTTTAAAGCCAGCTGTGCACTTAAGTACTTCCCTAAATAATGAGTCTTAATGAGGCTGATAATGGTTGAAAGAGCCATGCAGTGATCACAAGCGTGTTCTGCTAATACAGTATTTCTTCTCTCATTGAAAAAAGGAATGCTTGTTATTAAGTGAAAGTTATGTTTAAACTTCAGTGATAGGCTGAGCAGCTGCCTGCTGTTTTACCCTGGAAAACACATTGCATGCTTACCTGCAGTACTCTCCTCTCTAATTGATTCTTTCCTAAAGATATTTCCCACTACTCCACCTCCTTCCTTTGCTCTGATTAACAATCATAGCATGATCTCATCAGGCCTCGACAAGTATTGATGGGCCACAGTATCATGAGGCTAATAAAGTGTGTTACCCAGTATTTTCTGGTGACACATAAAAACTCCCTTATGAAAGACACAGGAGACAGAATATAATATAAATGGTTTTTTTAGTAACAGCAGAGTACTGTGGACTGTGCAGCACTGGGCAGCAGCACATTTTTTAATAGAGCTCTATGGGGCAGCACTGTTGAATCCTGCGATGGGAGAGGTGGGGGAGAGGATAACAGGGACCCACTGTGATGCAGCCGGGACAGAGGGGATGAGGTCAGGCAGGACCCAGAGGACTTTGTGGGAAAGCAAAACTCCCAGGCACCCTCCCTGAGTGCTGCCCCAGCTCTTGAGCAAAGCCCTCTGAGGTCAGCAGCCCCCTATGATGCTGTGTGCACTACCTCCACTTGCTGTTCCAGTTTTCTTTCCTGTGTTACCCTGCTAATCCACATTGCCCTGTAAATACAAGAACATTTTTAGAGCACCGTATTTAACATTTGCTGTGCAAGACCATTCCTTTAAAAAGAATGTGTGGAAACACACATCAGTGGTTTTGTTCCTCCCTCCTATTTACAGTTATTCCCTGAGCATCTGTCTAACTTTAAACATGAAGGGTAAAAATTATTTCCCCCTCTCTTCCATGTCATGACATAAGTGTCAAGCCCAGCAAAGCCATGTGAGATGAACACAACATTGTCAGTTCAAGGCCAAAGGCAGGCCTTGCTCTCACCTCTCCCCTTACCTGCTGACCACACTGGACCCTCAGCTGCACTGGGGCTGGTGGATGCTGGTTCCCACCACGGAGAAGGGTGATGGGACAGCCCTCCAAAAGACTGGGCAAGAACCTGGCATCTTTACAGATGCCCTGTTTGCTCCAGCCTCCCTGGGGCACTGTGCTTGTGAGTGATGTACTCATGGAGTCCTGAGGGAAACTGGGCTGAGCCACTCTCCCCATACTCCCAGTTCAGGATAAGCCTCACAGACACACTTTGCAGGTAACCCCCAGACTCAATTCTCCCCTCTCTTCATATGCCAGTGAAATGATGGCTTCTTATTTTTAAAAAAGTGTAGATCCCGAAATTCCCATTGTTGAATGTAAGGCAGAGGAGTGTCACAAGGTTAGCAAATCTGGGGTTTGCCAGGGCCATTCTTTTAATGGAAGAAAAGAGAAAGAAAAAATCCAACAAGTGGTGCAGCAAAAAAGAAAATCCCTTTTTGATCTATCAAGCCCTCTTTCTCCAGTCTCTGTGAATGCCTCACCTCCTGCACAGTCTCTGAATATAAACTTTGCCCAGCATACTCAGGGTAATCTTTTCACATCATAAAACTTATAATCCTCTTAAAGTGGTTTCGTAGGGTTTGAGGTATGATGCACTTATCAAATAACTGAAACAAATAAATCAGCTTATTTAGGCTGTGGTCAGTGTGTGTGCAGCTCTGTGAGCGCAGGGAGGAAGCCAGTGCCATACCAGCATTTGTATACATTAGCAAAAAAGCTGTCTGTGACAAGCTGTCCTCTGCACAACTAAATATTTAGTTGCATATCATAAGTAACTTCTTAAGTGATTAAAGAGAGAGGGTGCTCTCTGTCCGTGCTGGCGCGGGGTGAGCAGCCAGCAGGCTGGGGAGAGGAGCCCTCGGTGTGGCAGCGTGGCTTTGGGAAGGCAGGGTGCCTGTGGCACACCCTCCCCGCAGCTTTGCCACGTGGGGACAACCTCGGCTCTGGCCAGGGGTGCATGGACTTGGGCACGCTCCCCTGTCATCCTTCCCTGCCCAGAAACTGGCTCTAAACAGGCTCCAAGTGGATTTCTTGCATATTTGTACAGAGTTCAAGTTTTCAAATATTTGTTGCTAGCTTTTATTGGTGTTAGGGCAAGGTTTACTTTTAATGTGCCTGTATTTATGGATTCCTGTGCTTGTGGATTTCTCTCATGTGTAAAATTAAATTAATAAAACAATTTCATGTTGAAGAAGTATAGAATAGATGTGCCCTGTTTGATATGAAGACATTGTGGAAAAGACATTAGTAAATTCAAAAGCTATTAGCTTGTAAAATTTAACTTCCAACAACAAGCTAGAAAAGCCACCCTAAACTTGCTCCTGGTATGTTTTCTTGTGTGTACAATAAATGCTTTCTTCAGATAGTTCAAGCACCATCACAGCAGCTCTCACTTAAAATGTTGTGGTTGTTGGGATACAGACACATTCATTCTTAACGGAGTACCTTGAACATGATATTTCACCCAGAGAAAAAGAGAAGGATATCAGCCTGCCGTAGGGACATGGGCTGAGTTTTTGCACGTGGGGATCCCTCCTCTTCCTGCTGCCTCCTACCCCTTCTCTGCTTCTCTCTCCAGAAGATATTCCAGCTTTTACTTACTCTGAGGGGGAAAACTCCAGAGGCAATTTAAACTATTTTTAGGATTTTTGATGCCACTTCTGTTTCAGTATGTGCCATGTGCAAGCAAAGAACAGACAGGGATCGGGTCATTATTCCACATGGATGAAGTTTGGAGGGGTCTGATGGTGGCAGTGTCCTGCATCCCTCAGGATATGGGAGTGCCTGATATGGCTGACCCATTATCTTGTCTCCCAACTGCCCCTTGCCATCCCATCCCTCCCTCAGGTGCCTTAGCCACAAAGGATGCTCCACCTCTGCCAGGGCTGCCCAGGGCACTCGGGCATTGTGCAAGAGCTGCTGCAGGGCTCAGGACCAGCTCTCGTGGGTAGAGCAGTGGCCCAGCCCTCCCTATTTCTTGTAGAGTTAGTTTACAGCCAGATGCTGGAAATACAAAACAGTTTTAGCTACCAAAAAAACCAACAAGAGTTTTCTCTGGTGTCGATGGCATGGAGGAATTTTTAAGACTTTTCTTCCACAAAACACTTCTCAGAGATTTTGTTACTTGCATCTGGGAGAGCAGCATGAGAAAGACAGTATCATCTTCTTTTCTAGTACATGTTGGGTTACTAAGAAAATTAAGGCTCAAGTAAATATTCACCAGAAAGTAATCTCAGTCTGTCATGAAAATAATCTACATTTATAAGTTATCTAAAGTAAAGTGAGCCATATTAGCCTCCAGCAGCTCTGAAACCATTATGAATTACTGAATAAGTAATCTTTTTTTTTATAGTTATTGACATAATAAATATATTTTCTTGAAAACATCCAGAGCTGTATAGGCATAGAAGTATTTATGAGTCTGTGCTCTTTACAGCACTGTTTTACAGAGTGCTGTCAACTGTAGAGGGGAAACAGGGGGAAGAAGGTTTCACTTCTGATGTTCTTGTCAGGAGATACAGTGCTTCAGCCAGCCCCATCCCTGCAGGCCCTCATCTTCATGGACCACAAAATAAATAAAAATGTCTAGGTGAAAATGGTGTGACTAGATTTACTATTTTTTTTGACGGTTAATTCTTCAGTGACTAACGAATAGACCTGTAGTCCTGAAAAATCAAACAATACTGCTAGAGTAACATAGAGCAGCTTATTTTAGTATCAGAGAGAGCTTAAATTAACATTTATTTGGTAATAGAGAGCAGGCTTTAAATTGCCACCAGATCATCTCTGGAGGAAATGAAAAAATTATGGAGTTTGGGGCCCAGATGCACTGTCAGAGTGATGGGAGATTTGTCAGGCAGAGTTGAAAACCTTCGCATGCAGCACCTTGGGAGAGGGTCAGTGCCTGCAGTCACAGCAGAAGCTGCCACTGCCAAAGACACTTTGCCAAGTGCTGGATGGGACCTACTGTGCCACAGAACACCGAATCTCCTCCACTGAGGAAGATCTGCTGGAATGACACTGAGATGCAAAGTAAAAGGTGTCGTGTTGGGAACTGCTGTGTGCCAGTGCGTGCCCACACACCATGAGAGGTGCACCAGTCCTGCCTGGGATGTCATGGCTAAACCCTGTCCTGGAATCTGATGGCTGCTTGGGCACCCCTGGGGCCAAACACTGGCATCTTCTGGGATATTACAGGCTCTCCTCCAGAACAGTCCAGAGTGCAAAATACTGGCAGGAAAAATCTCCTTCTGCTGTAAAAGCTGCATTATATTTTTGCCTGTCTCCTTTAGTCAGTAAATGTATCATCAAATGTAAATGGCTCTTAAATTTCCTGAAGTAAAAAAATTAGCAATTACTAGCTATGAAATCACAGAAGTGCTTGCTCCTGTGAGAAAAAAAACAGCAGAACAATTTAAAGAGTGCTTCTACCTGGAATGCAGGGCCAGACAAAGATTTAGCGTCTTTCTTAATTTAAGTCTGATGGAACAACATGTTAAACCTTGGACACTCACAACAAATCAGTCTTTATTCAAGTGTGAAAATTTAGGCATAAATTGCTGGCTGCTTAGCTCTCAAAACAATGTCACATTACAAGAAATGTGGTATTTTGAAGAGAAACAGGAAAAAATTTATCAAAGTTTTTGTTATTATTGCATTATCCTCCTGCTTGATCTACTAGCTATAGATACTTGATGTCTGCTTAAGTGCTTTCCATTCTTCCCATAAGCAAATTCTGGTTGAAGACTATATATCATTCTACTCTTGATCACTGCTAGTCTCAGTACCTCATTACAGCAGACCACTTTTTGAAACTGAGCTATAGCCCAGATAAATGATTGTATAAAGTTTTAAATAAACATACAACATTTATGTTATGTTGTTTCACAGGGATGATTTATAGTCATTTTCTTCATCCAGTCCTGAGCTCTGGACATAAAAGACACTGAGCTCTCTGCTGTTTATCCAAGCTAAATCCTCTGTTTGTTCTGCATAAGCGTTCTTGATTCTATAATATATTGCAGGCTTTAGCTTCAGGTTTATTCCCTCTGGGATGGTGGAATTAGATACATTAACTGACAAAGATAAGGTACGGACATTGTAGCTTAATAGCCATTAAAATAGATACTGTGATAATAAAAATTGAGTTAGAAAAGGGAGTCAAGGTTGTGATATTTTAAAAATATGTATTGATAAGACTTACATGAATAAATGCAAGATTTGAGAAATCTCTATACAGAAACCCCCAAACGACGGTTGTATTTTGTTTAGTTGGGGTTTTTTCCCTGAGGAGAAGAAAATTAGAGATAGTATTGTGAACCAGATTACATGTTGCCTCTTGTGTCCCCAAAGAGAATTTTGTTTCTTACTAAAATGACTTTATGTAATCTGGCCGCTGAGCTAGTGAAGTACAGCTCTGTGCTACAGAGGAAAATCAAGAAAGTACCATGAGGTAAAGCAAGTTTCTCTGCCTTAAGAAAAACCCCAACAAACCTGTATGGATTCTTTTTACTATGTTCCTTCTTTTACCAGTATATTTAAACACACACACACACACATCCATATATATACCTTTGCTCAAACCACATAGGGTAGTCTATTTCCTTCACTCTGCCATTCTTCATTGCAGTCCTTGTTCCTCTGTTAAAAAAGCAGACAACAGTAAATGCCTTCTTTCTCTTCTTGTGAGCATAGAACAGATTTTGAGCTAAATCCACTAAAAGTTGCTTTGTAGTTTGGCTCAGTATTAATTCTTAAAATTTTGTGTTAAAAAAGTGTTAGCATTTAAAGACCTAATGCCTACAACAGAGGAAAGATTTTAGAATTATAGTCTTGAATGTGACATAGTCTAAATCATCTCTTAGCAAAGTATAAAAGTTAAGCTAAGATTTTGAAGGCTCTAGATGGACTTTCACTTTTTTTCTAAGTCAAGATCAACTGGCACGTAAGTAACAGACTAGGTGCTTTCATTGCCAAAAACTGTCTAACTCAAAGTTTGAATCCGGCAGTACAGACAGCAGCCCTGCCTGTACTCATACAAGCTTGTTATTTTGTGGTGCACAAGTTAATATGTTGTCCAGGCTCTGTAACAAATTGCATTCCATAAAGTATGAAATGCCTTTTAATCTGAAACTTAGGTGGAAAAATAAGCAGCAATCAAATTAAAGATATGAGCGGGTTTTCTCTCTTTGTTGTTGTTGTTGTTTTATTCTATGAGCCTTTATTTTAGCTAAGATATTCTGCTTTTAGAGGAGTGGGATACTTCCAGGAATAATGATGCAGATGGATCTGAATGACTTATTCAACGAACATAAAAGGAAGGGCAAAAAAGAAAACTCATGAAATCCCTCAGATCTTTGTGAAAGATTGCTTGAGTAAGCATAAAATTTTCTTTAAAAGGCAAACAAACTTATTTTATGCAGATACTGCTTTTAAAAAAATAATTATTTGATCAAGGTTGCTTGATCAAACACAGTAGTACATAAAGTAGCACATAATTTCTCTGCATGTTTAATTATCAAATTTTTTTATTATTCACTGTAAAGAAACACTTCAATTAATTTGCTTGCTAGTGAAATCTGCTAATTCTCATCATCATGTGTACATTTGATAACGAGAAAAGGAGAAAAAAAACCTGTGTGCATATATAAAGGTCCACTCTGGCAAAGAAATGGGAATTTCTTGCCATACAGGGTAAGGTTTAGGTTTTGTGAGCGGCAGTAAAAGTATCTTTTCCATGTGATGCAAAGTGCAATGATGAAAAGTCACCACCTTCTCCCACTGTGGCCCAATCTATGGCCCAGCAGCCCCTGAATTTTTGTACTGAGCTCCAGACCAGGATAGAGAACGTGTGACCATCTCATGGGCACAGTCATGTTTGGCATGTGGGCAGTGGCCTGTTGGATTCACAGCATTTGAGAGTTACTTAGATAAGAGTTGGCCTCCCCCCACTTTCAAGATTCATTTCCAGAAGTATTTGTCACGTCTGTTAGGATAATAGGGATTTGATTTTATTAGTATTTCAATACTAATAAGTCATGAAATGATTTTCCTATAAAAGTTTTCACTAAAACCCCTGCAATTACTTATTTATTCAATAGATGGGATACGGCAAAAAATGTTTGACCTTTTCTTTTTCAAATAGCTGTAACAACCAAGCATTAACTAGCTATTCATCAAAGCATCAGTACAACGAGGAATCACCTCCATCTTACCAAGAAAGAAACAAGTGTGAGTAGTACTGCCCCATACCACAAAAAATCTTGTTTGGGGTAGACCCAAAACTTCAGATATTTTGTCTTTTTTCCTGCCCTCATCAAATAATTTTATTTAATTAGTGTCTTTAACAAAAAAAATTCACCTAGAGTTTCTTGGAAGGCTGCAGCCTTAGACTCCCTTAATTTCCCGAGAAATCAGAGTTATACAGAAGGATTGAAGTAATTTCTGCTTTTTTCTAAAGTTTTCAGGTGAATTTGCAGTTATCCACAAGAATGAAAGAATATACTTATTTATCTACTATAAAAGAGCTAAGTAAATAGCTCATACTCATTTGCTGAAGAAGCATCTCGGTAGAAGCCAGTAACTATCTCTTAAAGGGCATTAAGACAACTGCAAACAACACAAATAGCTGGAGTTTAAAGCAGTTTGTGAACCACTTACACAGAAAAGCTTTTCCCACATTATTCTCATTTTGCTGATAGGAAGTGAAAGCCTAGAGCCCTGTTTAAGATCACTCAACACCCCTATAACCAAGATGGGCAGAGAAACCACAGACTTGGCATCCAACCCTCAGCCTACCAGTGGGATCACCTTCATGAGTGACTCAGGAGAGATTTTGCTGTGTTGCACAAAGTACTGCAGCACAAGCTATTGGTCAGGATGGCAAAGCATTGCTTGCCTCTCACACAATGTTTGAGAGCCAATGGCTTTTACGATGCCCTCCTGCTAAGCCTACATATTTCTAATTAAGCAGTTACAAGCCATCTGCACTGATGATGATATAAGTAAATGAAATGGGATCAGAGCATAAAAATCTGTATCCTCAGGTAAAACTTCAGGACCATTTTAATGATTTGCTGTATATATGCCGTAAGACAATAGAGTGAAAAAAAAAAACAATCCAAAAGCCATGTGTTCTGCAAGATGTATTAGGATGGGACAGGAGGTAAAACTCGCTTTAGGGACACAATCATGTTGCTGAGGTGCGCAACTTTTTCCACAAATAGCAGTGCCCTCTTACAGAGGTATACCTAGGAATTCCCTAGGGTGCTGGTATGTTTTTACTTTTAATATACTATGTTTGGGTTTTTTTCTTTTACTTTGGGTCATTAGCCCCATTTATTCAGTCCAATTTTTTATTATCAGAGAGTCAGGATAAAGCAGTAGGTTAGAGTATTTAAAAATCATTGCATCCATATTCAGGAAAACTGTAGTAAAAAACATTATTGCTATAGAAGCATCAAAAATGTTATCTAGACCAAACGTCCTACACCTCGCTGGAAGGGGACCTGGAGCAGCAAGTAGGCTCTGTGGTTTACACCAAATACACATTGATATTCATGAGAGCATACCCACAATGCCAGCTCTAACAAACTACTGAACTGTCTTATTCATTCGGAGGAGAAGCATTGTGTCGACTTCCTGTCTGACACGAATGGGACACAACTTCGGCTGTGTGCACGTTTAATTATAAAGCAAATAGCAGCTCACGGTGCTTTTCAGCCCTGATCTGGATGACCTATTGTATTACAGTATTAATCTTGTTGTCAAAAATAGCCTTTTCAGGCAAACATACTGATGGTCTGGCGTCTTGTACACCAACGTCTCTTAACATGAGATCAATAAAATTATTTTCTGTACCTTCAGATCTGAAAACCAAACCAAAAAACACCCTCATTTGTGCAAAGCTATCAAGCAAATACACAAATGTTTGAGATTTATCATTACCTCTTAAACTGAAATTTTACAAAAATATTAGCTTGATTACCTGCTCCTCAAACCCCCGTGATTTAATTTTGCTGCTCTATTTACATTTGCCTTTGTAAACCAAAAATTATTATATCCACAGTACATAAAAATTTTCAGATTTTAACAGGTTTTTTCACAGTACATTTAAAGCTGTGAGCCATGTACAGTAACTGCTGGAAGAGTATTAGGCTGTGGACTGTTCTCCTGGACTCCATCTGCCCCAGTAAACACATGCTAAATTTTGATGCTGTACTATTTTGTCAATTCAGTTATATCTCAGTAACTGCATTAAAACCCTTTGCTCCAACACTCAGTGACATTACACTTCCATAACCATCTACTCGCTATGTATGTTGTTAGAACAAAACTTTTTGTAGTAGTTGCTAAAATAAATAATAAATTGTTTAAAATGTTGTCAAACTACCACAAATTTTTCACTTGGAAAAAAGAGTACTGGACTACAAAGCAGGGGACGTCACTTTTCCAGAAGCATTATTAATGGGGATTATGTTAGTCTTCAGTGACGGGGAACGACAGGCTGTAGCATTTCTTCAATTTAAGAATAGAAAATAACTGTACTTGCAAGAATTCAATTACTCTGCATTAGAGCTGCCATGGGGTTACTGTACATTTATACATCAGAAAGTCAGTAAATTATTTTTCTATAAATTAGTCTCTCAAAGATGATTTTTTTCCTTTCTGTACTGAATGCCAAACTCCTGACTGCTTCTCCACTACAGAGACTTCATATGTGGATAGCCGACATCTGTAAAAACATTTCTAATGAAAACACTACTAATACAACCCCCTGGAGAAACAAATGAAATGAGATCTAAGTATGCAGCCGCCTTTCTACAGCTCTGTCTTTAACAATAGTGAGGCTAGTGCTTCCCATCCAAGCCTTGACACAGGTCATGATCATTTAGGCACAGTAGTAGCAAAATAAATAATTGTGTAAATATGTAATAACTGGTATAAATACTCCAGTAGCACTTAGAAGATATGATAAAGGACTTCTGTTTTTAGCCGTGCATTAAGGTTTATCTCACTGGATGGAAGAGAGAAGCATTTAAACTGCAATGAAGGAGAACTACAGATCGAATACTTGAAAGCTCAGTGCCAGATATAACAACGCTTCTTTTCCGCAACAGCAGCTTAGAAAGTGTATTAGTGTTAAGTGTTGGATCGCTGCTAAAATATTATAGAAACAGTGGTTAGAGATTCACTCAAAAAAAAAAAATACTATAAAGATCAGTAATGTAACTACATACTTAAATAATTCAGATTGAAAGCAAAACTATGCTATCTTATTTCTAAAATAACTGCGCATATTTTTTTCATATATATATACACAAGCATTCCACTACTTTAACATGTAAATAAGAATTTAGACACAATTTTCCTGTTCAACAGCCTAACAATTATCAGGGGAAATAGGTCTGTTTCTTTGTAACATTTCTTGAATCTTAGCAAATGCTCCATATCAAGGTGCATAAACACACTACAGCCAGGTTTCCTGCCCTACATTTAAACCTGTATTAGGTAATATGAGGCAATTCTTTGGCAGCAAAGATCGGTAACAGCAAATCCTCACCACTGGAAGAAAAATCAGCACATAAAGACACAGGGAGGGATCCTCTGCCTGAAGATCATAATGAAAAAACAACAGTGTTTCTAAATGCCCTAATTTTAAAGTGGGCTAATGCTTTTGCTAGACTGGACTGTACAAGTACAGGCCATAATCAAAGTTTCCTTATTCAAAAGGAACTGCAAGTTCTATGCCCAAATCCTAAGGCAGATGAAGCTGGAACTGATCTGACACGGAACTGACTGAACCCCCAACCCCGGGTTCACAGAAACTCATCAGTAAGAGTACTTGTTTTGAAACAATTCCATCAGCTTCCCTAGTGAAATCTCAGTGCAATAAAATCAATACCACTTCACCAGAATTCCAGAAGGATCTAGCAGTTGCTCCTCTTCCCACCACATTTTCTCTGGCCTATGGAACCAGGACTGAACCTGTAAACACAGGTCTCACTTCCAGCAGCCTTTTTATGCTGGATAAATTAAAATGGGCTTCTTATCCCATGCATCTGTTTGAAATGACAATTCTTGCGCAATGAAGAGAGATTAAGATAAAAATTTTGAGATATTTCTGATTAAAAAAATGGTATTTGGTCTTTCCACTGATTAATCTCTAAAATGGCTTTGAGATAATAAAAAGGCAAATGGAACCCAACGTAATTTTTTTTGAAAGACAGTAATACTGAGCTCATGTCTGCTATACATATCTACTACAAACATATTTTGCTTCTGGACTACTTCAGACTGAAGCAGAGACAAATTGTGCTGGAAAAAATTAAATTGAAACATCAAGCTTAGATCATCATTAATTTCCTCATTCTAATACAAACTATGAACATTAAGAGTAACAACTATAAAACAAAAATTCTATGTAAGTTTTTTAATAATCACAAAATTCATGCTTTGCACTTTATAAGATGTGATCTTTCAAATGTTTCATTCTGTTTCATTTTACTCAGTACTTTGATTTGCTAGAAAGAAAACTCAAGTTTCTGTTTACAACACACAGCAACACGACTGTAATTTTTTTAACAAGCCACAGAAGAGACTCAAAAAATTAATTACTGAAAAAACTAAAAAGTAAAATTAACTTTGATTAACAAGTTCATTATTTTATGGATTCAAGCACTAGAGACTGTCATGTGACTGGAAATCGTAAACAAAATTATTTGTTCAGTTAAAAAATAAATGAAAAGTCCTTAATATTTACTTGAAAATTGAATTTTATTTCATAAAATAATACACCTGGAAAGTCATAGAATACCAGTTCAAAAATCAACCAGTTATGAAAACTTAGACAACACTGTCTTTACAATATTTAAGTCTCAGGCACCCTCCAGTGTCCGGAGAAGAAACTACACAAGTGAGCAAGCATTTGAAGAAAAAAAGCCATGAATAAGTTTTCCTGTCAAGATAGAAGCTCCCTGCATCATTTACAATAATTGCATATAACCCTGCATCAGTGATATGATACAGCATGATGTAAAAAATACTGTAAAATTGCATTTCATGGATTTCTATGGGATTTAAGAGGGCGATATTTTCTTCGCTGGTGGAGAGGGATCTCTAAGCACACTACATAGAAAAATATAGTAAAGCGTGCAAAGTATTACGAAAACATCTTACAAAGTCTGGTATTGATAAGTATTCAAGTATTCCTCAGGGAATATGATCTCAATGTTTACACAGCTTGTTTATAACTTCTCTAAGGACTCTAAATAAACAGGTTATTCAGCAGGACATACAGTCATGGTAAGAAGGAGGACAAACAAGGTATAGAGAAGTAAAGCCAGATACAAATACCCCTCTTCCCATTTTATAATTAATACCACACAAAACAGGAAGGTCACATGTATACAACCCTCTCTATGAAAGTTCACTGATTTTATGCAAAAAATCCAAATCACTATTTTTTCCATTGGTATTTTCATTCATTCTAAGAGTAATAAATCCTAAGATGATTACTGTACTTGACATTCAAATGGAAACACTTGTGACAACAGGACAGACAAGAATGTCTATTGAAAGGACAGTGTTGTAGGTTAATGTTATTAGGTGGATCCACACAAATCTAACAGAAACAGAATGAAAGCTGGAAACCAAAACTTTTTCAATTGTGATTATGCACAAACTAACATTAATTGTGGATTTCTCCCTTGCACACTGTTTGTACTTCCACAATTCAACAAAACTTTACATACAATTTAAGTGGTAATGAGAAAACATGTTTTGAAATATATGTTAAGTAACTTGAAAGCAGTTACATCCTGATTAAAAAAAAATCTTACTTAGAAAAGCACTAGTTTTATGTTTGTGTTCAGAATTTGAAGTGTAAAATTTACTGAATTATGGCTTCAAGTATCTTTCGTCGTTAGGGATTGATGTAAGAATGCATGTATACTTCTGAATAAGGTCTTCACCCTCCTGGGTATACCCTTACCAGGACATGTGCAAAACTGTTAGGGTAACTCTGTACAATCAGGCTAGTTAATAACTGGTTTGGCTTCAGTTTCGTAAGGTTTGATTTTATCCCCCTCACACTCAAAACCTTGTCTCTTATTTATTACATAACTTAGTTATGTTAGTTACAGTCAGAGAAACAAAAATTTATTACTCGTTGTTTAGTAAAAAAGCAACATTTGGTCAGTACTTTAGTTCAGTTCAGAATTAAGAGTTTTGTCAGGGAAAACAGCTGATGTCATTTTGCCCTAGTATAGCTGAAGAGATATTTTTAAAAAGGGAATGAAATCATAACAATATTGACCAAAAACCTCTTAGAATCAATAATAAAAATATTACAAATAAACCTTATCAAGGTGATGCAAAAAGAGGTAGGAAACATTTCAGAAGAAAGTACACAAGATAAATATATTTACACACATACACACATAACATATATACATATGAGTATAAAAACATTATAAACCAGTCATTGCCCTCATAAAACTTACAACTGTGCTTAACTTGACATGTTGCAAATATTTACATTGACTTCAAAGACAGGTGACTATAATGTGCAAAACAAAGCATGACATTACATATTTTGCAAAGTACTATAGGCTTATAAAAGTCATTCTATTCAGATTTTGGCTCTAAAAACTTTTTGCATGCTTTTAAATAGTGATGCTCCTTTTTGCAATAGCTTCTCTGATTTGACGATCAAGTTCACTTACAATATGGTCTTCATGATTATAGACTCCTGTTCTCAACAGGGTGTCCCTCTCTTCTATCAGACGAGTGAGGTAATCATCTGTATTCTCTAGTTTTCTACAATGAAGACTATCCACTCTTCCAGCAGAATTATCCCTAGCATCTTGCAATTTCTTTCTCTCTTCTTCTTGTTGTTTTAGCCTGGTATTGATAAAATGGAAAGAACTAGAGAATGAGACATATTAAACCCCACTTAGATTATCTTTGTATTGAGTCTTTAGTTTATCTACTGAAGTACTAAGCAAAATAAATCTGTAAAAGGTAAAACATTATTCTGTCCCTGGGGAAAACAACTACAACTAAAAAACAATGTAAATACAATACTTAAATATTAACAAAACCTTTTGTATGCGCATATGTAACTATGATACTTGCTATCAAGGCTTCTGCTTTGGTAATGCAAACTGTACTCAAAAGGGTTCAACACACAAAACCAGTGCAGACAGTTTTTGGAGGATAACATTAGACAAAATTTTAAATTTTAAAGTATTCAAAATAAGAATAGAACATGCCTTGTTGTTTTCTAAACACAGCAGCTATGCTCAGAACTAAAGGTTTAAAATAGAAAAAAAGCTTGGTGCTGTACATCTATGACCTTAACAAAAAAAAACCAGGAGGCATGGATTTTTCTATACTGCTGTGCTGTTGCATTTTATAAATGTGCAATCTTTACCAAAGAGACACTAAACTGTGTTCTTTCACTGGACTGACTGCGAAATATAACCTTGATTTAATTGAATCTCCTCCTGTTTTGAGGCTGACAGCTAGAAAAAAGAAGGAAAGGGGGCAGGTGGGGAGGAATCTTACAAATACTTTTATACCTGTTAAGTTCATTTCTGATATCCTCCAGCTCTTGTCGGTCTGTTTTCCCCAGCTCTTTTTCTTCTGCTGCCAAATAGCGCAACCTCATGTGCTCGAGCTCTTGTTGCTGCTTTTTAAGGTGAGCCATTGCATTCTCTTGTTCACGCTGTGTGAGACAGAGTGAAGACATAACTCAGGTGACTATATGATTACATGTAAAAGTGCTAATTATAGTGACAGAGCAGAACTTTAGGAATGAAGTCAGGACAATTACATCCCCAGGAGTATTAGAAATGTAGGAGTTAACAGAATGTCTTAGCAAGTGATATCTATAATGCAGTAAGACCAGTGACTATCATGATCACAGTAAACCTGTCCAGGCTGGATCAGCTGCAGCCCAATCACAGATATCTTCCCATTAACAAAATCGCAAAAATGTTAACAAACCCTCTTACTAACTCTGGCTTAAGTTGGTAGGCATAAAACTTATACTTCTGGAACTGCTCAAGCTATTGAGATTTATTCCTTCACTATATGGTGTATGAAATAAATTTTTTTGAGAAAATAAAAGCTAAATAGCTGCAGGAAACTTCCATTATCAGTCCCATACTGTCTAGTACCAAAGCTTCAAAACGTGCTTTTTGAAATTACAACTTGTGGTTGAAAAATATGCCTTGAAAACAAAATTCTGGGAAGATGTCCTTTTACATTTGTATAGCATCATGCAAAATTTTAGATAACATACTTTGTGGATTTAATGAAATCAATCTATGCATTCTGAAAGTCTGCTTGGCTCTAATATTTTAAGCTCTATACAGATGCTAAAATACCTAAGATTTGAGTCCACTACCACTTCATGACACTAAAGTGCCTTAGTGAAAAACACGGCTCTCTCTCCACTTGTTTTCCTCCCAGTATTTTCCATATGACCTTGAGCACTAACTCAGCACAGTCAGTCTTACACTCAGAAACTAAGACGGAAGACCTGAGGCAGTTAAAAAATAAGACAGGAGGTTACACAAACATCCTGGATCTAGGCATATAATGAAGTTCAAGTTTATCTTTGCAAATTTGACACTGCTTTCATCTGGAGTGTTTGATTATTAATACAATCATTTTTATATTCATTATGGGGGTAAAAAAAGGTAGTTTTTTTGATTGATATGTGTAAGCATATTATTTATACAGTCAAGCTCATAATATTTGAAAGACTTTAATCAGGTAGTTTCCTGAATTCCAGCTGCCAGCATTTTAAACACTCCCTGTTGATGATCAATAATTGGCAAGAAAATCTGGATTTCAGAAGGAATTGGTGTAAAAAAAGACTCTTAACTGTTAATGTGAACAGACAACGCGATAGAGAAGTACTCAACAAGAAATCAACCCTAAAGACCCTAAAAACTTTGTTTTTATACTAAATTCAATACACCAGCAAGTCAAATTAAATGTTAGAACTTCAGTGAGACAGGTCATAAATCTTGAAGAACAACTTGCTGAAGAGATGCATACTAATAAAAAAACCAGAAGCAGGAATCCTGCCGAAGAGCCTACAGCTGATAGATGACTGAAGCATAGAAAAAGCACTTGGTGAAGATAAGGCAATAGTCCTTCCTTCCCCATCAAGAATTCAACGCAGAAGAACATTTCCATGTGAGAGAAACCCCTTTTTATGTGGGAAAGATTTGAAGAATACTGTAATAAAACCTATTCTGCTTTGGTCTGAGAATAATCTACAAATACAGTAAGTATTAAAACAAGTTACTATAGACAGCTGATAGAATTTTCAAGAGTTATAAGGAAATTCAAACAAAAAGTTGAGACTGACTGGAGGTTAGTCTTAATCCATCACCAAAATTGGTGTTGACACCACCAGAATAACTATTTCTCCATTTTTTATTTTATTCTTTCTTTAAACAGAGGCCTTAGAAATACCCAGAAAGCACCAGCAGGACTTACTTCCATAGCAGCCAAGCTGGTTGAAATCATAAGTAAACCCAAACCTAACAGGGTGTATGGGTACCCCAGGAAGAACTAATGCAGCTTTTATAGAAAAGTCACTGTTCCAACTGGTCTTAAAAACCCCAACCAAACACCACACCAAAGAAACCTCCTAAAACCAAACACAGAACTAAGCAGTGACAGAAAAGTACTCTCAGCTTACCCAGGGTTTAGAACACCAGAAAAAGGATAGCAATTGATCACTTCCACAGGAGCAAGAAGGTAACAGTGGATTCCACAAGAATCTACTCTTCAGTATATTCATAAATGGGGAAATCACTAATGAACAGTTTGCTGCTGATACAATGTAATTCAGTGACAAAAAAGCAGATGTGCAAAGAGTGGGACATTACAGAGAGAAAAATGAGTTAGTATGAAAAGGAAACAGATAAATAAAGAATACATTCACTTCTGTTCATTAAACACAATAGCCTGAATGCAACTGCTGGCTCATGATGTACTTAACGGACTGACTGAGGGCTGCTGGCGGATATTCAAAGATATCCAAGCTGGGTTTCTAGATCTTGTGCATCTACTGCTGGCCCAGACTGATATTTCACATCAGTTCACTAGCTGGGTCTTTCTCACCCAATGAAAAGCACAGCCAAAACTCAAAACTAGGTATATTCCAATGAGAGACATGATTCAAGCTATTAAAAGAGTGGAAATTAATCACTTAAGCAATATACTTGATCATGTGAGGAGTTTTTTGGTCAGAGAAATTTTTGAATGAAGATAGACATTTATGCTGGGGAAAAAAAAAATGCTACATATAAAGCAGTACTGTCGAAGTATTTGAAAGAAGAGGCAGAGAGTGGTTTTAGTTGGGTTTTTTTCCCTAAAGTCTCAGCAAATGTCACAGTGGTATTCTCTGGTTCCCAAATATGTAGATAGGCAACAGTATCCAGACAGTAAAGCCAGATTTCAAGTATAAAACAGGCTACAAGGAAGAACGGAATAAATGAGCTACAAGGAAGAATGGAATTATTGTAACTATTTTGATAGCTGGAATAATGTTGTTTATTTTGCTAAATGCAGGTAGTAAGAAAAAAATGCTGAGCATGATCTTGTTGCAAGCAGACTGCTAAAAACCAGCACAACTTCAATTAAAAGAACAAGTAAATAGACTGACAGTCAATCTGATTACCTCAATTACATAGAGTCTAGAAGTATAAGGACAGGCTAATATTCACTTATCTTTGAGACTATCAACCACTATTCTTGGTGCCCCCATTCAATTTCCTGTTGGATTTTCCTTTCTAGGACTTTCCTAAAGTTAAATCCTTTACAAAGTTAAGCAAATTAAAATATTGCTGTTTCAGAAAAAAAAAAGTTGCGACTAACACCTTAATTGAAACACGAGACTTAAAATTTGGAGTACGTTAAATCTCCTTTGTGAAGTCCTATTTAGTCTCAGGAGTGGAGCTGTTGGCCTGTATATGTAAAACAAATCTAGAAATTTCTAGTTATCTGTCTTTACAGGTAAAGAATCCAGTAATTCAGTCTGTGATTAACTACTTCTCCTGATTAGACAACAAGTATAGAGAAACTTAGCACAGATATCACTGAAGTAGATACAGTACACCCTGCATATCCAAGTTCTGGTTTTGAAATTAATTTGTCTAGTACATCCTGGCTTTCCTGTTGACATTATCTAACAGTGGTAAGAGTCTTGAAGGCTTCACAATAAATTATATATGAATGCCATTTACAAGCAAACTGACTCAGCAGTAGGAAAACCATCTTGTTACAGTGGAGGATGAGACTGACATTTTCCTCTTAGGTGATGTCAAAAATTTAACTCTTTTACACAAGAGAGAACTTTTAATTGCCATTATCTCTTATCAGCCTTTCCACCTATGCTGATTTGTAATATGATTAGTTTCAGTCCAATAAATTTTTTTGCAGATCATGAGATAAGGATTAACTTTAGAAAACTCCTTGTTCTGCAGTTCAGTTTATTCATGCTCTCATTGTTCCATTTTAAACTAGTGGTACTGTCATGGGAAGCTGAAATATAATTTCAAATGTCAAATTTGTGTATCTCAGTAATTCTATAAGAGAATTAATTTTGAAGGTACATTGTGCAAAAATTGACCAAAAACTAAATACTGCAAAACTAGTGAAAACAGAGTAGCACTTGTTACTAGGAGAGCAATACTTTCACATAAACACAAATTATCACATAGCTGTGACTACACTGAGTAGAGGCCTTTTACTTCAGTCCTTCAGTTTGTGGAGTATATTACTCAGACCTAGGAGGAAAAATTTTGAAAGCATTCTTCCAACCGCACTGCAGAAGAAAGGCATAACTGCATTCTGGCCAGAAGCAGAGTGTGGGACCACAGGTTTCGTGACAAGCTGATGTGTTACTATTTGAGGCAGGGAAGTTCAGTGATCCATACAACGTCCAGCAACATGCTCACAATGGCAATCTGAGAGCAAAAAAGGCATTTTAGACAAGCTCAAAGGAAAGGTATATGTTAGAAGAATTACATATACTTAAGCTAAACAGAACAACATCTGAAGCTCAAACAGACCAAAAAGAGGACACACTACTCCTAATGCTTTCATATTGATCAGATATTATTTAATAGCTTGGTCCTTTATGCCCTCACTGAACAAGTTCATTTCAGAACCATAATTTTTTTAAAGAAATACCTTTAATAATGTTTAATTAAACCAAGAAAAAGACAACAGAATGATGAAGAAGCCAAGGAGAGATGAAGGAAAAGCAAGGCTTTTCTGCAGAATACTTTGTTCAGTTCCTGTTCCTTTTGATATTCTTCTCTGGGGAAAAATTCTATCCAAAAAACCCAACACACACAAAACCACCTAAAACCAGTGACACTAGTGACCATGTTCTTTGCTAGGGATAATAGTCCTAGATTTGGAGGGAAGAAAGATTAAATATAGTGTGTGCTAAATTCTTGTTTTCTCAATAGAGGAGAGAAACACTTTTATCAGTACATTTTGTCTCCAAGCTAATGTTGGGTAGGAATTCCTTTAAGATAAATGTGATTTGATATTTAATTTGATTACTAACACAATTGTGATGTAAACATGGCAAATATTTGGCACTTCCTTATTTGGGGTGTTGAAGGAAAAGTCGAGATTAATTTAAGCCACTGAAAGTCAAGAATTTTAGAAGCATGCCATGCTATGACCCTGAACAGTGGCATTTAAGCACAATAATATTAAATTAAAAAAATTAAAACCAATATTTGCTGAAGCAAGATTTCCGTACCATTCAGTTCATGACAGTCCAGCTTGGAAACTAGAAACTAAAACAAGTGAGAAGGGATTCTTTCATGATGGATCCTGTGTGTAATTTACATTACACACTTCATACTGTGTGATTTTCAAATGTCTTTCCCAACATTAGTCTTTGACTCCTTTAAAAAGTCAGTCATAACAATTGGTAGGGTGCATAACAGAAAACTTGTTCTATGTATACCATTCATAGCAGAGCAAGAGAAAGTCATTTCCTAATAATCCATCAATACCAGAAGATGGCAAAGAATTTACAACGGTTTGATAAGAAGGGAGGCATGCTGATTTTCAATTAATTTATATAGAACTTTGTAATGATATGTTGAGGGACCACAAAAAGGACTATATTTTGTTATGGTGAGAGAGAAGGAAGGATTTCGTGTTCATCCCAGTGATGAAACTGGTGTCACTTTATCAGACGTTCAGGTATGAAATTCACTTTTTCCATGACAATGTAACAATCCACTGAGCAACAAGCACTTTTCTTTTTTAAACAGAAAAGGAGCAGAACTCTACTGTATAGAAGGACTTGAAATGTAGCAGAATTTACTGTGAGATGTTTCAAAGTAAAATACCAACATTAATAAAACAGTTCTGCACATTTACTTTACACAAAAATTAAGTCCAACATTTTTAAATCCCCTTGTAACATCTTCATTTTATCCAGTGTATACTGAAAAACTAAATTATAATTGAACACTTGGTATGCTTTAAGTGTATCTCAGTGTACACAAGTTTAAACACACATGCTGCATGCTGAAAATTCTAAATCAAGACTTTCTGACTCACTTCCCAAACTTTAGTCCTATAATATATCCTAAAATAAGGAACATTTCAGATTTATTACCAATTGCTTATTCTAGACAGTCAGGCTGTTTTAAACCTCAATAAGAACTACCAGAATTTTTGTTTCTGAATACTTAGAATTTTGCATTTTTAAATTTCTGCAAATGGAACACTCCAGAATCATCAGCTGCTGGACTAAAGGCAACTTTGCGAATAGAAGATAAAACACACCAGAAACTCAGAACACTTGGAAATATATTACACTTGCATCATCACCTAATAATCATCAGCCACTATCCCACAGTAAGGCAGCCACAGATGAATCAGGAATACCATATGCAAAACTTATCTCTACAATATGTATTAGTTGGTCCTGCACTACTTCCTCAGCACTGCTAACCATGCTATTACTTTTGCCCATTTTCCTTCAGCCCCCCACCCACCTCCTTCAATAAAACTCATCACCAATTTTCCTTTCACTTATTAATTTCATATTTTGCCATTCTCCTCCACAAACAAAACAAATCCATACCAAACAAGTGCACATTGTATTTATCATATATTTTACTTCAACATTTACTTTTCTTCACCAGTTTTCATCTCTAATGTCGTGCTTGAGACATGGAATACTGTTTTAGAAGCTTATATGGTGGAAATCTCAATCATGTTTTGAAACCTATGATACTGCATAAATACCAGCATTAAATAAAAATTAGCTGACAATAAAAAACCATCAAAATTTCAATTATAATCAGATCATAAAAGAATCCCTGTATGCCACCAGGTGCTTTAGTTAAGAGGCTCTTCAATCAAGGAAGCACAATCTCTATTTTGCCATAGCTGCCTATAAATCCAAAAGGGAGATGTAAACATACATACACTAGACTAAACAATGGCTAAATAGCAGCCACTATTCACTCTCCCACTCATACATACCATGCAAGTCTGTGGGAAAAACTTACGATTGAAGCTAAAGAACTCAAGTAAAGTTTTCTGAAAATAACCCAGAGTTGACAAGTCACTAGGAGGGCCTGGATGGTTTCAAGACACAGTTTTTAACCAAGATTTAGGCTTTCAGATGTGGGGGTTTTTTGTGTGCATGTGTCTGCCTTTTTTTTTTAAACAAAGATTTACATCCTATCCTTGGCTAAATTACTTATAAATTAATCAAATTAATTACTGAGTGGATAAGCAAGATACTGGACAAGACAGAATGAATTGTCAGCCAGCCAATATGGTCTATGCTCTTTTAAACAAATGCATCAGTGCTGGTTCTAACAGGTCTGTAGGACACAAACACATTAGAAGACTTATAAAAATACTTCTCCCAGAACAGAAAATGCATGATTTGAGATTTTGGCTATTTAGATTAAATATAACTGAGATTATCAACTGCTGAAAATGACATTTTTGATATCTGCCAGTTTTGATGTTTCTTACACTCAGACAGGTACTGAACTTGATATCTAAGTTCTGTGTAAGGATGTATGCAGTTTCCTGTAAACAGTTAGATTCATCAGAGAAATAATGCTCACATAAATAAAAAAAATTGTAAGTCTCATTTGTGTAGTATTGAGATCACCCAGTCAGCAAACATCCAAAGAGTTTTTGAAATCTCCAGAACTGATAACATTTACCTGAGTGCACAGATATGTAGCTAATTTGTTGACATTTCTGTCTCCCTAAAAGCTGAACAGGGGTATAACAAATGAAGTATTAATACAGACTTTCACTGAGTAACAGAGAAAAGAAAAGTAAGCTGGATGAAGTCTATTGTCACTCAGTTTTACAAACTGTTTAAATTTAACTAACTTCTGTATTTTCTAAGTACAGGTAAATATGATTTATGTGTGCCTTCATGTACTTCAGTAACACTGGCACTATGTTCAGTATTCAAAATCCTACCCAGGGAGAAGCTTAGATCATATTCTATTAACAGTCCCATACTTTAAGTTATGTGCTCTGTCTCTGATATTCTGCAAAATATAAAACTATCCCAGATGTGTGCTAAGAACTAGTTCCAAAATAAAAGAAAACTTTTTAATTAAGGAAACATTGACTTTTATGGTTGCAAATCAGAAGAGCATTTTACTAAATGCTTAGCCTGTAGATTATGCTTCTTTAATTCACAAATTGACTGCACCAGGTCACCTTTAAGTAATGGAAATCTCTGTTTAAACATTTTTTTGGCAATGGGCACAAAGCATTAGATCTCATTTCCAAGACTTACCAGCTGCGTTTTGTCATTAACATTTATTAACAATCTAAGATACGGCTTTCAGCGTCTAATCCTCACTACAAAAATGTTTTGTATAGTTCTCTAGAGAGCTTTGGTGTGACAAATTACTGGCACAGATTACAGCCCTGTGGCTATTCACCAGAGGCAATGCAAAATTAACATGGTACTAATCCAATTCAAACAAGAAATTGGTCAGACTATGCAGAATTGCACAAATCATCCGAACTAAAGCAAAACTAGAATTCCTTAAGCTACAGTTTACAAATTTATATTTAAAACACAGTAAATGGTTTTTGATCAGATTTGCTTCAACTTTTACTTGGCTCTTTAAAGTCACTAAAAACCTTTATCAATAGACTAAGTATAGATGAAGCACAGGAGTATACAACTCACAAGAAACTACTTTGAAAGGGTTTGTTCTACAGTAGAAGTTTTAGGTAGTATAATTCACCATCCATGCCAACTTATTTCATGGTTCAGACTTTCAGCAGGAGGTTCAGTTGAAACCATCTGCATACATTAATAAATCCAGATCATCAGGTCTGTGGTGATGAAATTTGTAACAAGAACCTGATTGTCACTTGCCATGCTAACACTAATGTATATCACTATCTTTGTTTTTATTCTATAGGAATTTTAAAACATGGCAAGAAAAAATAGGCTGGATATTCCATGACTGCTGAAGAAATCTCAATCAGGCAGATAAGATTCATAGTCTTCCTCCTATCACCTTCTCAAGCATAGATGTTTCATAAATTGGAGATGAATCTTTTTATCTCGGCAAAAAAGGTACAATTTGAAGACCGCAAATGAAGGTTAGGTTTACTTACTAATAATGATTATGGATACTCTTCAAGCAGAAATACAGATTAAAAAAGCATTATAAATTAGAAGAGCATGGGCTTAACTTCTTACTCTCCAAAACCTGAGTATTCTATCAGTAGAAATGAAGTAGGTACTATAACCTGTAAGAAAACTCAATGCTGTTCCGCAAGCTGGAAGTACAAGTAATAAAAACCTTTCACTAAACTTGAATTCTGAAGCTTTGTGTTCATGTCAAGGTTTGTTCATGAATCAGTTAGGACAAATTATTTATTAATTTATTTGTCAGGGCCAGTGGAAACGCTAGCCATTCTTAAGCACATTGTTTAGGTAATGTTTACTGGAATTCATGAAAGACAGACGATGACAAAATACAACACGTAATATGGATTCAGCAAGGATGAAGCTGCTACTACTGCAAAATAGAGTAATTTCAAGTCAAAAAATAGAGTAATTTCAAGTCAAAAGTATATGACTGTATCTATACGGATGCCCACAGACACACAAGACCTCTGTTAAAACTTAACAGTAAAATAGCATGTCACATTAGTATGAGGTTAGAATTTCCAAAAGCAGAGGAAAGTTTCACTTCTGGTTTAAGTTTTCTTTATTTTACAGCATTCATCAAAACTTAAACCCTTTTTCTAAAAGTGATGATTTACTTCTCACCTTTACCCTTCATTCATTGTACAATTAAAATACAGAATAGTTACTAGGACTGTAACTAACCAAGATGGTTGGGATAGNCACGATCCTAGACAGTATTAGATAGTGGCAAAATATTTTCCTGGAAGTGCTGATTAAACATTATTTGGAATTAAACAAAACCTTTTATTTTTTGTATCATATCTGCTTTTAACTATTTCAGCCTTCATTGTAGGACTGAGCCTTGGCCTTTCCTGAGTTCAAAGTCAAATATAAGCCAGTTTTGCTGTTCTTATTTTTGTTAAAAGCATTGCTCAGAGCCTTACTTTGCAAAAACAAATAACATGAAAACAGTAGTTAACAGTAATCCTAGTAGCTTCCAACATGAGATTAACTTGGTTGTCTCATATGACCAAAGAAAACCTGCATACCTGTTTTAACCTTGCAAGTTCTTTCAAAGCCCTTGTCCACTGTTGTTTGTAGTGGAGCTTTGACTTGGTAGCTGACTCTAACTTTCTTTCAAGTTCAACCTAAGAGCAATTAAAATCATATCAGCTGAAGCAATAACAGCAGTAACAATCACTGAAAGATGTATATATACAAAGGGTCTGGTTTAAGAAAAGTGTTTATGTAGGGTAACATACAACATCATCTAAAGCTGTTATACAATATAACATAAATATTATGGCACAAGAACATTTTCTTGTTTAAAATATAACCTTATTTTTATTGGATGGCCGTCTATACAAAAAGAGAAAGATTGGTTTTTAGCACTAAATCTGCTGTTGTAACCTTTAAATTTAAGATTCTCAAATTAGCCATCCCCTCATCCCTTCTTTATTCAAAGTAATGTTATAAACACTAATTAAAAAAAAAGCTGATGGATAAATCTCTCTTAAAAAGGTACACAGATTTTTTAGTTTGCTGATGGAAGTGACGTCCTGCATTCTTTTCTCTGGAATACCCATCTGCTCAAACCATTCTTTAAAATCTATGTATCTAATGTAAACCTTTGATCTTACTAATTAAATAAATCCTTAAAAGTTTTTACTGCTAAAAAAATTCATTTTATTATCTGTGCAAAAAGAGTTTTGTATTAAAAGACAAATGAAAATACTTATGAAGCACAAAAAACACAATAAAAAATCAAGTATTTTTAATTAACATCTCTGAGGAAGTAATCTGACAAAAAATTTTGATTAAATTTGTGAAGATCTTAAAGCACTGATTTGTTTAACTGATCTAAAAAAAACCAGGAAATCTAAAAATATTTAATATGTAAGAACTTAAAAAATCTGTAGAGACACAAAAATATTTTGCATCAGTTGCTTGCATTATTAGAAATTACTGAAGCATATAGTAACATACAAACTGGCCATTAACTGAGTATATTTTGTGCCAAGAAGCCTGGCCTAATTTTTTTTCAGCTTATTTTGCCAACAGTTTTGCTCAAACCTCACAATAATTCTGAGCATTAAATACCCATATTTGTGGTTTTAATTAAACAAAGTATTCTCTACTGAGGGAATGTATGGCTTTTAAGAAAATCAACTTATGACAGTGATTCCATTCTACTGATAAGTAACACAATCTCTTTGCAGAAATACTTAATTATAAAAATGCACATAATGGAATACCAGCTTAAATTAATCTTCAAGAAAATCATCATCTTTCTTAGTTTTCTAAACAGAATGTTCAGAGACCCCATCATAAATCATGATTTAAATATATAGGTTAAGGCTTTTTCCTGTTTTAGCCTCTAACATAACTGCTTCCTCTATAGAAATAAGGCCACTGTTGACCTTATTTGTATCTGAATATTTAAACTATAAAGAAATTATCAGAAAAAGTAAACCAAAATGGACAAATTAACCCCTTTATCACACAGTATTATTCCACATCTCCTTTATCAGTGAATGGACCACTGTGACAGTGTTAAGTACTAGAAAAATCCAATATACCTTTTCTAAAGTGAGAAGATTTATTTCTGATTGTAGCTGGATTTCTGGTTTGCTACTTTGCTGTTCTTTGTATTGCTGGAACTCCTTCTCCAAAGTCTTATGCTTATTTTCTGCTTCATAAAGCTACATTATAGAAACCAAGATGCAAGTTAGCACAAAACCCCATTCACAGACAAATAATTAGATTACAGAACTTAAGATATTTTTTAGTCTCTGGAACAAACATCATACTGTCAACTGTCTGATATAAAACAGACACTGAACATTACACATTCATAATTAACGATTTCTTGATGATGGCACACAGCAGTATTTTAACAGGTAAAGTTTTAAAGAGGATCTTTGCTCAGTACTGGAAAGAAAAAAACCAAGTCTGTCCTCATATACATAAGATCAAGATTTATGCACATTTTTGTTCACATTTCTAAAACAACTTGCAGAAGAAATACAGAAAGCATAACTACTAAGATTTACACATCTTTTAAAGACAGCAAATGTCATGTACTATATGAAGTTTTATTACTTACTCAGTTTCACAGCATAACTTTTTTAGGAATGTCTGCAAAAGGAAATAACTAATACTTTGTACAGCCAAATGATTTAGAAGAAAGGCTGAAGCAGAAAGGCTTCAGTGACTAATGACTTAATGCTGTGTACCTCTGCCCTCACAGTGCACTCCACAGTCTCAAGAAGATTTTTATAAAGAGAGTGCTTTGCTTTCTACATACAATGGGTAATTTGAAAAATGATGCCAATACACAATTACTTGCTACAGAGAAAGTAAGGAAGTCAAATGTATAACAGCATTTTTTATAATATATTAAAAATACTAAGAACTATTTGTAAGGTTTTCATCTTCTGTTAAATATTATTCACCTATAAATACCTTAATATACCTGATGGAATTGATGTATTCCATAACAGAATACAGTCCCACATGATCTTATATTTATGTCCAACTAGATAATGCAAGTATTTCCACGAATTGTATCCAACAGTTTAGAATACTGGGTGAAAATGCTTTCAAAAACTCATTTCTGTTTCAAAGGCAACAACTTGTACTAGTACATCAATACTTTAATTCTTTGGATCTTCTAATTGGGTCACCTCTATTTTTCTCCCAAAATTCTGCTTTTTGCATTTATAATCATTACAGAATGGATGTCAGAAAGCAAAGATGTTTCCTAGGGAGCCATACAAAAACATAGTTCACTGCCATTGTTTTTCATACAGAACTACAATAGCCAACTTGAACAAAAGATGCTGCTGTTTAACACCTTTTCATTTTTACCTATTTATTTTTAAAACACACATACAGACATGATGCCAAAGAGAATAACTAATTTATTTTGCTACTAGAAATACAAGCTCTCCCTAGAACTTCTATAACAATGTTTAATTTCTTGTTTGGTTCTGGAAACGCTTTCAAAAACTGAATTTCTCATGAGACCTCAGAACTGTGAACTATGGGGAAACTATTAAAATCCCACAAATAAAGCACAGTTTCCTTATTCAGAAAGTAAGGGTGATGTTCTTCAACGTGGATGCTTCAAGATCTTCTCTTGTACATAGTGGGGCTTACCTCCAAACAAGTTGAATTGTAGAGTTCTCTAAATGTCTAAGTGTGGAAATTGTGTATTGAAAAATCCCTTGAAAAGATATGGAATAAGATCACTTATTCCAGAGCATTCTATGTTAAAAAACCAAAAACAACGACACAAAAAATGCCACACAAACAAAAAACTCCACACCCAAAAAGGTCTTTAAAAAAAAAAAAAGCCCCATCTGGCAGGAACAGAAACTTTCTGCTTGTGCACATTACAAAGAGCAGGGTCCTAGAGTGAAACTCCAAAGTAAGCAAACAACACCCCACTCCCAACAAAGCAAAAGAAAAAAGCCTATCTTATGCAGAATATGTGGCAACAACCACATATTGAAGCACAATAGGAACAGCACAGAGGAAGACAGCCAGGATCCTCTGGAAAGAATGGCCTTCTTGCAAAACAAGACGAAACATAGTGGGGCTTGTGTTTGGAAGAGAGACAGTATGACAGCCACCTATGAAAGCAGGAACAGTATGTTGCATGGGTACTAAAGGATTCTTCATAATAATTAAGTAGTGTGCTTAAAATGAACAAAAAGAAGTTTTTAAGTACCTAAGACATAATTAAATTTTAGAACTCACTGCCATAGGATGTTGCAATACTAAACAGTTTTTAAAAGGAATCATATGAGATCATGAAGAAAACTTTCATTGACTGCTAGTAAATATGAAACGGACTCTGGCAAAGAGTACATATAACCCTTGATGGTATTGCTGGATATACCAAAATTGCATTTTTTCATAGTCCCATTTCTTATATTCTTGTCCTCTAAATATAGCCATTGCTGCAACATAATGCTGAGTTACATGATGATTGGTCTGATTAGCCGTATGCCTGTTCTGAACAGCAACAAAGTGATTGCGATGTTTTATTTAGAAAAGGTCTGTTGAAGCTAAAAATGGTCAGTGGGAGCTGAAAGAATGAATATGAAAGAAGAATACTATCTGGTGGCATTTGGCCACTTGAGTGTGGCGAGCTACTGGCTGTCTCATCTGGACTGGTAGTTCCAACAATACAAATTGCAAAAGTTATCCACTTATCACTTTGAAGATGATTGAATTCTACAGTTTGAAACTGCTCATCTCAATTCAGTGACTGTTCAAATAGAATAATCAAGGTAAGTATCTTTGAGGTCAGCAGCATTTTGTATTAGCTATATTTTTAGTTTACTGTACTGTGGGGCTAACATATGCTAACAAGAAAAGAAGTACATTAATATCAGTGTTTAATACAGAAGTAAAAAACCCACAAAAATCTAGCACAACTCTTCCTAAGTACAAAAATATGGCTTTGGCTGACAGCTCTTCAAACAGTGAAAGCTAATATGGGATTATCACTATCACGTATCAGACACGAAAAACACCAAAGCAAGTAATTAAACTACATAAACTAAGCACTTTTCAGAACACTTAAGCATTAGTAAGACTTAATCTACTTACAAATTAAGGATCTAATGCTGTAACAGCTAAAAAAAAGTACTAACTTCTACAGTTCACTTTAACAGTCAGGAAAAATATCTAGACTAGCCTTGTTATCATTGCCAAATGACAACAAGCTTACGGGACAACAGAATGTGATCTGAATTTTCTATTTTGTAATTACTACTCTCAGAATAGAAGATTGTAATAACAAGAGAGTTTCCCCCTCTGCTGCAATAAAGATAATAGAAATACTCTTTTGCAACAGAAGAATAAAACTAACTGCACAGTCAAGCTACGTAGATGTCAACTGCTAACAATTTTTTAAGTTACTGAAATGTACGCTGCTGTTCAAGTTCTTCATGTAATATTCTTCATGTAATATATGCTTTTAATTAAAACTGGATTTTCAGTGTGGAAAAAATAATTACATTATAATTACAAAATAATTACAAAGCACTGCATTGCACACTGGCCCTACAACTGAGCAAGACTGACATGGACGGATCTCAGCACAGGGCTCATCAAACAATTTAAATAAAATGTTTATTACAAATTTGCCAGAATGCACTTGCCTCCAAAAGGCTGCTTAACTTAGTATACTTAGAAAAACACTCAGTTTTATTAGAAAACCTAAGTGTACTGACCTGCTGATGTAAGCGAACCTTGTCTTCTTCCAGCTGTTTGATTTTTGACCTTTCTAGCTCAAGCTGGTGTGCACATTCCTCCCTGGCTCGACGCACAGAATCCTGAAGCACCTGCAGATTTCGTTCATGCTCTGCTTGCAACTCCTTCTTCACTCTTTGAAGCTTAAAAAGAAAGACATATTTATATTATTCCATAGGAGTGAGAGCTTTACTTTAAAAGTCTCTTACAACTGCTACTGCTATTCATGACAGAAAAATTATTAATTTCAGAAATTAAACAATAAAATTCCTGTTGTCCATATGTTCACTACATATGTTCTTACTGAGTTTGAGTTTAACTAATGGTCTGCCAATAATTATATTTGGGCTACAAATATACCCTTGCTTGACTACTGTTAAAGCAGAGCTCTCTGGAGCTCTTCTGTACATTCTACATGCTTCTACAGGATTGCTCAAGGCAAGTTTCACATCCACCTTCCTACTACAAAGTGAAAAGCTAAATATATCAATTCACCGCAGAAACTGTGAAAGTCACAGCTACAGACAAATATCTTTAGGTCAGTAAGACTGCACTGTTCACACTGAGCATATTGAGATAATTTTTCATCAAGCTGAACAGAAGAACAATCCTTTACACGTTTGAACTTTCTAGAAAGATGCTACTGACCTAGATAACTGCTACCTGAATAGAAACTTCTCCAATGGCTCATTTCTCAAACTGTGTAATTGCTAAATGAACACTACATCATTTTGACCAGATGTTTTTGGAATCCACTGATTTTTATCATCTCTGAGGCCAGAATCTCACTAAACTTTGAGACAGTTTTTAGAGAAACACACACGAGATGCAAAATAACTACTACTCAGACTGAAATGCACTTGACCAAACCTGAGCACCAGATTTTTTTGCAGATGCTAAAGTCAAAGCATTATTTACAGCACAAACTGCATCTTGAGGTACAGAGAGCCTGGGTACTGAACAGGACACAGGCTCAGCCAGCTAGTCCCTGTATTGGGAGTTCTCAATTTTGTTGTAAGCACAGAAGGGATTAGTATGATAGAAAAACTAATCTGAGTTACAAGGAGGAAAGAGGAAGTTTGTTGGACTGCTAAAACACCACAGTATTCCACCTATATCATTCTAAGTATGTCCTGAAGTACAAGAATAGGCAGTTTACTTTCTCTTTTCATATGACTAGCATCCCTGAAGTCATACCCCACTTCCTCAGGTTGAGGGTGTTCAGTACAGTGGTAGTTACTGATTTCTCCTGCATCCTCTTTGACCTTGCCACTATTAAAAAAAAATAAATAGAAGTAGGAACTCTGAAAACGTTGGATAACAAAACCTGGACAACTGGATTTTCTCCCAGATCTCCCAGTCACCTTCACCTATTTCAACATTTAATCTAGCAATTACTTTTTGAAATGAGGCACTCTTGCATATGTGTACAATACTCACCTGACAGTAACTAAACTTAAAATTGAGATACGCTAATATTACATAAATTTCTCCACTGACAATAATTCTGTCAAGAATAGAAGGCTTACAGTTCTGTAATTCTAGCAACTCATTTAAAAGTTCACTGAATTTCTATTTCAGTAAAAAAAGTGTAGTTGTAACAAAACTTGGCTTAATTACTACTGTTCTCTATATATCAGTATGAATGTGGCTATTTAATATCTTATACACAGCACACAATTGTCACTATGTGAGAACCCAAACCTTATAGAAGTAGCTAATGCAATGGCATTGTTTAATATGACCAGTTTGTACCTCCGATTCAGCACTAAAAAGCTGTCGCTCCCGCTTATCCAGATCTCTCAGGGTTTTCTGAAGTTGTTCTTCCAAAACATTATACTCTGCCACCTAAACAAACGAGAAAAAAAAGAGTATAAAATATTGATAGTTTTTATTTAGAAACTTCCATGTGAATCACTCCACCTCTTAATTAAGAACTTGCAACAGAGAATCCTTCTAATTCATTAAAGGCTAATGGGTTGCCATGAATACCCAGGCTAGAGAAGGGCTTTTCGACCGGGCATGTAGAGTACAATTAAAGTTAAAAAGCTCCCATATACAGCAAGCAAACCTAAGGAAATTTCTAACAAATATTCTATGATTAAAGGCTACTTTAAATTTTTTTTGCACTGTTGTAGACTAGATGCAAGCATATCAGTAGGTACAATGGCTAATCACAGACACTTTGTTTCATGTTACCAAATACCTCTTCAAATTTTTAACGATTTTGAGTAAGACTTTCTACAAGTATATGGAGGAATTTCCTTACCTTTTTCTTCACTAATGCTTCTCTCTCTCTATCTCTTTTCTTCCATTCCTCTGCAAGTGCTTGCATATGGACCATTTCCTTCTTTTTAAGCTTTTAAAGGGAAAAAAAAAAAAAACGAAACAAGCCCCCCAAACCAGAAAACCCAATCAGAACTGTTGGAGGTGCACCTTTAGAGTACTTAGCAGATCTAAGTCTTGAAGCAAAAGAGTTTTGTCTGCTGACTTGTATAACTCAAGATATGATTCTGATAGTGAAAGATTTCTTATAATGAAGTAACAAAATGCCAAGTAAAGACGTTTGAGAAAAATATCCAAATAAATAAGTACTAGATTTTCACTATCTTTCAAGAAGAATCATGTGCCTAAAACCACCTAGAATAACTTCAAGAGTAGAGAGCAATGGTTTTTGAGATGCAACTAAAGGAATGCAGAATTAATATTTAACATCAATAGTTTGAAACTTGTATCTACTGTACTTCTTTATAAAGAGTAATGGGAAATCGTGAAGATGGTATTCTACAGTTCAAACCTAGCACCTTCTTCACTCACGAATTAAGCTTCTTCCTTAAGAGCACAGAATTTGTGGATGGAGTAGTTTACACGTGAAATTTTAATATTCTGTATGAGTAAAATTTAGTTCTTACTTGAAACAGTGGCAAAATAAAATATAATTCATGTTATTCTCTGTACCAACTCTGCTAAACCTTCTCTGGCAATCACATAATTTAGGTAATAAAAAGAAAGAGTAAAAACCTGATTTTCAAAAATGTCCTCTTGCATTTCCTTCCATATTTCTAACTCCAGTGCTGCTTTGTATTCCAGAGTTTCTCGAGGTTCTGGATGGTCTTCTGGAGCACAGCGAGGCTGAGTGTGAGGGACATGTCGTTGTCGACCAGCACCTACATCCTGATATAATGAGAGTGGATTTTTCATTGGAACCACAACTTTTCAAAGACATGTTCAATGGAAAAAGAAAAGATTTATATAAAATTTACTTGAGAAGAATCTGACACCATAACTTCTTGCACTTTCACAAGCCCGTAGTCTTCCAAGGTGATGGCATACGAAAGCTCTGCTATTCTGCTGCCTGACCTATAAATAGCATTAGAATGTTATTTTAATGAAAACTGTCTAAAGACACAGAAAGATAATTGTAAGAAAACACACAAAACAGGAAAGCTGAAGTCCTAAAACTTCTGCGCAAGCTCAGAATCTCTAAACAGTTGGCTATATGAGAGCCCAAAAACGTTCTCCAATGTATATTTTTAAGTCAGGGGCTAGTTTATGAATCTAAGGTAAGCTTTCTGACTTAAACAGATGACTTGTCTTTGGGAACCTGTTTAATTAACAGACTACTATAATCAACACATCCCTGCAACAAGGGAATAATCCAAAATTGTACCTACATTCTTATATCTGAATGATATAACTGTTCATACAGGCATTGCTTCTGACTTTATTTTAAGATACTTGTTAAATTTCTTTAGTTTTGCTCTTTTAATAGTAACCTTCTAGTTATCCACAATATAAGTAATTTAGCATATCATTTGTGGTGAACCATCCTTGAGTTTCTAAAAAACATTTCTGGAAACTTCAGCACAAGGAACTAGCAACTTTAAATCCACCTAGATGTTAAAATATCTACCTGCCCTTATACAGTGAAACAATGTCTAGACAACAGATATTTTAATTAATTAATTTGAAAATAGTTGTGATTTCTGCTTAAGAACAACAGTTTGTCTCCAACTGCCTCATCTCTAATCATAGTCAAAATGTAACAAACAAAGCCAGTCTTTTGCACAGAAAGATATTATTAGGAGAAGGAACACACAGAAGTCATGTAATTGGAAATTATCAAAAGTCTCACATGAAGGTACACTGCAGTGTAGACCTTGGTCAAAACAAAACCTTTCATTTCAGTGATAACCACTCAGTAAGGCAAAGGCAATTACACAATCACTTGACACCTGGAAGCTGCACCACATATAAAGCAACAAGATGCTGCAGGAATTAACCTGTAGTTAAAGCTGTAGTTTTCACTGAAATTCACTTTCAGCAAATATAAATAGTCAACACGGAAATGTCTTTTACAAAGGTGCAGCTTTCTACAGTTATTTGCAAGGGGTGAAAAACCAATAAATATTGGTACTTCATTAAAGTTAAAATAAATTGCTGCATTAAATTCTTACACCTTCCATCAGCCACCAACTAAAAAAGAAAACACGATTCATTTTAGTAGACCCCAGAAATCTGAGTAATTAAGTCTGTTTAACATACCAGTGTAAAAAGAAGGTTACACCAAGAAGAGCAATGATAAGAAGGGGTCAGCACAGCAAAACACAGACCTGATTACATTTTGAGAATGCCATCTAGTGGTTACGCTTTGTGCAAAACCAGGTTTCACTTAACAACAGTAAATTATGAACCTCAATGTATAGTGAGACCTTAAAGTAACTTCACAGAATCAGGCCATGTTGACTTTCCCACAGAAGTTTAAACAAAGCCAGAGGCCAATTTTCTACTAAGATGGGGGGAAGGGGGGATACCAGTCACTAACATGAAATTTCCTGTGAGTTAAATATAACATGCTTTTTTTATCTGTTGCATTAGACATTTAAAACTGACCTCACTCTTAATAGCAATTACATTTATTTCTAAAAGCATAACCAAATTCCACCATCACATAGAAAAGATGAGGACCTAGCCACTGATTGCGAACACAAATCATCTTCAACAAAGACACAGAAGTAACTACACATTTAAAAAAAAAAAAAAAATATAAAACTCCATCACTGGCCTATGTAAATGAACATTTGCCCTCAGACAGAAGATTAGCTAATAGTGCTCCTTCTGATGTACACAAGCTGAAACCCCTGCTACAATCCTGAAACAGGAGATGTCTCCATTTTCTTGATATATCTGTCCTCCCAACTTTCACTGAAGTCAGTTGTATCTAAAAGCATACTATGGACAAACAACATGAACTGTTTTCTGGAATATTAGCACTTTCTGTAATTAAGTAACCTACTCAAGTAACTTACTCAAGGAAGTGCCTCAGTAACAGTTTTTTCAATTATTTATTTCTTAATCTGTCTGTGAAGTTTAATTCACCCAGGATCATGATTATATAAGGGTTTATTACAATGACTGTGGTAGTAGTGTGGACATTGCATAATATGAATTGTGGCAATTTAGCTTTTCATCTCTTGGATGCCTATTCCCTCCCCTCCACACTGCAGTACTCCGCAGTCTGTTTACCTATACAAAAGGCTAAGCAGGAAGAGCTTGCCATTTTTCAGAGAAATACTAAAAAAACAACTCCACAAAACTTGAGACAGAGTTATGTATTTTTTGAATAGTTTTACCCTTGTGGTGCTGCGACACTGACTGTTTCATTACAAGTCTGACGCCAACACTGTTCACCACTCCCACCCAAGAAGCGGGTTTTTTCTGAAGCCAAAACATTTGAAAGCTGAAGCCTCGCCACCCCCAGAAGTAAGTCTTTGGCTGTTTTATCCTTGTGCCACAATTCAACCAGCAGAGGCAATCTGAAACAAAGAAGTGATCTTAGTGTCAGGCATCAAAATGAAAGAGGAAGCATTCTTATTTAGAAGAACCTCTTGTTCTAAAAGCAGCTTTCCAAATCAGTGATGGTTACAAATGTCAAACAGTGAGATGGTTTTACTGACTTCCACTTACAGGAATGAGATTGACTTTGTATCTTCTCCATCACATGGGTCAGTCAGAATATCATTCCTTTCTTACATTATTAGGGAATAACGTTATAGTGAAAGTGACTGACTGAATAATGTTAATGCAACTTGATCATCTTCATTTATAAAAACTTACAAATTAATTTTAGCAATTGTCACTCAAAATATATCTCCCTCCATTCCTGCTTTCAAAATACCACTATTTTGATGATTCTTTTTTACATCTTAATCATTTATTGAAAGTTGGTGGAACTACTGGGAAAACTGTTTCACAGCCCTCAACACTGTGAGCTGCTTTCTGGGTACCTGCTGTATTTTCAGAGATATCACATAGTCATTGCACATTAAAAAGAAAAAAATTACATATTTCAAGTAGTACTTTGTCAAAAACTATGCTATTAAGCTTCCCCTCTAAAATTTACAGCCACTGTACTTGTTTCTGTAAGCAACAATACCCAAGTATGCAAGAGATAAAATCAAGAACTGTAGAATTCCTGATTTTATATGTAATTAACAGAGAAACTGGAAGTGTAGGCTATTAAGTATTTATTGGCATTAGCACCTGAATTATTAACTAAATTCCAGAACTGATAATCTTAATGTGACTGCATTTACAACAAAACCTAGAAAAGTGTAATTAAGATAAACAGTTGCAAGTTGCTACCTGAAGAATGTATCTTGAAGCTGATGAGGCATAGTTGCAAAGTCAAATGCACAATATGACTTTGGAAGAAAGACCTCCATGTTCTTCCTGACTTCTACAGGTGGACTTGTCATAATAGGTGCTGCACTGCCAAAAAATGGATACGAGTACCTAATAAAAACAATAACAAAAATAGTAATTCTATAAATAGAAAACTTTTCTTATATCTTCTGCAACAGGAAAACCAGTTTAGACATCATCTACTGAAGCATGAGTTGTATCAAAGTCTGCAAAATTTACAGTAGTACATACAAGAGTAGAATTTAGTTCTCAAGTATTCATGTCTTCATTTACTTCAGGACTGATCCAGCTTCTTTATATTGCTTGTTGTTTTGACAAAAAGAACTTTAACAACCTGTGTGTTCACAACCAGATGAACTAATATTTTGCTAAAACTCCACAATTATTATACAAAGTGAGCAGAGAAATAGAAGAAAAATTTATATTCACATGTAGATTGTTACTTGAGAAAATTTGTAACTATACTTACAGTTAAGACTAGACTAACACGCAATAACTGATAACTAAGTATACATATACACAGTGTCAGAATCATTCAAAAATTTCATTAGCTTTTAATTTCCACAGTTTAACTGACTAAAAGGAAAGTCAAATCCTTTTATCAATATGACTTAAAATGTGGCCTGAAACTACTCTCCTGGCACATTTCAGTGTATGATAAACCGCAACAAAAGGGAGGCCACAAAATTCATTTTGTTCAAACTGATGATGCCAGCTGTCAGCTAAGTTCCTAGTAAAATACAAGCTGCACCAAATGATGCCACTATACATAAAAATTGCATACTTCACCTTTTGTGGAGAGCTGTTGAAAGAGCTTGTTTAGACTGGAATAAAATAATGCTTCCAATCTACAGTGAACATGCAATGTTTTACCCTGCAACTTTTCTTAACGTTTATGTATCTGAATGTTTCTCCTCTTCACTTTCCTGCCATGTTCATCACTGACTATAAAAGTTCAAGTGCATGAAACAACAAAACCCATGTTGTTACTGTTCTGAAACAAATTAATTATTGAAATGTTACATGAAAGATTTTATGTGACAAAATTCCATCCATTCTATGTTGCTTTCCACATACTATTTAGTAATGTGGCCCATACAGAAAGACATTAATGATGCACTCCGTATTAGCTGTATTTTAAAATATTCCACCCCTACATTCCATTCACACCTTTTCAACCTAGCTCAGACAAAATCTAAACCCCCAAGAATCACCACCACATCTAGACTTCCCAGTAACCAGTTAAAACTGTATCAATCAAACTCTGCCAGAAAAGAGGCAGAGCAAATGCAGAGGCACCTCCCTACGCAGAAATATTCAATGCTTTCAAACTGAACCACCATTTAAAGATATACTTCATCACAAACACCAAAAGTGCCCTAATGGAAACAAGAAGACAAATTGCAAAAGCCGTCATTAATCACTGAATTCAAATACACCATCAATAACTAATATACCATAAGCACAATTTCTTTTTTAAACCATCAAAATCATCTCTGTATCTACAAGTTTCTCAGAAGATAATGCATTTACTATACTGATTCTCATTAAAACTAGAATGTTTTGCTTTGGATTCATACACAAACCAGTGATCTGTCTCTTACTGAAACACTACAAAGAGTTCTTGGTGGAATACAGAAAACTACAAAAAAACCACCAAACCACAAAAACCAAAACAAAACAAACCCAACAAAAAACCCCTCAAAAACAACAAAAAAAAAAATCACTTCTTTGATCAGCTGGAAATGCAGCCAGAAAGTAACATGAAAAGTAATTCTCCTTTTCCTTTAAAGACTGATGTTTCCTGTCGTCCGAGCTCAGACATTCAAGTGACATTTAATACAAATTACAACAAAAGGTAAAGTTTTACACACCATCTTCAATGCTCAGTTTAGTGATGAGCCAGATGAACATTCTAAAGTATTTTGCTACTGAAAATCAGCTACATAAAAGGCATGAAGAAGCACAGAAGCATACTGCCAGCAATCATTCAGATTATGAAGGCTTTGTATTTACCAAGAATAAAAAAATAAATTGTACCTTAAAATGCAATTTATTGGAAAACCAACTTCCAGACCACGTATACTTCTTAAGTCTATTGAAAAGCAAAAATGGTGAGAGGCTGCTGGAATGACAATTTTCTGTGCTGACACAGGCTCAGAAGAACTGGACACACCCACTGGGTTGGGCTGAGATATCGCTACTGGACCACTATCAGCTGAAAACACAAAAGACAATTCATGTCCATTTTTTATAACTTGTTCTGCCCAAAATAACAAAATATATCAAAGATTAATGTCACACTTCAAATGAACGTAGACAGGTTGCTTCCCTAAGTGATTTCAATTCCTTGCAAAATAAATGAACACTGTGAAAAATAACTACTCCTTCTGTAAGTTACTGCTTCCAAAGAAAAAACACCAAAACCCAACATACTTTAAATCTCAAGGGATTATAATATTTTTCCTTTCTTTATTTTCTTTGAAGCTATGTAGGTTTAACTCACTGAAAAAAGTTTACACTAAGATCGAAGATATTAAATTCTTCAGAAAGATGCTCAAAGACTTCAGTTTATATTAATTGCTCATAGCCAACTTGAGGGCATGCATAAGAAAAAAATATGGTTTTAGCAATTTAGGGTTTTTTTACATCTTTAGGGGAATTACAAAGACAGGTTAACAGGTCAGTTACAGTGCTTATGTAAGGCAGCATCAGCTATTAGCCCCAAGCTGAGGTTTAGCTATTGAAGCAAACTAAAATGTGCAAAGCACATCTGCTTCTGTCACAGAACCCACCTCCTGTGACATCCATTTTACAATTTAGGACACAGAAGCATCACTGAGTGCTGTCCAATTGCATCCAGGCTTCTCACATCCTTACAGTGAGACCCAACACTGCCTTCAAAGAGTAAAACATCAAACTACAAGTCCCACAGGTAGGTCTCCAAAAGGTGCTCTCAAAAGATGTGTAAGACATTTTGTTTAAGCCTTCAAGGGCTATTTAGGCTACCAAACCCCTACAAAAAGAGGGAGTGAAAGTGTCAGGTAAAAACTCAACTGCCTTTTGTAAGTCCTACTTGTTCTGATACTTTCTTCATAATTATTTAAAGCATTTCCACCTTTGTCATTTTTAAAGAAATGCATCATTACTGGCACTGACTTTATTTTTTCCTCCTTTTTCTAAGTGTTTTGTTTGCATTAATAGTAATATTAAAAGAAAGAAAAATGCTGTAATATTTCAACATCAGCTAGTTAACACAACAGAGGAATGAAACAATTTAAAGTGATTCAGGTAAAATGTCAGTAGATTGCTTGGTGCAAGGAAGCATCTGAGTGGAATTTTAAGGTCATCACAAAACAAAAAGTACACACAGCTTACTGTTAAAATTCATTTGAATTGCTACTTGACTATAGTTAAATTTCTTTTAATGTACTAAATTAAATAAATTTTGCCTTACTGGGATTTTGCAGATCTAACAGAGGTGACTTAGCTCTGCTCTGTGATTTCAAAGCTGGAAGCTGTTCAAGACACTGTTTGTTAACCTCTTGAGGGCAGTCAGCCACCAGCCCTGAAGGACAAATGTGAAATGGCGTGTTTTACACCTTAGCAAAACAGAATTATAAAATTACTATTAATAAAAAAGTGCAAGCCTGGATTTCCTAACCCAGCCAGCTGCTGGGTTCACAATACTTTCTTGTTACATTCCATATAAAGGACTGAATCCTTGCTTAGATAAGATCAGTTAGGATTAAAAGAAAACTTGGATGAATTAGACAAATCCTGAGAGCCCATTCTAGGACACAGAATTTCCTCTAAAGAACTGGGTGCCTTTAGGACAAATCTCAAAAGACCAGCAATACAAATATCATTAGAAAAACAAAAATTGTGCTTTATTCATAAACCATGTCTTAAGAAGATTCACGTTCAGTAACGTTCAGAAAAATAACATTTTTTTGAGATTTATTCTATTATTATTATAGTATTTCTTATCTCTGTTCCTCTTCCACTTTTCTATGACCCAGGTCTCAAGTTAGAAACAGGTCTTCCAAACCAAACGATTACGTAAAAATAAACAAAACAACCCATTTGATTGGTTTTGTCCAGGAATCTGTACAATATGAACATTTGTATTCACAAATTATTATCCACATAGTAAGTTCCTTAGAAAATTTAAAAATCCCACATTATCCCTGCTATTCTATTTAATAAAAGTTAACATTAGACCATTTCATCTCATTGAGCAAGTCAGTTTCTTTCTACTTCATGAATAAAGGAGTAGTACATGACCCAAGACCACATTTGGCAACTGGGTAAAAAATTATATACCACATACCCCTTTTCTGTGGTTTTGTGCCTTTTTCAAACTTAAGACTTTCCACTTCACTTTCTGTTGCTACATCTTCTTTTGAAGAACACTGGTCAGCTTGAGATGGGACAGTTTGGGACCTCTGCTGCAGGCTCTCTGTTTTTCCACTAACAGGTGAAAGAACTTTCTCCTGTGGCTGTTTGGGTTCAGGTGAAGTATTTAAGGGAACCAAAGGCTGAATGAAATGATATAGTTTTCTTATTGATCATGGCTTGCACTGAAAAATTCCATTTATGACATTTTCATAGTATGAGATTATTTTTCAGACATAGAAAAATGCCAACGAAAGGATTATTCATACAAAGCAATTAATTCTTTCAGGTTTTTTTTAACATGAAAACTAGTCAAATACGACTTAGAAACACCAACAATTTTTTAACGTGAAATTCTGCAACAGTGTCTAAATCAACAATGAATGGGTAAGACTTACCTGGGTAGTCAAGCTCGCCCTTTGAAGAATTACAGATACCCCAACAGTAGGAGCCAGATCCAAAGGCAGTTGTGGCAGTTTCTGTTTAGCTCTATTTGGTGGAACAAGAACAAATGGTCCTTCTACTGCCACAGGGTGCTGATCAATCTCCACATTTCCTTTCTTCAGTAGTCCAGACAGAGGTACTTCAGTGCTTCCAAGAGAGTGGTCCCCACAGCAAAGATGGATCTGTACACACAAAGGCGCTAGAAAGTAACTGGTATGTGTGATGCCATCCGTGCACCCTCCACTAAAAGTAGCATAAATACAAGTTCTCATCCCTAACCTAGTCCCTGCATGCTGAGAATAAGAACAGCTATGAAATGTCAGTTTTGAGCATGTGGGATTTGCCCACCGACAGGGCAGCAGCAAATCACTGACTGCTCTTCTGAGGACCTGTCATATCATTCCTTTTTGTAGGATAAATTCAGCACTCTGTGGCTTCTAAACGCAGCACAGATTCTTGCCCTTAATGTATAGGCATACAAAATGCATGACTGCAAACTAAGGAAAAAGGTACTTGAAGGCTTTGTGCATGTATTTAGACACTACGTAAGTAGCAAGGACTTTTGGAATCAAGCAACTGTGGTTTTAATTCCTGGTAAACATAATTATTTGAAAACTTGACTCAACTGTTTACTCCTTACACAGCTCAATATTTATATGTACAAGTGAAAGAGGGATATTAAAAAAATCAACATACTAAGGTTATCTATTTTCCTCAAAGTTAGTCTTTGGAACTCAAATACTAACTTGCTTTTTACCAAGAGTCACTTTAGTTTTGATTCAGCAGATCAGAACACTGTATTCTCATCCTTAATATTTATCGCACTTAAGGAAAACTGTCATGCTAAAAGGTGTCAGCTGCCAGTATATATACCTGGGTGTGTACATGTACATACATACACATACATACAAATAAAGTCATACAAGACATATATACACGCACCCAAGTCCAGCAACGAGCATCTTTTACAATCAAAGTCTTCATTTTCAGAAAAACATATTAAGATTAAGATTCAGAAAACAGTTCTCTGATCCTATATCCTAAATTTTAAGAAGCTGAGTGAGAAGTCAAAGAAAGAAAACTGTAAATCAAAATGTGGATCTGACCGCACAAGAACTTTCATTCAAAAAGTTATTCTTTACACATGATGTAAACATGCATAATTCCCCATATATGTACCTATGTATCATATATGCTATATTAAATAATTTGTTTTAAGACTGTAGAGTAAGATTAAATTCCAAACACCAGTGCATACATTTCTCCAAAAATATTTAAAGTTCAGGCAAAAAAAAAATCTGAAACAATACAAGATTTAAACAAAAACATTCTTAAACCACCCTGGATAAAAACCCTAGAACATTCTGTATAAACTTAAAGAAAAATAACTTCAAAGGGGTCCAGATCCACAACTTACTTTATATAACTAACACTGTCTTATTTACCAGCTACGTTATCAGAAATCCTACACCACCCTCATTTAACGAAATAGCCTCTTCTTTTGTAATTAGTTTGAGCCATGCACAGATTGCCATAAATACTCTAAGTACTACCTGATATTTAGAATCATAGATTCATTTGGGTTGGAAAAGACCCTTAAGATTGCTGAGTCCAACTGTCAACCTCACACTGCCAACCCACCACTAAACCATGTCCCCCACTTAAAGGCAAGCTAAAGATAAGCAATATCCCATAACAGCCCAAATACATCTGTAGTTTATTTAGAAACAGCATTTGGCTATAGAGCAGGGAAAAAAAGACAGTCCTCCCTTATTACTCACAAAGAGTGCTGAGGACAGTGATTTTAGAGCTTAGGCAAGAGTGACCTGAGCAGCTGGCATGGGATTATCATAGGTAGCACAAAGCAGGACTCTGGGTTGCAGGTCTGGTTGCAGTGCAGGCCCCAAAGCTCAGAGCACTTGAGAGCACCACATTAGCTCTTTGGGAAGATCACATTTCAGCAACATATTTTATCATGACATGCAGACCAGCCTGTTGTAATAGTAACTAATTAAAAAGACAGCACTCCACCTGAGCTGGGAAACTTGCTGCTAGGGTTCCCCTCATTTCAGCAAGAGAATCAAGCTATATTTGCCAAAATACTATAATACAATCTTAGCTTTGGAAACAGAAATGCCTCCCAGATACAGTGACATATTGTATTTCTTTAATTTTCATTATTTATTTTCATTCACATTGGAATGAAACAGCTTACCTGCAATTTTGACTGTGCACAAAGATAAAGATGAAGAACTTCTACTGTGCTACGTATTCGAACTGAAGCTCTTTCTGGCTCAAAGTTTGGATTAATTAAATCAGTGAAAGGTTCATTTGTGACATCATTTCCCAGTAATGAGTAGTAGAAAAAAAATTCAGGTTGTCGATCAGGGAGCTTCATAGTACTAGGAACTAACTGAAAGAGATGTAGAGGAGAATAATGTATCTCTTTCCTTTATGTAGAGTTAATAGCAAGTCTGAAACATTAGCTTGAAAGTTAGAACTTAAAGTGACCAGCTGACCTAAATCCTAGCTTGCACTCCACATACAACTCTTATATTAATACTCAAATTGAAAATGTTTTCCTTTTTTTGAAGTAAAAAAAAAGCAAGCTTTAATTTACACGCATAACAACAACTTCCAAAACATTCTGAATTACCTTTAAGATTCATCAACACCAGGGGTTGTAACTGACATATATTTAATAACATCAAGCACTGCACAGATACTCAGAAATAAGCAGTGCCATAATAAAATATTTCCAATATAAATAATGCAGATTAGATACTGTTACATAATTTAGATTGAATAAAAGACTGAAACAGACAAATATCTACTTCATCCTGTAAACAGCTGCAACTGTGAGTTCAATGCCTATAGAGGCACAAGCCACCCCAGAATGATCACCATAAATTTACTTCTCAAGGTCTTATAATTCTAACATGGAAAATTATTTTCCCTGAAAAAAAAAAAGAAGGATGACAAGACTGAGGAGAATTTATCATATACCATAAGTTCTAGACCAATTAAAACCATACTGCTGGTACAGCATGAACACAGCAGCTGAGGTCTGAAGCTGAAACCATCATTAGCATGGCACTTCATACCAGCTAGTAAGTCCTTCCCTCAGGCAACATACGAACTCTGTCTTACATACTTGAAAAGTATTTCACCTTGTTTGAACTTCAGCGCATGGGCACCACACTGAAGACTGGCATTATCCATACATACACTTTTTACACTATATTGCAGTAGAGAAGCATGCATTCCATAAGAATGAATAATTTAAAGTAAATCCAGCTTTAGCACTTCAAAATAATTACATTTCATATGTAGTCTGATATGTTAAGGACTTCAGAAAGTTTTAAAATTAACATAAATTCACTATGGGACAGGATTATTTCTTGAAATAAACTTAGAAAACAATAAAAAAAATCCTAATTAGAAATGAGGAATGGAAGGGTGAGAATACTAACGTGGGATAGTACATTCTTAAAAACTACACATAGCAGGGCAACAGACCTGTTCCAACTGTGTGGCAAATGCAATGGTTACAGACAACACAAAGTGATCTCTGCAATACTCTGGTGGTCCAATTTGATGATAGCCCTCTTCTTCATTCAAGACTGGCACAATACTTTTAGGGTCTAGTCCAGGAAAAAGGGTGAATACTAAGAGAGAAGAAATAAACATAAGTAATTATAATAAGTTCAATTAAGTAAACATAAGTCTTTATAATTGCTGCAGCAATCTGATATATAATTGCAATTTTATTTTTAAGCATTACACATGGAAATAGCATGTGGAAAGAAAAATTACAAATAAAGATCTTGATGCCTGGTACCAAAGTATTGCAAAACACAAAAAAACCTCTAGGTATACTTCAGTGTAGTGTCAAAAAATTCTGAAATTAACTTCTATTCACAGATGTTATGTTGAACACCATGCTAGACAGAATTCTAGTTCCTCTTTTTATTTAGTGTNACACACTAGGAATACAGAGAATACAGAATTTGAAAAATATAAAAGCTAAAACCTAAGGCATCATTACAGTGAGTAACATTACAGTGACTGGAAGTTTATTTCATTAGGCTAGAGTCTACCATGCTGTTTCTTTACTTTGCTCATTAAAGGAAATGAAAAGCAGTAACTGCATATTGCAACCTGTTTGAACAAGTATGATGGGCTATTCCACAGACCTTTAGAATGTTTCATTCTAAGATTTTTCATCTGAAGTCTTCAATGCATAAAACACTGTATTCTGGTTTGCTAGTTTCTGTTCTATAGTGCCAGTAATTCAACACATTTCAAAGCCCCTCAGGTTACACCGAATAGAAATAATGACACAGCATTTTGTGAACAAAAAAGCTCCATTTCAAATATTGGAAGCTTCACACGACTTAAGTCAGTAAAGAAAATAAAGGTATATGAATACTAAATGGAAAAGTATCTGACTAGACCAGAACTCGGTAATTCAGCTTTGTCATACCCAATGCCCGGAATATTAACTTTACAACTGCAAAAACCCACAAGTTTGTTTGTTTTTCCCATTATGTAAATATGATATTGACTAATTTTGACATGACAAAAGAAAGGAAAAAGCTGGCAAATTTGTTTGTAGCAATTATTCCACAGAAAACATCAGGTGGAAAACAGTCCTGAGTGAAGACAGAAGGGTCTTCTTTTATTTTTTGCCACTGTCATGAGGGATAGGAGAAGTCGCAGACATAAAGATCACATGGGAAGTGCAGACTAAGGAATCATTTACAGTAGTTCCTTGCCTCCTTTACAAGTTTGACAATAGAGAAAGTTCCCTGTGTTTTGCTGCAAACCTGAAAGAATGGAGTAAGCTATGCACTTACACTGAAATGTAAATAATGTCTTAACCAGTCTTGAAATGCAGCCAAGTCAGTGAATTCTGGGTCAGAAGCCTGTAAAACACTTACTGCCACTGACCACTCTGTTTTTACAAAATCACAGCCACAGATCATAAGCAAATAGATGACAGATTTAGAATTAGGGAAAAATTACCTTCAGGGCAAGAATATAAAGTATTGTGAAGTATGCAGGAGAAAATCCACTAGTTGTACCAAAAGGTTTATTTTTCAAAAGTTAAGTAGATAGGCATTCGGGTGGTGGATCAGGGCAAGATGGAATTATGTTTTTGTTTAGGGGATCTTTAAATCAAGTTTCTAAGACTTTGTTTTTGTTTTTTTTTTTTAAAAACTACTAACTTGTATTAAAAAAAAAAAACCCACAGATGAAAAAGTGACTTAAAGGCACAGCACACAGACACCTACTAGTGTTAACATTTGAGTTCCAATAGATTTTTGACACATTTCACTAATTTCTTCTGTGAGAAATGAACAAGAGAATCCAGAATTGGAATGAGTCCCAACAGTAGGCAGATGTTATCACAAAAAACCCCCAACTTAACAATAGCGCATGATTTAAGTACTGAAAGATTAGAAAAAGAACCCACCAAAAAAGAAGCAAGCCTACTCAATAAATGAGACATTTTACTAGTTTACAGTTCCAAGCCCAAAATACTTCTTACATTCTGTAAAGAAGCTCCTTTCCTATTTCTTTCATAACTTACTAAAGTCCATAAATATGAGTATAATGCCCAAGAGAATTAACTATGAGACTGACTCTCATTTTAAATATCAGTTGGTTTGTAACTTGTCCCCCTAAAAGTCACACAATTACCACAGTAAAGAATCCTTGAAAAATTTACTGCCAAAAGGTACATTAATCAGCTGTAAAGGATTTGCACTGGAACTGATGTGAAATTAAAATTCTCTTGAGACTTAACACATTTGAAACAAGTGATACCTCATCTGGCACAGGAAGATTTTTAATTCAAAGTGAGTGGTATTATGTTACTTACCCTTCCCTTCTCTAGGGGGTGCCTCCTTTGCTTTAAAATCATCGACCAGTGCTTTTGAATCTGTCTCCAATGCAATACCAACCTGAATTTCAGGTTTAAACTTAGGGTACTTGTTACTAAGCAAAGGATACCATTTAGGTGTCTACATGGTAAAACACAAAAAATAAGATCCAAAAGTGTTTAAAAACCACAGAAAAAAGTAGTATTACAGAAAACTCAGTCTTAATCTAGCACTTTTACTTCATCATCTACAGAAGTACACTTTGTTTTTTATTTCTAAAAATTTGGTCTATGTAATACACTATTGTACTAAAAGATGCTATAGAATGGTTACTGGACAACTAGCTGAACATTCCAATTTTTTTCCACTGACTTGTACAGTGAAAAAGTTAAAAAGAGAAATATACCATAAATCTTAGAAAACCTTCACGTCCTCACCTGTGCATAGTAAGTCATATGCATTGAAAATTCTGAAGAAGAGGAATGTCAAAATAAGACACCATGCTCCTCAGATGACCCATATCAAAGTTATATTTTGATCAAGCTTCATATCAGAGTATTTGCTAATTAAATTTATATAAAAATCATATTGTGCTTATTCTATGCTGTATTAAGGGACTAGAAATGATTGCCTAACACATCTTCCATGGAGGGCCACTAAAAAAAAAAAACAACAACTTAAGACTTGATTTGATGATGGAGATTCAATTCAATTGCTCCATATCTATTGCTTACACAAATTTTTCCAGTTGATTAAATAATGAAATTGTGTATATTAACTGGTTGCTAGCGTTCCAATTATCCAATTCAGAAGTAAGCAAGATTAGTACAACAGTATTTTTTCATTTGCGCATGTTCTCAGAGTCAAGATGTCTCTCCTCTATAGAAAAGGAAAAACAACAAAATCCCCCATAGATGATCAATCAGTCGTATTCTAAAACAAAACTCAAAACTTTAGTCTGTGCTTTAATTCAAATTATATTACCTGTAACAGCATTGTTGCCAAAAGATAAATTTTAAATCTTTATGCCCCATAACATACCTGTTTCTTCTCCTGTGCAGCCCTTAAATCCAGTACAATATAGCCTATATTCTCTTTAGCTGAAGATACAGGATCCAGCGCAAAACACTGGAGTTTGACAGGTGTACGCTGCAGCCTGAAAAAGCAACTCAGTTGAAATACTAAATATAAAATGTATCTCTGCAATTAGTTCTCAAAGATAATAAATAAGTTTCCAGAAAGCCAGTAATACAAAACTTGTTATATAATTAGTTTCATTGTGTCAGAAACTGAATTTATATTGATATATAAAAACTCATCAGTAAGTGAGAGTATGAACAAGTAGTTTAATTTTTTAAGAGGAATGCACTGCAGCCTCAGAGTCTCAAGTGCTATTAAAATGACATTAGCGACAAATAAATACCTCATCCACATAAAAGAAATAAGCACAGTGCCTCACAAGAAATTTGAATTACACTTGTAAGGGCATCTTGAAAACAGGACTTGTGGAGAAGGTGTTTGGGTAAAGCACATAACTACTTCAAGGCACAGATGTCTAGTGCATAGCACATGCAGGCATCTTTCTCTGTCAAACAAAGATGATACGGCCTTTTTAACTTCTTTGAAAATATGGTCATAATATTACAACCTGTAAGTTGCAAGATTTGTAAAACCAAATAACAGTTATGGAAAGGTTCAGTTTCTCACTTTATTTCCTTGATAGTTTCAAAAACTATTTACACAGGCTTTTCAGGTTTGAAGTTAAGTTAATTTTGTGTCACAGTATACAAAAGGAAGCTTGGCTCCAATGTTTGAATTATAGCATTATTAATTTGCTCTAAGTGCCTGTGGGGTGTTTTTTCAGTAGTGTAAAAACATACCCTTTAGATTTTTTAAGCATCACTTATCTCGCCACACACTGCCTTTTTTTGTACATGACATTAGTACATTTTTTAACAACATTGTGGTAGATAAAAGAAAGTTCCAAAAAACAATTCAGATGACAGTAACACAAAAACAGTATTTCACTACCTGTAAAGACAAGAAAATTAAAGTTTATCTGCAAATTAGACTTTCCTTTTTAACATTACCTGTGCTGATGAAGTGCTTTCCTATCAAGTTCCCAAGCCAATTCTGTAGCAAATTCTGGCTGATCAGTATGCTCTATGGGATCAGTAGCCAGCTGTTCACCATCTAACTTGGCTTCAACTATAAGCATGTGCTTGGGTCGTTTTGGAAAGCAGCGTCCTGTAAAAGAGTGGCATTGCATGGCCATCACTAAAAAAGAAGCAGGAGCTCAGATTTATGCCATAAACCAATTATGTGAAATTAATTTCCTATATCACCTTCCCTGTTCTGTTCTTTAAAGAAAAAGTGTTTGCATTAAGCAGAAACACGAAAGAACACAACACAAAACAGACTATTTGTGAAGAAACAAGAAATCAAGTAAAAAAGAACAAAGAAAAAGTAACAAGCAATTAGAAAGATTTGAGAAATCTGTGATTGGCAACAGGTAAGGGAGCAGGTGAGAGAGAGTGAATGTTTTACTTCAGGTGAAGATGCTATGACAGTCCAACATCAAAACAGAAAAACACGATCTTATAAAAGTAGTGAAAGGTGTTTTTCCTGGCACTCGATGAAAAGAAAAATTATTACCAGATTAGGAGAGTGCCTAAAACCGTATATGATTGGTCCTGGCTTCAGGATCATCCAATATTCTGGTTTGAAATGACAAGAAGAAGTGAAAATGTATTTATATCACAGTGGGGAGATGATAGCACAGGCATGTCAGAAGACAGGATCTTATCTGTAAGCTCCTCTGGCAAACTACCTAAATGGACAGAGAGGTAATAGGATTTACTTGACAAAGAGAAAGCATTGAGCCAAAACCAGCCCAAAACCCCACTAATCTCCAAAATAGCTCAAAACACAAAAAGACACCCCAATAAACATACACACACACTAATTAGACCACAGCAACTAAAATCTGTAGAAATACAAGATTAAGAACAAATAGCTATACGTTCGAGACAACACTACCAAAAAAAACCTTACACCAGCTTGCTAAGAAGGGATAGAAACACCAGAATACTACTCAAAAAAAACCCCCAAACCCTCAAGAAAGGATGGTTACTTTTCTCATTCATTTAAAATAAAACATTGTGTAAATACCTCCAAGACCTAACTGGGGGTAGCCAACCCTGGCTTTATGATACGTACGTCCAAAGCTTTATTAATAAAACCGGTTTACTCAACGCTGCTCGGCTTAGCCCGCTCACGCCACCGGAGAAAACACCTCGGAGGCAGCGACCACCCCTCATCTTCCTCTCGGGATAGAGGGGACGCGCAGCAGCCGGGAGGCCGCGCCCCTCCCGCCTCTCCCGGTTACCTTCCAGCACAGAGACGACGATCAGCAGCCGATCGGCGGCTCTGGACACCATCTCCCCGCTCCGCCCGGGCGCTGCCGGGACCAGGAAGCGCGGCCGCTTGCGAGGCGGAGTGGAGGGAACCGGGAGCCCTGGGGCCGCTCCGTCCGCGCTGCCGCCACTCGCTGTCCTTTTGCCGCCGCGGAGCCTTTAAACGCCAACCGCCGCCGCTTCCGCCCGGCAACGCCGGCCCCGCCGCTTCCGCCGCCGGCACCGCCCCGCACCGCNCAGCACCGCCTCGGCCCTGGCACAACCCCGGCACCGTCTCCGCCCCGGTGCCGCCCCCGCCCCAGCTCGACGCCGTCCCCGCCCTGCCCCATAGCCAGAGGGTCAGCGACAGTGCCGCGGCGCGGACTGTCAGACAGGGGAGTGGAACTGTAGCCGAAAACCTCACAAATAAAAGTATAAAAACGTTTTTCACAAGCACTTTGCATTGCCAGTGGAGGAATACCAGCTGCTTTCAAGGACGTGCCTTCTGTTAAAGCGGGGATGTTTCTTTACGGTTTTTCCCCACTGTGATGAGTGTCAGAGCAGGAGAACCTGAATGCAACCGTAGCGAAATGCAGCTTTGTCCCCCTTAGCTAATTTTTTAGAGTATTCTTGTCTTCTATATGAAGTAATAATCAGTTAAGCAGCAATGTCAGCAACTAGCGTGCCCTTACACTTGGCATCCCAAGTTAAACTCGTGTGTCTTGACTGTGAGGCGAAAACCCCCCATTTTTAAGTTCACACTATTTTTTTTAGTGGATGGTCTAGCAAAATCTTTGTATAGACATAAAATCCCTGTGTTTAGTAACACGCGTATTCTGTGAAGTTGTTGAGTCACAATTTGCAAACACCAGGAGAGGGAGAACCTGTTTTCCTTCTGCAAGAATTTTATTCTGGTTCTGAAACACTTACCAAAAAGACACTTTCTTATCTCTGAGTTGAATCTGCCCAAGTTCAATTCTGGCTGCTGCTTTTTCTTGTGTCATCTTCAGTCATATAATGCTGCATGTGGCACAGCAACTCTCTATCTCTACAGTCTGAGTTCTTAAATTTCTATCACTGTCACCTTCTGCAAGCCAGGTTGTTTTTATAGATACTTTTTACACAAAACCTGGAGGCAGACCTCCGAAAAGTGAGTGATTTTGGCTAGTGAGGGAACATGATCCCAGACAATAACAAAAATAGACAGTTTACCTGTACAGCTTTTTTACTTGAAAATTGATTTCTCTTGGTGTGATTCATGAAAATAATATTATTGGGAACTACTGTTGAATAAACAATCACTTCTTCTTGTAACTGTTCATGGAGTTGCTTTTCGCCTATTTAGCAAGCTGGACTGGCTCAGCACAGGGTTAGACAAATGCCAGAGCCAGCACAAAAGACTGAAAGCATGTGACTTACAACGCTGGTTTATGGGTGTTTATGTCTGCACATGGCAAAGCACGTGGAATCTCTTCTTTTGGCAACAGCAAGCCTTTAAATCAGGTCACCTACCTCATGGAACTTTATCCTTTGACATTCTCTTCTGGCTCTGACTTTTATCTTGATGTTACAGGTATTAACTCTGCCAAGAGCCTCATCACTATAAACTCTTTTCAGTAAAGACTTTTTTTTAATTAAAAAAAGGAGGAGATAGAAGGAGAGAAAAAAAGACTTTAAAAAGACAATAGGACTTTCTTGGTCTTATCATCTACATTTTTTTGCAGTACACCAAGTCTTTCTCTATTCATCCTAGAACCACCAAAGATTGTTTCATTATTATATTATCATAGTCTTGCCTACTTGTATCTCATGTTGCACATTTGCCTGCCAAGGTGTCAGCTGCAAGATGTGCCCTATACAAGAATACTTGACAGCAGTAGTGAGCACATTTGTGGGAGGTGAGCCCAGGTAGAGGAACACCTTCACTTAGTGACAGAACTGTGGGAGGAGGTGAGGAGATTGAGCAGCATCAGAGAGTCCGAGTGAGAGACAGACTACTCGAAAAACCCCCTACCTTCCCAGGGACAGACCTGGGAGGATGCATGATACAGGGGATTCCCTATCCTGTCTTTAATCTGCAGAACATCATGGCTTAAGGGATAAGAGGGAAATGGTGACAGCTTCCTGCCTTGCACAGCAGAGCATCCCCTCCATTACTACCTCACCTTCCCAAGTGCCCCGGCATAACAGGTACAAGGCTCTGCAAGTGCAGCTCAACAGCAACAAGAAGTAAGGTTCATCCAGGCTGGAGGTGTTGCTGAGGTTAAGTCGACCTACCCGCTGTGTCAAGACTGCTTCCATACAGAAAAAGAAAAAAAGATGTGTCACTGTCATAGGAGACTTTCTTCTGAGAGGAACAAAAAGCCCGATATGTACACTGGATCCACTTCTTAGAGAAAGTCTGTTGCCCCTCGGAGCCCGTGTTGAAGACATTAGGAGGAAACTTTCTACTCTGGTACAGCCCTCAGATTATTAACCATTAATACTTTTTCAAGCAGGCTGTGATGAAATTGCAATGAGAAGTCTAAGGGCAATCAAAAAGGGAATTCAGCACCTTGTGACTAACTGGTTAAGGGATAAGGAGCACATGTAAAATTCTCCTCTATTGTTCCACTTGCAGCGAATGATGAAGGAAGAAATAGTAAGCATATCAAGAGAATAACAGATCAGTATCTAACTCTGAGACTGGTCAGACTGATCCCCGGCAGAATTTTGTGGGTTTTGATCATCAGGCATGCTGTTCCCAGGCTTAATTCTAGTGAGCCTGTTTTTATCCCCTTTCCCCTTCGAATCTAGTTTAAAACTCCTTTAATGAGGCTTGTTAACCCCTGAGTGAAGATCCTTTTCTCCCTTTAAGACGGGTGCCCCCCATTTGTCAGCAGCAGGCCTGATGACCAAAAACAGTCAAGGGGTGGTGTGCAAGTAGACGCTGTAGCAGATTTGAATTGCCCCTGTACTAATTTGTGCAGCAGGGGTAGGTGTTGCAGTGTTAAACCATGGAAGCACCTGAGAACAGTCACATGGGAATTAGGTTTTCTTCCCCTAAAAAGGTGGCAGGATTGATAGCCCAGCTAAAATGCATCTACACCAATGGAAAATATTGTGAAGCCCAAAAATTACAATGTAAGCAATCATGGTGGGAAAAATGGTTGGATAACTTGTGCTTCTGGAATGCTGCAACAAGTGGCTATAAACTATTCAGAATCAGCAGGGAAAGAGAGGCCAATTTAGCAAGTGGAGGATTTAGGGAGTGTTTTTATTATCTAGAGCTTGACAATGGTGATGAATGGGTAAAATATGCTTTCTTGAAATTTGTTATGCCCTTTTCTAAATGCATTTATTGACTCCAAACTAAGGAAAACTCCAAACAGTAGGGACAACCTAATGACTCTCAGACTTCAATAAATGTATTAAGAGTTGGAAAGGCATCTAAATGAAACAATACAAAGACAATGTTGGCATTAAAAACATTTTATATATTATTGCCATTCAGCACACTTCTTTCTAATAATTTGTGTGACTATTTTAATCTATCTGAAATATATAGACTTAAAAACCCCCAAGATACAATAGTAAAAAAAACCCCGAACACTGAGAACAAGTCATAAAATGGCCTGTTTCAACTACAGTCAGTTTCTATAACATTATATTAATGTTTTTCCGTTTTATTAGTTTGACCTTCTAATTCACCTTTGACAAATTAATGTTATTATGCTTCTCTTTTAGCAACAGAATTATAACTGTAGCACTTAAAAAATCAAATTTGTCAATTTGTAATCAGATTTCTGTGAAGCAGATAGAGACTGTCCAGTACCTCTTGCTTCATTACTATCTTTACTCATCCCACATGTCTAGGGAAAGAACATCATTAAATTCAGGTGAATACATATTATAAATTAGCTCATAAAATAAAATCAAGTAGTGAATACTAGGTACAATGCTTAAGTTAGCATTGGTTACAAAATTTTCTTCATCTAGACAATGGTTAAACTAATTATCGCATTAGTAATTTATGAGTACTATTATTAAATGCTTTAATCAGCACTTTTTATGTTTATGTACTTGGTTTTGAGCCTATTAAATTTTAACAGCTCTTCATAATTATTAAGTTATTTTTCTTGGCATGGTTATTTTTTTCAATCACAGCTTCACTTCCCATTGACATGACGTGTCAACTTTGTTTCCATGTCTTTTCTTATACCTCATTTTACAAAGTTACTCATTCTGCCTTCTTTACTTCATTCTCTTAAATAAAAATTTTAAAATTTATTTCTGTTGACATTGAAAGATTTCTACTTACTGCATTCCTAATTGGCTTAGGATCATTTATTTAGTTCTTATTTAACCTGTCTTGGAAGTCCTTTTACACTCGAGGATTGCTCATGCAAAGAGAATAATAAATAGCAGTACTCCTTTGTAGCAAGGATTTAAATTGCATGTAAATGGAATGTGTGTTCTAAAATTAGTCTTCTTCTGGTTGGTTGCTGCACTTTGGAATACTTTGGAAGTATCCTTAAGAGTTCTGTTCTTTCTTATCATAAAACAGCCTCAGTTAGAGCATACTTTAGATGAAGTTTGAATATGAGAGATAAATTTTAAATACTGTCTTTAAGGCAAAATTTAGAATTTGAATCACTGATCCATGGTGCATGACCTGGAGGAGAAAAAACATCATTTCAACAAAGGATATTTGAATTTAAGAAGAAGGGAAGCTGAAGGCTCTTTTCAAAGATTGAATTAGAAAAGCAGTAAGTTTTATTCTTCTGAAAATGGGAGAAACAAATGGTGAATTTTATTTCTTCAGAAAAAGTCATAAAATATTTTTTTTTCCTCCAGTGACAGCTGTGGTATGTAGAAATGGTGTAAATGTCACTGGACAGTTTATTGTGATGCCTAATTGAATTCACATGAAATGTACTCATGGATATCATGTGTCATGAATATCAATGAAAATTAGAAAAACTGTTGTACTTGATTTGTGTGGCAAGGTTTCTGTGGTGGGGGCTGTGGGGTGGTTTCTGTGAGAAGCTGCCCCCATGTCCAACAGAGCCAATGCCAGGCATCTCCAAGCTGAACCCAATGCTGGCCAAGGCTGGGCCCACGAGCAATGGTGACTGCACCTCTGGGATAACAGAGTTAAGAAGGGGAAAAAAATGGTTGTGAAACAGCAGCCAGGAGAAATGAGTGAAAATGTGTGAAATGCAGTGAGAGCAACTGCCCTTCAGACACCAAGGTCAGTGGAGAGGGAGATGGAGGTTCTTCTCCAGGTGCCAGAGCTCAGATTTCCCTGCAGCCTGTGGTGCAGCCTATGGAGAGGCCACTGTGCCCCTTGCAGCCCGTGGAGGACCACAGGGCAAGAGATCCACCTGCAGCCTGTGGAGCATCCCACACCAGAGCAGGTGGAAGTGCCTGAAGGTGGCTGTGACCCTGTGGAAAGCCCCCATGTGTGATGAAATGACCAGAGACCCCACATTCCCTCTCCCCCTGTGCTGCTGTGGGCAGGAGGCAGAGATTATTAAGAACCCAAGAAAAGTGGAGGGATGCAGGAAGGCGTTTTAAGATTTTGCTTTTATTTCTTATTCTCACTCTGATTTAATTGGCAATAAAGCAAATTAATTTTTTCTGCAAGTTGAATCTGTTTTGTCCCTGTCAGTAATGGGTGAGTGATCTCTCCCTGTCCTTACCTCTACCCATGAGCTTTTTGTCATATTATATCACTGCTGCCCAGCTGAGGAGGGGAGTGATAAAGCAGTGGGCACTTGGCAGTGGATGCCACAGTCAACCCACCGCAACTGTTAGAAGAATTGGATCTATAAATGAAACCGTTAATTACATGCATGGAAAATTAACAGAAAGTATCCCATGGATATTTCCAAACGAGGGACAAAACACTGGCTTTGTTCTTTTCCCAAATCTAGCACAATCTAGAACTTTATGATGAAAAATAAGAGCATCCTGAAGAATATCGGAATAGATTCTGGATTCCCCTTTAAGCACTCCTATGCTGTGACACTTCTAGGACTGTTCATGTAGCTTACCAGATTGTTCCTGTTAAATTTTCAGACCTTTTCAGTAAAAGTAGCAGGTCAGATTCTGTGTGAAATTGTTGGTGACAGAAATTTCTAGACTGAAAATGGCTAATGGCTTTGAAATCTAAGAATGCCCTCAAGGGGTACGTAAAAACTGGTCTTTGGTCTCATGGTCTCCTACTGTTTGGCTGCTCACCTAGGAAATATTGCTCATACTGAAGAATAAAGAATTTCTAAACTCTAATAATTTGGAAGGAGGAAAACTTTCAGTCAACATTTGAGGGGGGGAAAAAAGATTCTGTAAAGGTGAGAATATTTCATGGGCTCTATTTTTCAGTGTTCTAGTATTCTTAGAAACCTTTCATTTTTCTTACTTATTGAGAGGTAAGATGTCCTAAAGTTTACTCTGTGACTGATATTTAAACTTAAATAATTTCAGCAAATGGCATCTCCTTATGATAATGCTGAAGGAAATCTCTTATGTCATCTGTTTCCCTTTATCACTCTTTAATTTCCAGGAAACACCTTGCATCTTGAAAGAGACAGTAAACTAAACACCAAGTTAAACTAAGGGTCTGATTCAGAACCACATGAGTCAGTAAGGACAGGTGTTATCCCTTTCTTTGAAGGGATAACTTCAGTGGATTTGGGGATCTTGTCCCATGTGACTACAGACATACTCCTACATGTCTGCAAAGAGAAAGTTTATTTACACAGTTCAGGTTGTATCTGAACAGCAATCACAGTGGATTTTTGTCATTTAACCAAAGAGAATGGTATCACCTCGGCTTGCATAACCTGGCAGGTCAGTGAAAAACTGAGAACCTTGATCTCCCAAATTTTAGTTCTTTTATCTGTGCATTAGACCTTGCTGGTATTAATAAATTTGAAGACATTATCTTTCTTTTTTGAAGAGAACATTTATGAAGCTGAATGTGCTCTATAATATGAGTGGAGAAATCAAGGGCAAAACCATCAAAATACATCTGTAGTCTGTGATAAGTAGCAGAAAAGATGCTAAAATGAGATATTTTAAGAGTATTTTAAGAAAAAGTCACTTGGTTCTGTTATTCCAGTTTGGGTTGCTACCAGATCTACTGTTAATAATGGCGTATATGCATCTAATTAATTTATTTAGACTTCATAGGTTAAGAGTAGGCAGAAGCATATCCAGTGAAAAACAAAAGGGAAGATGGACTCAGAGATGACGTGGAGGTTGCACAGGTGTTTGGATCAGCTTGTCTCGTGCTAAGGGTACATAGTAAGTGTCCTTCAGACATCAAGTGAAGAAAAATAGGAAAAGAAGTATGTTCTGTGCAATAACTTTCTTTCCTAATTCCTCTATCACAACTGAAATGTAAACGCAGTTATAAGAAAGCAAGTCAAAGTCTCAGAGTAAGCATCTGCAAAGTAGTTATGGAGTCCTAATCAACTAATAATGACAAAAAGCACTAGTGCTGTTCTGCCCTGAGGGAATGACATTAATCAAAAACTGCTGGCACTCAGTCACTGTTCTAACTCAGGGTTATATTTCTTCCCATAGATATGTGATTTCTAAGATTGTATCTGTACAGATGCACAACCTAATACTCTTGGAAAATTCACTATTGTTATACAGAAGAAAAGAAAATGAATGTCAAATACATCTCTATGATTGTGACACTAAAATCTAGTGATGCAAGTCACATTCAAGTATCTCTGTTAGCCTGTATAATAACTCCTCACAGAGGATTAAATTAGAAACTAGTCTTTGCTGTTTTCTATGAATAACAGAACATGAAGAATATGTATATAGTAACTACCTAACAAAAAATAACAGGTATGGATATTATAGTGCCAAAGACCACAATACTGAAAGTGTGCTAAAGCTGATCCTTAAGGCATGTATAGATGATAGAAAGTGATACATGGAAAAGGCAGTCTAAGTCTATCAAGCAATATTCTATACTTGCATTTGTATGGATTTGCTCACACAAATTATTTCTGTAACTGGTAATTGCCAGTATGAGTTAGCATCTGGTGTTAGATGGACCAGATGGACAGAGTTAGAGACAGGTTTTTTAATCCTGTTATGGAGATGGATAACTTTAATAGAAGGATTGTATGACTTGCCCATGGATGCTTTGGAATGATAAAGACATTAATTTACTCCTCCACATTCCATTATGGGGTCCTATCCAGAACACATCACATGCAAAGGTACCTTTGGAGCTAATTATCACATGCTGTGAAGTTCATTTCCTTCTAGACAGTGTTTGCTGTGTTATATATATTGGGGTTTTTCCTTCTAATTGATGTGCAGATTGGATGTGAGCTGTTTTTTAAATTTCTAAATTCTCAAAATTGTTTAAAAAATTACAACTTTCACATAAATGAATAGACTCATTTCTCCCCCTCACAAAGTTTATGTAAGTTACTTTTGAATGAAAAGTACTTACAAGACAGTTAAATATAGGATACAGAATCACAGAATTGAAATCCCTGAGTTGGAAGGGACCCAGGAAGATCACTGAGTCCAACTCCTACAGGGCAAAGTAAAGACAAGTCATCTTCTTGAACACCAACAGGCTTGGGGCCATGACCACTTCCCTGGGGTGCTTGTTCCAGTGCTTGACCACCTTCTTATTGAAGAACTTTTTTCTAATATACAGTCTTACCTTCCCCAGATATTTCTTATATCCCCCTTACCATTCCCTCATGTCCTATCACCAGACATCAGAGAAAAGAGATCACTCCACTCCTCCAACTCCACTCCTTTAGTACCTGTACCTAAGCGTTTTCTTAATGTGCTTCAGGACTTTCCTGGACCTCTTGGTGTCTGCTGTATGACAGAGCCAGTTAACCTCTGGGAATCTGAAGTCACCTGTAAGGACCAGAGTAACTGCTCTGGAGATTTCTGTTAATTCCATTTAGAATAATACATTGGTGCCATCATCCTGGCTGGTTGATCTGTAGTAAACTCCCACAGCAACATCTGCTTTATTTGCTTTTCCTTTAATTCTTACCCAAAGGTTCTCAACCATGTCACTTCCAGCTGCAAACACTGTACAGTATGACCCTTCCTTTACACATGGTGTCACCCCTCCGCCGTGCCTGCTCTATCTCTCCTGAAGGGTCTGTAACTGTCCATCCAGATCATCCATTGAGCTTTTTTATATTTCTGGGTGAGTGCTCTAAAGATATAAATCCCTTATGTGTACACAAATTTTGTCACCATCCCCAGAAATTTTGTACATCCTCCCTCACCAGGAAGGCAAAATCAAAGGCTTTCACTCCATTGAGGGACATAGAGTGAAATTCTCTAGGAGATACCCGAAGAGAAAAGTTTATTTTCTTTCTGACCTTGCTTTTGGAGCTCAACAATGTTGTGTTCAATGCAGTCAGTCTATAAGGACACAGAAACCAGAAGCTTGATCCAGTTGCCCATTTTGGTCACCTCTCAAAGACTCTTTATTGGTGCAGATTAAAACAAGAGTGGAAGTGCAACAGAATATGCAGTGGTGAAACATATGTACTTTTTCACAAGCTAAATCACTTCTGAAATTTTGTATAGTATGTAAAAATAAAATGCAGAAAAGGCCTGATTATGTACTGCATTGCACAAGCAGCTTTTTATCAAGTATCCAACGCTCACTGCAAATTAGCTTGTACACTGAATGCAAACACATGCTCCTTGCATGCCTGGAAAGCCCACCAGACAGTGACAGAAGTGCTACCTATATTTTAAGTCTTTATCAAAAAGAACTGCAGACAAGACACAGTGTGGACACAATTTATTTTTCCTAGTCTTGTTTAGAAGAAAAGATCCCCTTTGATTTTTCATGAGGGAAGAATGAACTAGCAGATATGAATTCTTCTAAAGTAAATGTGAGATATACAGCTTTCTACTTTGATTCATCAGGGAGTTATGCTCAGACGTGTTCCTGTGAAAAGCTTTTCAGTTGTGCTTAGGATTTCTGACTATTACAATGCTTCTCAGCGGTGAACAAAGGAGTGTTACTTTTCTACACAGTTTTTAATATTATTTCTGGTACTAGTTATTAGAATTTCATCCTCCACTTAGTCTTTAAGAAATAGGAAGCTGAAATGATGGAATATGAACATGTAACTATTTTCAGCGATCTTCACACAACTGTAAAATGTGCATAATGTGTCTCAAGATCTGTCAGATGTGTTATTTCCCATATAGTGGCCAATCTTCACCTGATCTTACATGTTTTCTGGATGACTAATAGCACTCAGCAAGGTGAAAAAAAGATATATTTTAGGGATAACTAGGTTTAAATTAATTGTCTTAATTCTACTTCCTTACATCATGCCCAATTAAGGAAGTATTATTAATTGCAAAAAACCTAATAAATAAATTCACACTACACAAGCCATTCTGATTTTTTTTCTCTCTAATGCATAAAGTGATGCTGGACCATACTGCAAATAGCTACTGTTAAATATATTTTTAATGTGAAAAATAAAATTCAGGTAAAGTGCTTAGATGAAATGCCTAGTTGAAACCAACAGAACGTTTCTGTAGGCATAATAAAATTTATTCAAATTTGCAATCTCTGCCTGTGCAGACAGAGATGCTGACTCAATTACGTTTTGTGTGAGGTGTCCCTCTTTCACCTTTGTTAAAAAGCATATACCATTACTATCATATTAAATACATGAGATATGGAAGCGTAAAGTGTGGCCATTGTCATTATTACTCATAATAAAATGTCCATGAATATTAACTATTTAGATTTTCACAGTGTTGAACGCACCTAGTGTGGCAGGAGAATGTGCAGTTCCAGAGGAACTGTAAGACTATTGTAAATCAACCATAGCTGGTTGGGGTTTTTTCCTTAGTACTAATTACTAGATGCTTCAAAGAAGGATCAAGGTTCCTTTGTACAAAATAGTCATATATATTAAAAGAAAACAGTGTTTCTTGCTCTCTTCTTCACTACTAAGATATACTAAGATATGTCAGTTACCAACTATCTGTCAGGCACAGCACTCTTCCGAATCCTCACTTGACTGCAAGCCTAGGATAAGTGTTGGGGACTAATTATTGCAAATGATAGTGCTTAATTTTATTATAGAATATTGCATTACTGAATATTCTGCATGTTAAATATTTTTTCCCAGTCCAATTAACTGATTCTTGAAAAACAACGAACTTTGTCTTGCTAGTGCAGTCAAATCCTTTTAAAGTATTCTAGCCTGGATCCTTCCCTTCTGCTCTTGCTTTCATAGCAGGATTGGAGAAATATTTTAAAGTCTTAAATCCTGTGCTTAAAGTGGGCAATGTCCAAAGAGTAAATAAGATATAATTTATTTTTTAATACTTTACTTTTTTTCCGTACCTTTTTACTGGTAGCAAGGATTTTAGTTTAGCCACTGCCTTCAATCTAAATGCTGAAAGGTTATAAAAGCGGTGTGTAAAAATCAATAGTACTCACAGTCCTAGATAAGCAAACTTTAGCAGTGCCTGTATTTTTTCTTTTGCATCCTCTAAATAACCTTGAAAAAATAAGAATAAAGCAGTTTGGATTATACTGAAATGCAATCAAAATAACTAGACTGCAAAGGACACTGGTCTCAAGACATACATTTTTGGTAATAGACAGAGTTGTAAGTAGATTATTTCCATATCATTCCACCTCCGGGGTGAATAAATATACTGCATTAATTTGCAAGTTAATACATTATGCTATATGTTAATATGTCAAGCCCCAAAAATCTCTCCACAGGAAATCAATGAGGCCTCTAAAAAAACCCTAAGAATTTAATATATTTATTTAAAATTCTAGAATCTTTCATGAGCTGCTGATTCAGAAAGTATTTCTAGTATGTTCTGGTGCTTATCTTTTCCTTGGATAAGACTTTAATAGTAAAATGGTAAGTGAATGATACAGCAATGTAAATTAAAATAGCATCTAAAAATATGTTTTAAAGTGATTGAAAACTTTACTTGTGTTGCTAAAATAAGTGATTATGAAATCATAGAAGCAGATTCCTTTCCAGATATTATCTCACTTTTTTTTTTAATCTGCAGTTTTATATTTATAGCAACCTACTGAAAAGACAGGAATGGTACTAGAAATATTTTTTTTAAAAGCAGAAATTTTGACGATTCATTTGTTTTTCCTACTTTATTATTCTAAAAAATGTAATGAAAACTTTCTTACTGGTATTGTGTATTGCCAAAAAGAACATGCAGCATTATAGAGTATTATCACCAGGGATTTTTGCTTTATCTGTTTTAATACAGAAAAATAACTTGCACATTAAGGATGGATCTCTTGAACAGAATAATTTACCTTTTAATTGCATGTAACCAGGGCTCCAATTAGGAATTTTTGGGGCTGAAGTCAGGGGCACAATGCCTATTTGCACTGATGGGTGGTGGATTCCACCCTAGGCATTAGGCAAGATCACTTGAATGCCTCAAAATCAAGGCCTGAAATGTGTTAGTGAGAAGAATGTTCTAATGACAAGAGACACTGACGAATGTTGACTTATGATACAGTAAGAAAAAGCAGTAATTTAAAAATATTTCATTTTACTGGATACCTACATATTTAAATCTGGTTTATTTGCACTGGATTTTCACTGTATTGTATTCTGGGGATAATTGACATATTTTTGTGATTTCTTAACATTAAGAAATTCCTGCCTTGATTTTATCTTATTAAGTGATTTTTTAACATCATAAAAATTATAATCCTCACCCTGCCATGCCTGAAAAATGCAAGCAGTCCTAGTGAGGTCAACAGAATAAATCATCTGGAAGAAAAGCTATTCATATGCTTGGGAGTGTTCAGGTCTTAAATTTTTTGCATGACTTCTTCTCAATAGTGAGAACACATATAACTTTACAATTGGCTCACAGTAATCCTATATGGTTGAGACATATATGTCCTCTCCAGATCAAAAACTGTTATAGTGGGAAAGAAAATTATACCTGATGACTATTCCATATTTTTGTTCTATGACAAAACAAAATAATTATATATGTTACTGGACAAGAAGAATTTTAGATTAATAAAAATAATTAGTTTTCAAGTGAAAGATGGATTAAATTATCAACCTGAACACTTGATAGCATTTCAACCTTCCACATTTTTTCTATTGACTTTAAAAAGGCTTTAGATTAGGACATGAATGACTTAATTTCTTTCAGATCAAGCTACATCAGTATTAAATCACTCAGTTCCATCTTCCTCTTTTTTGCCACACAAGTTCACCTGCAAGTATTGATTATATACTTTATCTAAACTTAACTTATATTTCTATCATTCTCTGATACAGTTGGCAAGTAACATAATAATATAAATATTATCCCCATAAAGAAGATGAGGATTTTTTCCCCCTGGTTCTTAGCAGTATAGAATTTACAGACTGACGTAGTACTAAAAGCAAGGGTGAGTTTTTGCTTATTTGCCCAATTATATGACCATTGGAAATCTTTTGGGAAAAGATTAGACAAGCACTGGCTTGAATTAATGTAGGTATGATCTTGAGACAGGGTATTGGAAATTATGATCTTGAAGGGCCTCTTAGAACATTGTTTTTTAATTTAGCTGTGTCTAATTGTTACATACCTTCAATACATACATTGACAATTTAAAATTGGTGATTTTAAGATTTAATTAATTTATGATTTCAAGAAATTACATGAGTATAGGTCACAAAATCCAGGAACAAATTTATTAGAAGTGAAAAAGCAGTGTTAGACTGCTTTATCCAGCTGCAAAGTAGGATAAAGTGCTTGTATATTTTCCCAAGAAGGCTACAAAGTCGAGGAGAGGGAGGAATGATTCCTTTGAATAGTAGTACGGTTCAGATGGAGGATAAAAGAATCTTTTGGCTGAATGTTAAAAATACGCTTGGTAAGCAACACTAATTAATTTTGGCAACATTGTGTGTGGACACAAAAAGTAGTTCCCCTTGCTGTAATTGCTTAGCTGTTTTGAGTTTTTTTAGTTGGTTGGTTGGTTGGTTGGTTGGTTCGTTGGTTGGTTGGTTGGGGTTTTATGTTCCCTTTCTGCTTGTATGTTTGTTTTGTCACAATGATCTAAATAACTAAGAAAGTAGCTCAAAATTTTCAGTGGGCTGTCTGAGAATGGATAGCATGTTAATGGCACAACAGGAATAAGAAAAGACTTCACAGTTTCTTCAAATCCTCAAGGTTCTACTTTTTTTAGCCTTGCAGGGAAAAAAATAAAACACAAACAACTAGTGAAATAATCGAGAATTTACTCTACACAAATATAATTTGTGTAGAATATATGGAAGTTTATAGAATTTGAAGAATAATAATAGCAGAGTTAAAGCTATCAGGGTAAGCGTAAAATAAAAATTCATCAATATACAATGTCGCCTATATCACAGGAAGTGCTACAGCTTCTCGTTTAGATTTTGTTAACCTAAGTGATGCCGTGGTAACTTTGACCCTTAAACTTTTTCTTTTTTCCTTCTTTCATTTCAGACTGTGACGGGAAGTAAAATGCATACATTGCACACTCCCTGAGCTTTTATTAACCACACTGAAAACAAATAAGACACACTTCTCTCACAACAGAAGTATGTTGGTCCAGACACCTTAAGGAATTTCCTTCCTCCGCTCTCTCTATCTTCCAAGCAGAAAATAACGTCCTATATTTTGTCTTAACACTTACCTTCATTATTCCTCAAATTCAACAACTTCAAAAACCTTAGAGAGCCACATCCTGCTAGATAGCTTGTATTGTCCATGAAGTGGATATTCACACTCTTTTGAACCTTTAGGTATGCAGTGAAAATGAGATTAAATGCTGTTACGCAGTGTGAGTTTCATCTGAAACTACACTGCAGGGATTTTTTGTCCCACATGGGAAAACAAAGACATGGACTTAAGGCATATTTAAATGGGGAAAAAATATAACTTAACTGCAATGTTTTGAAAAAGAGCAAATAGCTTACTCTTTGAAAAGAGTATTTTTTTTTGAGTCAGATGCACAGAGATACGTCTTCAGTGGTACAATGGTTTTCTGTACCATATTTAGTGTGATCAAATTTCCATTTTTCTTAAGATAAATGTCTTGTCATTTGCCTTTTGATCTTATAATGTCACTTTACTTTTTCAAAACAAAAGATAACCACAAACCCAAACTTGATTTGTATTTTAAATGTATCTTAGAAATGTGCACCAATCTGACTTTTTAGATGATCTAATGATAAAAATTTCTGCATCTTATAAGACCAAATCACCTAGCAGCTGAAATGCCTGGTGAACTTCAAGACATACAAATGTGAAATGATGGACCTGGGGCAAAACAATGCTAGTTTCATTAATAAAAAAGTGGGCTGATTGTAACTATGCAGAAGATGAGCCTTAGTTCATGTGCAAAAGTTCAACTTAATGCTCTGTAGAGGCCAAAACAAAAGAAAATTGGAAATTAAAAATTGTTTGAAAAGTACTACAGAAAGAACCAAGGAGGATCATCCTGATTCCCATATCTTGGAAAAGATGTATTGGAATTGCAGAATATTCAGAGGAGGGTAAAAAGGATGAACAATGCGTGTAACAGTTTCTTTACATTTCTTTACAAGGAACAAAAGAATAAGGTGGGATTTTTCAGTCCAGAAAAAAACCCCAAACAAAACAAAAAAACCCTCTTCCCCCAAAAAAACAGTTTAGTAAGGGTTATGTCAGAGGCTGCAAAATCACTGGAGGCATAAATTAAGCAGGACTTCTAACAAGAGTCAAGGCCAAGAAGAGCCAAGCTCAAAACAAGCAAATTTCTTCAGACAGCAGCCACATTTTCTGTGAATCCCCCTTCTATAGGACATTGTCAGTGCACAGACATGACATGACTTCAAACGGAGCTTGGACTAACATTGCAAAAGAGCTCTATTGAGAGTTACTAAACAGAAGAAGCAAAAGAAGTCCCTGACCTGAAAGCAATTAGTGACTTGGAAAATATGTGGGGGTAGTCTCATATGTGACTGCTATGTTCTTACTAATCCCTGGGCAGTGATGGTTCGGGTCCTTTGGACAAATAACAAAAGTCCTGTGGAATGCTGTTTGCATTTGTTCTCATATAAAAGCCAAGGGCTAATTTCAAAAGATGCTGCAGCCTTCCAGTCCTGCTGGTTCAGGTGCATATTGTTCAGTATATCTTTAAAGCAGACTGGTGTTATGTTAGTTAGAGTTTCTTCAGATGGGGTTTCTATGAATACAAAGTGGCTACAAGGTACCTTATCAAAGAAATTTTCCTAAGGGAAAACTTCAAGAAGTTTTGTAAAAGTCAACTTTTTTTTTTTTTTCAGATGGAAATAGGAAGCATTCGATGGCACCCTGGGCAGTAACATATGTTTGTCTTCAGAAGTAAGAACAAGTGAGAGAAAATTAAGAAATATATGAGCTAGTCAATTCAGGGATCCACATACTTCAAGACAGCATATTCCATTGTCTCAATTACAAATACAAGAGTATAAATCAGGATAATTTTACCTTTGTAACCTTCAGAGACAGACTTTAACTAAGGATAAAATATGACTCTTAGAACTAGAAATTTGCTTGCATGATTTTTGAATTGACAAAAAAATGCTCTCTAAAGTTGACTTGATTAAAGTAATAACTCCATTACTGGGACACCAGTACACTTTTACCCCCCCAAACAAACAAACAAAATCAATCCAACCCCCCCAAACAAGCAAACTCCCCAAAACTCGAACAAAACAAACCAAACCCCAAGCATATCTAATAACGTGTATAGCAATTATTTGTAAAAATAAAAAAGCTCACATTGTTTTTATCTTATCTTTCTACCTTTCTCCACACAATTTTTTTTTTCAGTACAGCAAACAGCTGCCAGAATTTGTAGATTACAAATGCAAGGATTTTCACAAAAAAGTGGTTCACAGAAATGTGCTTGATCTTGTAACAGTAATCATCATCCTCTGAGCTAAGCATTTTGGTGAATATACTATTATTCTTCATGGATAAAGAAGGTGAGTTTTGTGGAAATATCCATGTTTTCAGCACATCATTGGCAAATTCCAGAGAAAATTATATAATAGCAGCAACACAGAGAGCCCTTAAAAACAGATTTTTGTTGAATTAATGAAAAGGTAGTGATGTTAAGGTAGCCAAACTATTTCATCCCTTATGTTCCATCTGACGGTATAAATAGTTTCTGTTTCTTGATCAGGCAGGAGATCTTATTTTGTCTTCCAAATCCATGTGAATCCAATTTTCAGAAATTTAATACTCATATCTTCAAAAGATACAAAAGATCTACAAAAACATCTTTAGGGTCAAAATTAGTAGAAAAAAACGCTTAAGAAATCAATAGCATAGATAGAAACATAAATAAAGCCAAGAGAACCTTCTGTTGAATATGATTTAAGAGCAAAGTTATTTTTTAGGTTCTGTTCTTCCTTGATTTTCTATCTGTAAAATGCAGTCCATTGATCTCAATTTTCAGAGAAAATGTAAGATACAGTGATCAAACCAGTGCAATAATTATATCTGGAAAACCGAGCAAGCAATACAAATCTGAACATGCATTTTACTACTGTAAAACTAGTTACTTCCAACAGGAAAGCATGATTTGAATAATGATGGATACGAGTTGCTTCTCTTTAACATTTTAATGAGAAACATGCATTCCCATTAATTTTCATAAGAGCCAGTACAGTTCATAGTATGATATGAATCTTCAGAGAATTCACTAGCTTCTACTGTACAAAAGCCACTTGGTCAAGGTAGCACAGCCATAATTTTTGCCATGTATCTGATCAATTACTCTATTTCAGGAAAAATTTTTAGTGTCAATGAGCAGAATGTTATTGACTGGGTAGACAATTAGAAAGCCAAATCTAATATGACTAATGTACTATTGATTTTCTAAAGTAGTATTCAAACAGTTAATCAGAGAACAGATATGAGGAGAGAATCTTGGGTGTAACAAGGGTAAAAATCTAGATTCAAAGGAGTATTTTTTGCTCCTCTTCAAGGGAAAGGATTGGGAAGAACTACAAATATTGGCAAAGCCAAATCGTGCTGTTTAGCAGCTGGCAAAAAAATCAAGTACAGTTTCTAGTGTAGTTTCTGATATATTAGCAAATATAGCATTTTAAAAACCTTGAACCTTACAACCTACTCTTATGAAAGGAAATATTGCAGAATAGCTTGAAACAGTTAGTTTATTTGTACATCCTTACTGTTACAGTACGAGAGGAAAATAATCACAAAGATCCAGTGCCTGAAAAAGATTGAAAAAAATTTACATCATAGCAGTATTCTTCTGGGTTTTGGTTTAGGTTTTTTTAATTAATTTTCCAGAATTATGGAGATACTTCTAAAACATATTGAAAACAGAAAATGGGATAAAGAGAATATAAGGAATCTTATACTGCTGCAAAAGAAAAGTTACTCTTAAAAATACCCTATATTATTAAAAAAAAAAATCTCAATTTTTAAAAAAAGCCTGTATCAGCTTTAAATTAAAATACTTACAACTGGAACCATAGAATGAAAACAAAGAAGTAGCTTTATAATGAAATCAATACATTTATTTCTAAATATTCTGACACAAGGGTCTAGTTTTATCTTCAGCATTTACTGCGAAGCTCAGCTTTGAAAGTGCTTATGGCACAGAAAATCTTTTCAAATGCCTCTTCAATTTTTTGCCAAAAACTTTCAATCTCCATGTTTTCTTGTCCCTAAATTTTGAGCTTTGATGATCACTCTTACTTGAATGAAAAAATATGTGTGTTCTGTTCAACCTCTTGGATAAATGACAAAGTGATTACAATAGGTTAAGCAGGTCTATGATTAAACGCTTAAAACAAAATCCTCTCTGTACATGAAGCAGCCTTAGATCAACAGATCACTGATCCCTCTCTCAAATTCCAGAATTCAAGCATTTTGCCAAAGTGCCTGATTTTCTGTACCTTATCACGTGGTTCTTACATATGTGGCCTTTTCAGTCCTTTCACTTGACCTGACTCACATATTTTTCATTATACAATTTAACAGGCTAATTCACCAGTTGTATGGAAACAGATTTAGATGCAGTTGAGGCATATCACCAGTGAAGTTCTGCATGTCCTCATGTCCTCTTTTTGCTTGCTTGTTTTATTTTTTTTCTTTTCTTTTGTGCAACTCTGATTTCCAGCAGCTTTTAAAAGCTCATTTTTGTCCATTAGTATGGAGGGAATCAACCTGATCACAGAACTTTTTCACATCTCTCCCTCACATAGGATTACTCTTCACCAATTATAGGGAGTTCTTCCAAAGAAAAATGGTGGCTAGTGAACTGCTGAGCAGTTAGCTCAACCAACAGTTTCAGGATTGTGAAGAGAAAGTAGTATAACATTTGTACGTGAGTCAGATGACATAAACAGCCGAAATGAGTTACTGTTTTTTATTTAAGGTAATGACATTCTATCAATTTTTTATTGTTGTATGATATATGAGATTGATGCATTACAGGAATTCTCTAAGTGATCATGTCACCATCCTTAGCAATGATAGCACTACACCATGAACTGCACGAGCCTCACATGTCTCTCCTATGGTATTAACAAATCTAGGTTCCTTGCTGTGCTCTCTACGTTCATAAAAGGACAGTAAAATGCTCCTTGTGGTCCTAAAATTTTGTAACCTAAAAGTAGACTACAATTCCAGTCTGCAATGCATACTGCTCAGTCCAGCCAGGTAAGGCTTTCTCCTTCACATTAGCATGCTGCCAAACTGCATGAACCAATGAAAGGTACCCAGGCTGTTTGTTTTCTCTGTTTGTAGGCACACATTTGCAGCAGCCAGGAATAGATTCCCTCCACTGCCTCTCCACTTAGGGCTAAAAGCTGGCAAACCGCTGTCTTGTGACTATGTACTGTACTATGTCACAGTAATTTTTTTATCACACACTGGTAAGTTTTAGTACAGAACAAAGAACTTAAGCAAAAAGGTAATTGAACAGAATTTGGATGATCCACAAATATAATTAATTAATGCAGCAGCTTATATTACTGCCTGTTTAGCTCTATATTTAGGTATTTAGATCTTCCTAGGCACATGGATTAAGCTACAGGATCCTGAATGGAAGAAATTTGAAGGGACTGTGTTTGAGATACCACAGTGAGAGCAATCATTCTAAACGAGCTTGACTGGCTCAAATCCTATGCCAGTAAGAAAAAGACCAATATTTAGAAATCGATATGAGTTTAAAACAAAGGATGGAAGGAGGAATCACATTTATTTCTTCCACATGTGTGAAATGAACAGAGATTTTAAGAAGCTGGAAGAGCTTTTAAGATGTGAAGGGAAAGCAGAACTATAATATTTAAAAGCCAGATGTTATGCCTGTGGGTTTCTGGTGCAAGAATTTAATTTATTAGTATCTAATAATTAAATGCTTTAGCATGGTAAGGGGTGTTGTATCCTGCAGAGTACCCCTAATCCTGCAGTACCCCCCTAGTTCTGGCCGGTCAATGGACCAGCCCCCGTTCTCTACCCCCCCCGGCATGTTCCGTCCTTGTACCTATCCCGTTGGACCTGCCCCTGCCATTGGCTCCTACCCCGTGACCCCGCCCCTAGCTCCTACCTGGGCCCCGCCCCCTGCCCGCGCCCGGGAGACCACCCTGTACTTAAGGAGCAACACGTGGGGGGGTCGGGGTTCCGCCATCTTGCCCCCGTTCCGCGAGTTTCGGGTGCGTGCCCCGCGCCCCAATAAAGACAAGCAGGACATGCCAAGGTGCGGTTCCTCCTGCCTCCTTCATCGTTTGACGCTGCTGGATGCGTGAGCGTGCCCGTGTGCCGACAGCACCGGGCTGGGTGAGTGGCCACTCTCTCGTCTGGCCTTTGAGCTGAGGTAATTTCCCCGTGGAGGGAGACTTCTGTGAGAGTGGTGGCTATCTCGTCATAGCTCCGATCCAGACAGCCTTAAAGGGGGAATAAGTTCATTAGAGAAATACAGCATAAATAAAATGGTGTAGACTTCTGGAAACAGCTGTTGAAATAGTGCCAAATGGTGAGTATTAAAATGCAAGCTGAAATATTAGAGGGAACAAAATATCATGTCACCTTTATAATAAAGTACTTTATAAAAAGATTTAAAGTTTTGGAAAGTTAAGAAGTGTGGTACCTGGCAATTTCTGTTACTTTGCTGTGTGTGCAGGAATTGTCAAAGGATTCCATGAGGGTAATAATGCTCAGTCTAGGATTAAACACTGGAAGTACTTTTTCCTTCACTTGGAACAGCATCCATATATATACATAGCAAGTTATATCACCTTTTGGGATGTTCATGTGGTGGTTTTGGCTGGGATAGAGTAAATTTTCTTCACAGTAGCTAGTATGGGGCTGTGCTTCACATTTGTGCTAGGAACACCATGCACGCTAACGCATGTATATTTTAGTTAATGCTGAGCAGCGCTTACAAGGAGCCAAAGCGTTTTCTGTCTGTTGCCTGTGGCTGGTTGGTTCCCTGCCTCTCACCATAAGTAGGCTGTGGGTGCACAAGGACCTGGAATGGGACACGGCTAGGACAACTGACCCAAAATGACCACACGCATATTCCTTATCACGTGTTGTCATGCTCAGCATATAAAACTGGCAGAAGAAGTAAGAAGGGGGAATGTTTGGAGTGATGGTGTTTGTCTTCCCCAGTCACCACTATGTGTGATGAGGCCCTGCTCTCCTGGAGATGGCTGAACACCTGCCTGCATGTGGGAAACAGCAAATTAATTCCTTGTTTTGCTTTGCTTGTGGCTTTTGCTTTCCCTATTAAACTGTCTTTATCTCAACCCACAATTTTTCTGGCTTTTACTCTTCCAGCTCTCTCCCTTATCTTACTGGTAGGGGAGTGAGTGAGTGGCTGTGTGGAGCTTGGTGGCTGGCTGGGATTAAACCACAAGAGCGCGATAAATTTGAAGCCACTGCACTCTTTTTCTGTTTTATGTACTTGATGTACAGCATGGCATGTCTCTGTTGCTCTTAAGGATTAATATTACATGTAGCAATCATCCACTTTTTTCACCACTGCAGCCTGACTGTAATTCTAACTACCCAAAACTGATGCACTTTTCTGTAAATTCTGAGATGTGGAAGACATCTTTCTCTTTTGCCTTATGTTCATCACCCAAATCTTAGAATTACAGGTTATTAAGTGATTTGTTGAGCTGAACTAATGGCCAGTTATTTTTTTTTTTAATAACAAATCATAACTGGAAAAATATCCTACAACTTTTACATAAAAAAACCCCAAAACAAAACAACAAACTGCACTTATTGTTAGGTTTATGAGACCGTATTTAGAAAAGGTTGGGAAAACCAAAATCAGTACTTGTGAATATGTGTCCATTTCTGATTAAAGTTGATGAACTTGGCATCACATTAATGCAAGACTTGGTTTTGTCTCTGCTTAGTTGCTTGTGAGAGTGGAATGCTTGTGTCTGTCAGGATCCTACAATACTAATTGGAACTAAGTATATGCTCACTCCTCTTCGATAAAGGCATCTTTTACAGAGGGGGAACTTTCAGAGCAGAACACCATCTCTCTGTACTGTCACATATGATGCTAGGGAAGTCGAGGTGAATTGCTGGCAGAGAGAAGTTCTGAAGGTGAATCTGTGCTCCTGAGGGTAAGCAAGGAGTTACACATTTCTGAGAATGAACGACAGTGACGTTCCTGAGGCCTGCCCTATATACCAGCACACTGCGAAATACTTAGCATGAGGACGGGGCAATTATCAATGGGCCTAAATTGCAAGATCACAGTTAAACGTTACCTAGATCCTTCTTAATAGGACTAACAGCACAGATTGCCTACGGAGGATTTTTGGCAGAAGTAATTCAATGTCTACTGAGACAAGGAAATGATGCTTGAGCAAATGACTTCTGGAAGTTTCTTGAAGCTATATTGCTTCTAATTCTTTTTTCTACAAGGACTTCTAGAATGTTCTGGAATGTGCCAACTTTACCTAAAAAATTATTTGAACAATCAATACTCCAAGAGCTGTCAGAACCTCCAACACTTATCCTTTGCATCCTCTCTCCTCCATATTTATAATGACTGTAAACCAAGTTGTTAATAAACTTTTGAAGTTGTTTTTATGTTTTCAAATATAAAAAAGGTAATACTTTTATTTAAAGCCTTAGACCCTCAGTAGCCTAAATGCTACTCAAATTTCAAGGTTTTTAAAATGCTACTCTCCTGACGGGAAAACTAGAAAAGGGTCTAAAGATCTTTTCTTTTCCACGAGTGTTGGCACAAAATCTGTAATATAGCATTTATTTCTTTTTTAATAATTACGTGGCAGCTCTTGCAGACATCAAGCGAGAGCGGGGTTCTGGTTTCCCCGTTTCCTGCATGGATACGCAGGACACGGAATGCAGGATGCTCGAGTGTGACGAGCAGGGTAACCTCATCACGTGAAGCCACAGTGCCAAACGAGCGGTGTGGCCGCCGCCAGGCGCTGGGAGCACAAGACGGGCACAGCGTTTCTGTGAAATTGCCAGGCGCGATCCGCCCGGCGACGAAAGGTGCTGGCACTTGGGGACTGTAACCCAGCAGAGGATGGAACAGAGCTGCGGCTGCGGTCTGACACTGACTCAGCCGCCGCTGGGCACAGGACAATCCCTGAAAGCCAGTCCTTCATATATTAAACAGGTACCTTTGTCCCTACTTAGGAGATGCCTGAGGCGCGGGAAGCGCGCAGCTGGGCCGGGACAGGCGCGCCGCTGCCTCCTCTGAGCGGGATCTCAGAGTCCTGAGGGGAGCAGCAGAGCGAAGGCTCGGCCGCCTCCCACCAGACCGCGCCGGGCGCTGCCGCCGCGGCCCAGCCCCGCCCCAGTGCGGTTCAGCCCCGCCCCACCTCATCCTCATTGGCTGAAGGCTCTGCCCACCAGCAAGACCCGCCCCCTCTTCCAACCTGGCGTTCGCTTCCCGTCCCCCGAGTGGCCGGCTTAGCCTGTCAATCAGCCGCGCCAGCGGAGCGCGGAGCGTCCCGCCCTCCCGGGCGCCTGTTCCGCGGTGGGAAGGGGCGGGCGCTCGGGGCCGTTGCCGCTTTCCCTCCGCCTCGGAGCACCGCCCCGGCCGGCCCCGCTTCGGAGCCCCGCGCCAGGGGCGGGGCGGGGCGGAAAACAGTGCTCGGAGGTGAAGGGCGGAACGCCGAGCCTGTGCTCTGCTCCCCTCGGCTCCCTGGTAGGTCGCTGTCTCGGGCTGCCTCTCAGAGCGGCGTTAGTCGCGGCGGCTGCAGCACCCCCGTGGGCCGAGGCCTTGGACTGGTTCCTTTCCCCTTTCCCTGGCGGCCGCGGGGCGGGCGGGGGCTGCGCAGCCCCTTGCGAGCGCGGCAGCGGTCGGGGCAGGGGGCCGCCCGGGCCGGGGCAGAGTGAGCCGGCTGCCGTACGGGGCCGTGCCCCAGACGGGTGCGGGGAGCCGGGCGGAGCGCACCCAGCGTGTGCTGGCAGTGCTGGCGGGGCTCGGCCGGCGCTGGAAGGGCCCCTCACCTCCCTGTGGCTGCGCTCCGGGGTGGCAAAAGCCGTCGCTGTGAGACCTCCGAGTGCCCTCTCCTGCAGGAGTTGCTTGCGGCGGTGGGGTTCCCTGACTGGCGGCCGATGTCGGTGCTGCTGGCGGCGATTGGTCCGACCGAGCACCAAGCTGGGTTTGTAGGAACAAGTAAGTTTGTTTTCCTGTTCCGTAGAAGCAGGTTGCTGGAGTGCGATTGTGCTGGGTTAGCAGATTAGCAGGTTAGAGGCAAACTGAGCTGGCAGTGCTCTTTTATTCTTAGCTTTTATTTTGCTTTTTGGGAAGTTATTTATAGGAACGCTCTAAATATAGTGGTTTTAAGTTTGATTAATTAAAATCTCTAAAAGTGATATTTCAGTGATTTGCCATGGAACTTGGACGGAGCTTATTTTCAGGCATTCCTGTTCATTTTGTTGGTACATCTTTAATGAGCGTTGAAGTGTGTAAAAAGAAATTGGAATATAATCGAAGATTTTTTTTTCTTGCTGAATTTTGTAGTTAAGATCATTTTTAGTTACATACATAGTTAGAAATAGGTACTGTGCATGTCCTTAAGCATGATTATAAGTGAAGCACATCGTTAAGCATATTAAGCCTTGCTGCCTGGGTTATGACTGCTCGTAAAGATAAACAACTTACCTGCTCTTTAAACTCACACCTTTTCTGAACACAATTATCTAGTGAATGCATTTTATCCTGAGCTGCATCGGGATGTTAAAACTCAAGATGGGAGCAATGCAATTTTGCTTTAAAGGGAAAAGATGAGATAGAAGTTTCTGTGCTAACTATGTTTTAGGAGACGTCTTCTCTCGACCTCAATATCCCTTAGTGAGTTTCTTTTTAATTGAGACGTTTCAACAATGAAACAGTATTTGCAGTGGAAAAAAGTGGCGTTTTGTTGTGCTGACCTGAAATGGAGAAATTGTCTGGCAAACGGCAGACTATTTACATCAGCTGCGAATGACTTTCAGCTAATGAAATTAATCTTTTTCTCTTGCCACTCTGCATCAAATAGATGTATTGGCTTATAAAATGTAAATGAATTTCAGAATCTAGAGTACCAGTTCTGATGCATCACATTTTCTGTAGAGATTTTTTTCTTCTGTGTGATCAAGATAAATATATTTAGAATTAATAAAGAGAATCAACCTGTTACAGGCCATGTCTTAACCCTTCTGAAGTTGTTCTTCCCCTAAAAAAAAGTAACTGAACCTACAAAAGAGTTTTTCCTTGTCCAGCTTACTTATGTACAATTAAGAAGACTGAATTTACTTCCTGGTGTAATTTTTCAGTTTTTGATAGTCTCATAATTAATTATTCAAATTAATTGCATTATTAAAGCTCATGCAGTGTATCAAATCTTAGTCTCCCTATTGTACCTGCAGAGTTTGTCCTATGAAAATAAAGTTGCTTTTGTTTCACTAGTTACTGTGCTAAATGGTTCGGTGATCAGAAGTATCAAAGTTAGATGTATTTCTAACATTTTTACTCTTGTCTTGAAAATCTGTTTAAAAAAGATTAGGAAGTCTTCTGATGTTTAAGAGTAATTTAATTTAATTATGCCTTTGAGACAACAGTAGATAGAACATGAGGAATACGGAAGTGACAGTGGTTACTTTTCTCCGATATCTTCTAATTGCAAAAATGAACTTTCTAAAGAACAGGGTACTGATCAGCTATATTAACTGTCTTTATCTAACTTTTCTCCTGCTGATCATTTTTTTCAGTCTGTTGTAAACAAAATGTATAGCTACATCTTGTTACTCAGGCTTTTCTTTTTACTTTTAAGTGATTTTTTGGGATGGCATACATAAAAGTAAAAATGTAATTAAAAGCACACACAAACCACAGGAACAACAAAGTTGTAAGGGAGTTTGACATACTGTTTCTTCACAGTTTAAGCTCACTGATTCAACTGCAAATTAATGTCAAGAATCCTCAGTCAACCCTTCATACCTCTCCTGAGATTGTATGAACAAAATACCTGACAGTGCTTAGGGGGAAGAGTGGAACAGTCGTTTTCAGCCATGTCTGTGTTTAGATGATCTTAAACTGACCGTGATGCTTAGGAGTAATTTAATAATGTAAATGTAATGGTATGTTTCCAACTAATGTATGCTGGGCCTTTAACACTCTTTCAAAAATGTTTTGAGACTTCTATATGATTCATTTCCCTGATCTACTAAAAGATAAAAAAGTAACTTTGAAGTAGTTGTTATATACTTTCTGACAATCCTTAAATTTTTTTATGCTATGTAGGCATTTTAATGCTTCCTCAGTGCTGCTGCAGAACCAATGCAGTGAGATCAAGCCTAATGCTGCTGAGCTTGTTTTTCTAAGTGTAGTTCTGAGTAGCCTCCTAGACATTGTCACTGGAGTTCTAGATGTTTGTAAGCTACAGCTGAAACAGTTGGGTGAAGGAAAATACGTGTGTTTAAGCTAAATAGTTGCTTAAATAAAAGCGGACTAGTAAGATCACAGATAAAGACAGTGACTGGAACATCTGTCCCTCCCTGTGGTCTTAGGTAAGCCACTTACAATTTAATGTCTCCTCTTTGGCATAGGGAGGATGTAGAAGAGGAGACATCACACACCAATCCATGCTGTGGAATTGGTTTGGATTATGGTTACTTAGGGAGCTTTCTGAAAGCAGTACTTTCAAAAGAAGTTCTGAGACTCTTAGTAGTAAAATATGGATTAATTTATTTTGATCAGATTTAGCTCACCTCTTATACTTTGTTCTAGTGTTTTATAGATGATACATTCATTACCTTAAATTAATGAAAAGAATTCTTTCTAAGAAAAGGGGCAAAAAATATTTATATATTAAATATGCATGTATATAAAATATATAAATATTTGTATTAAATATATAAATATATATGATTAAATATACAACAATTTTAGAATATTACAGATGTGCTTACCAGTACATTCTTCTAGGATGTTTATTTAACTGCGTGTTCCTTATCTCTTACAGAGAACATTTTTAACATCAACACTTCCCTCTCTTTTTCATTCCTTTATCTGGTGTTTTTGAGTTTGTGTAGGAAAGCCTTTTAATATAGGATACATTAAAATCTCCATTTGGCTATTCAAAGAAGGATATGTAGTACAGAATAATTATGTCCTGCAGGTATGAAAAGCTAAACCAGTTTTCTTTCCATTCGTGTGCCTGGTATCCTGCCTTGTGCAGTGGAGTTAGGAGTGGGAGGAGACATATTGATCAATCAGAGCTGTCTTTGCCAAAATGTTTACTCAGATAACTGTAGGTCACAGAAGCCCCTGACACACACACAAGTCAGATTTGCATATTCAAGTAAGTTTGTTACTTAGTCTGACTTTGTGTGTAACATCATTAATATAATTGCAACTGTTTTTTCCTATGCTTTAGGGTCTTATCTCTAAGCTTACTGGCCAGCTTAGCTTTTAACATATGAAGACTTCATAGTAACAGTTTTACTTAACTGAAATCTCTTAGTGATTTAATGTCATTTTCCTAGAAATAATTTTTTTCCCTCCAGATTCCCTCTTCATCAACCATGTGTTTAAATTATGTTGTTTTTGATTAAGACAAGATGTGGACTGCAACAGTGGAGAGATGCTGTCCTTTTCAGTAGGCCAAAAATGCAAATGTTTTATGACAAGCAGAGCCTAGACTTCAGTTTGAAGTATGTGGTTTGTCACACCTTCTTGTATTCTCTGCAATTATTCATGAGTAATTTGTGAGTTGCCATGCTCTCTATTCTGTAAACCATGTGCAATAACAGAATGTAGATGGAACAGTTTCCCGCAGAAGCAGATTTGAAGGTGGTGTTTGGGTGGCAGTTTGTGTATGGAGGTCACTGGGGTGTGATGTTCTTGAAGGGATGCACTTGATGGGCTGTGAAACACTAGTCATTGCGGCTGTGCTGCCGGCTCTTGGAAAGGCCGTTCTCTCTACTACCAGGCATTCCCCTGCTCCATTCCTGGCTGTGCAGTTTTGTAGCTCCACTCTTGCTCTCTGTCCTGCCTCTTGTATCCTCCATTGAGTGGATTCAGCTTCTGTTCAGTAGTAAGTTACTGAGTGTGTGAGCTTTCTGCTGCTCTGAGTGAGTAATGGCTTCACTGAGACGTGGGAGTGCTGATGCTGGTGAGCAGCAGGAGCAGCAGGTAGTGTGCCACATGCAGTAGGAGAAGAGCCATTGTACTAACCCGTCATACTTGTCTAATTGCATTTTTCAGAACAGAATTTCAGACTTAGGTTGTATTGTACCTATAAAAATGTTCTTTTTGGTTCAGTTTGTCTTTGAGCTTGAGGTGCTGGTTACCTAGTGAATGTTGCATCTGTTACATTTTGAAAGCTGCATTGGCTGTATTTTTGTAGAAAATGCTTTAAAAGCATGGGCTTCTTGGTAGGTTCCCTTTGTGATGGTGGAAGGTGTGATTTAGTCCAGGATAGGACACGTCTGCAGCCTAAAAGAAAGTACTATTTAAAAATGGCATGTAGAAGAATCCTGTGAGTATCTTTCTGTATTTAAGGCACTAAACATTTTCCATTTTAGGTCTTTATATTTGAACTTAAATGAACTAGCTTACGTGGCTGTTAGCATGTTTCAACTGCTTTTTAATGTAGTGATGTAAAGCAATCTTTAAAGGCATTCAGTGTAGTTTTAGAGGAGTTCTGCTAGCTTAAAATGAAGAACATATTTAATGTCATGTACTATTGGTATTTTTCATGTCAGTTTAAGTGTAGATAATGTCCGTAAAAATACAGCTATCTTAAATCCTAAGTAATCATGCAGTGATCTTGGGAAGATGAAGTAATGCTATAGAGGCTGAAGTCAGGATTGCTTTAAGGGTCATGGGAGACATGTTTCACTTCTAGCGTCAACCAATAGTATTTTCTTGGTTGCACCTTGCAAATACTTTCTTCTGAAAACAGAGAAGCTCAGTATAAAATGTTTTTTACTTTCTGTGGAAAATCACCTCAGTTGGCACTCATTCATTTATTGCAATGTTCCAGGAGCAGGTTGCTCAGTGTGTCAGGTTATTTGAGTTTCTGTGCAACATTTGGTGATGGTAGGCTGAAGCATCTCAAAATCTGGAGAAATAATGATGAAACTTGAATTTACGGTTAACAGTAAAGAGGGAAGGCAGAATTTTTCCAACAGACAAGAGGAAGACAGAATAACTAAATTTGCTCTTAAGCTGTTGTCAGACTGAGAGATGTTTCTGTCTTTACAGAAATGCTCTTGTCTTTGCTTTTAATTTTTCCAACAGTATTCAGTATTGTTTGTTTTTCTGTAAAATATTGGGAGACTTTTAAGTAAATTCTGTTGATTGTACTTTGAATTTTCTTCTGAAAAAAGTCTGGTTTTTAAGGAAATTAGGTATTTCTGATGTGTAGCTCTCTCAGCTGCTGCCTATTGAAATGTGGAATTTCTAGGGCAGTTTTAACCAAGCTTAGATTGTTATGCCTGTGAAGATAGGTTCCTATAAGCTTAATAAAAAACAATTTAGATAGTAGGTATTTATTAACCATTACCATGGTGAAGAAAGGATGTTACCTGTTTTGTATGGTAGTAGTTTGAGAGCTGTTCAGCTTGCAACTTGTAATACTAGGCAAGCAATAGAACATCTCTCTTCACTGAGCAAGAAGGGATCATTTTAATGTTGGAAGAAACAAGGGTTTTTGTTAAGAAAGAGAGCTGAAGATGTATCAGAGATGGCCTGGGAATACTGTGGAAATGTGAAAGATATCCAGCAAGCTGAAATTACTGCACTGGGGCTTGTGAGCATGTTGAACACTAATCTGTAGACAGCTAAGCTTAGCTAATGTTGATGCTTTTGAGGAATGATTCTATCTTAATCTTCCTAAGTAGTACATCAAGAGTTTACTACACAGTGCCCGCATTGAGATACTGACATTTTCTCATATTAGTGCTTGAGAATTTTGTTTTGATTTAAAATCAGTGTAGTTAAGTAATTACTGTCAGACCGTGGCAAAACTGATGTCAATAGCATCAGGTTATTTTGTTCTCAGAAATTTGCATCAGATGATTTCATATTCAATGTTGTTTGGTTTTGTGTAAAACACTGGGAGGCTTGTTTCTTCCTCTGAGTTCCATAGGAAGGCATTGGTTTAAGTATGTTTTGTAGTACCTCACTAATGATAAATCCAAGATCTTAACTTTGGCTAGTGTTTTTCCTTAAATTTATATCACTATGCATCTTATGCATTCAATATGAAAGTGTCAAGCATGATTCCATTTCGTGTGGTGTCTGAGACTTTTTCTATACCATTTTATTCCATATTAAACTTACAACATAAGAAAAAAGTGTTATAGCCTTTTGAAGACTGTAGAGTTGTAGTTTCAATTTAATAAAGATGTTTTAGGTATACAATGCAGTGAAAGCCATGCAAATGAGAGGAGAGTTGCAAGTGTATTTCATAGTAAAATACTTGGAACTGCTGTGGAAGGTACGTATCTAGTTTATGGAGGCTATTAGGACAGCAGAATCATTTGATTGCCATGTAGTTTTTTGCTGTTAGAACGCCTTGGCATATTCATAGCTGCAAAACTTTGGAGACATTTTCCTGTACTGTGAGTTATCCCTTTCCTTATGTGTGGAGTTACTAAATTTGAATTTGGCTCCTATCTAAGTTCTTGAAGTAGAATCTGACCATGTAATTAAAGTTAAGTGACAGAGGGAATTGTGTCAGAGAACTAAAAATACCTTTAATTTTGAAAACTGATCGTCACAATCACTGTGGGGTGCTAGAGCACATTATGTGTTCTAGCCTATACAAAATCTAACCTGGAGATAGAATTAGTGTCTTTAGGACTCTCAGAAATGTTTTGGGTTTTTTTTTTTCATGGAGCACTGGGGTGCTCCGTCACTGTGCTTAATTTTGTCTTCAGATGTAGTTACGGTGTTAGATGAAATGCAATACTGCTTGCTTTGTTTTCTAACTTTTAGATGTGTTAACTTCACAGTTTCTCTGGCCTAGCCTTAGGCTAATCTGAACCTTTCTGTTGTTCTGCTATAACAGTTGTGTGCTGTGGTACAATTATTCATGTAGAAAATTGAAGCCTCCATTCTGTAGTATTAGCTAGCTCAGCATTGGCTTTCTGTCAGCTGTGGACAATATAGCCTATTTAAGTCTCTGTGGTTGTGATGGTGGAAAAGTGAAAAAACAAATGACTGAAATATTGCTTAACCATGTTTTGTGCTTTCTGTGCTCTTTAGTAAATCAGCTTTAATACTGTCATTATTAGACTTCTAAAAATTATTCTTTGTGTTATGGCTCTCCTTTCTGAAAGCTTTTACTCTGAAATGGTGATTATATGAAAGTGCAAGAAGGATGCATGCACAGAAGTTTTAATCAAGTAAATGCATGCACTTGCATGGTATCCTAAAGTGAAGTTGACAGGATTTCCTGGTGAAAGCCTATGATGAAGTGTAATTCTTAAATAGGGCCAAACTTGCTGTCTAGGTCAATGAGAAAATAAAAATGTTTATGCAGTGACCAGAGATAGCCATCTCAGCTAATGTTAGTTTAGAGTTAACAGAGATGAAGAGATTGCTTGGAGATCTTAATTGCTACATAGTTAGTCCAGTCTGGTATTTGTGGAAAAATTGTATTGAGTTAGGATGACCTCGAGTACTGTACATGTCTTCTGACATGACACCATTTTGACCAGAACTGGCAGTGGGGTGGTGCAGAAGGATGCATTATTGTTCATTAGGTAGCAGACTTTCAACTGGCAAAATTAAATGTACAGAACAGATACTGAATTTTGGATACTGGCAGCCCTCAGATTTGTTCATGTGACTTTAAACCTTGGTAGGAGAAAAATTACACTAGCTCAACTGCAATAGACTTCTTAAACAAGCTTCAATAAAGATGAGGTAGGTTTTTGGTTAGTTTTTGTACAGGGGAGTGGTTGATTAAATGTGTTAATAAAGCTGTTTCACTGTTAGATTTTGTTCATTAAAGGAGGATTCTGTCTGGCCATATGTGGCTTGCTGATGAACTTTCCCTAGGGAAATGCCTATATACATGCCAACTGAAATGCTTATTCTAGAATCTCAAATTAATTATTTTTATTGAAAATAGTGTGTGGCAGTTGATACAGTAAGAGAAAAAGGTAATTTCTTAGATGAAAACAAGACTTGTTAGAAGGCTTGGTTATGTGAATTTTCATTCATAAGAAGGACACTTGGATTTACCTTGACATTTTCAATTAAGCTTCCTCTTTGAGTGCATCTCATTCATACATGTTTATGGACTGAGACTGTGTGTATGTAGACTTACATTCAGTTACCTAAACCTTTGTTTTATGAGGAAAATCATACAAATCTGTAAGAGTAAGCAAATATATATTAAAAAAAATTATTTTTTAGGAATGCTGATAGTCTAATTTATACACCGGAATTAATAAATTCTGTTCTTGGTTTGCGAAATGTGAATCTAGAATAGGTTGGTGTTACAGAAGACAGATGTGGAAAAAGACAGAATGCTGTGAGAAGAGTACTGTTTGAGTGTCAGAAAGTGAAAATAAGAATCTGTGAACAACTGAGACTTTTAAATAAAAAAGAAGTGGTAATGTCGAAGGTGCTTGAGATACAAAGATTGTATTGTTGGAAGTTCTGGTAATGCAAGCAAAATTTATGTGCGCTTGTGATCTTAGTTGCTCTGGAGTGCTGAAGAGCATGAATGAAAATAAAAGCGTTTTGGGGCCATGAACACTGAGAAATAAACTACACAGTTGAGCTCCTGCATGATCCAAGGAGATTTCATTTGCCTTTGAAATTAGGTTATTATATTTGCCTTCTTAAATAAACACCTGTATCTTCTGAATTTTGATGTGATCAAGAAGTAGCAGTTGCTTTGCATGTTTTCCTTCTTCACTGCTGAAACTCTAGGAAGGATTTCCAACGTAGTAGTATGTTATGTGCTTTTTCTCTGTGGAAAAAATGTAGAAAATGCGAGATCTGTAGTTCAGTATTTTGAAAGGCAAACTTGGCAGGGAAAGGATGTGGCAGTGGTTTTTGGTGGCTTGAATGGGGATGCTGCTGAAGATCTTATTTAGGTGCGCTGTCACTTCTTGTATATCCCATATATTTCTTACCTTATTATTGTGGAGACAGCAGTCCTCCCATGTGAAGCTGAAAAAGACCATCCTTATTTCTTGAATTAGCTAACATCTGCTACAAAAATGTTGGTGTTTTTTTAGGGAACAAGATGGTGCATCAGAGGATTTTCATGTTCTTTTTACAGTACTTCCAAGGTAATTGTTTGCCTAATTGAAGTCAGAATAAGTACCTAAGGAATGGGAGAATAAAACAGTCTTTGAGGAATTAACTAACATCTGAAAATATGAAGAGCAGATAAGGCCAAGCTGTATTTTGTTTTTACGTTAAAAGTTTTTTAAAAAGCTATAAAATCAGGCTACATTAGTCTCAGAATTCCCCAGGTGTATGAAGTGGATTATATTGTTGAGAGCAAAATGAGTTACTGATGAGTAAATTTTCATTATGTTCAGATCACATTTAGAGAACACCATCTAAGACTTGTAAAATGATTCAGTAATGAGCAGTTTTGATACAGGTTATTGATAGCTGGAGAGAGAAATTGTGACAGGAGAAATTTGTTTGGAAATGTTCTTTGCTTTTCAAAGCTGATACCATGAGTATGTACCATCTGTGGAAGTTCTATGTACTGAATATTTCAGCACACTCATTTTGTCTAATTTTGACTAAGATGTTAATGATTTTGCATATTTTTTCTGCTTCTGAAATCTGAAAAATGTTGAAGTAATAATTTGGTTACATTTAATTGAGTTATGCAATGAATCATTTAACAACTTTTTATTTTAGAGTTTGCCTAGGAAAATATACAAAAAATAATGCTGTAGACATATTTATTTGTAATATAAATAATTGGAACAGCAGCTCAACCTATTTGGATCACATCAAAGTCATGTGAAAGCCTGAATTTCTCTCATTGGACTAAAGTGAAAATAATTAAATCTACTCTTCAGTCATGAAATATTTATTTTTCATTTTAAATAAACAGTGGATCTGACTAAACCATATATAATTTTAGAGATATTTTCAAATTCAAATTCTGTCTGAAAACTTTTTTACAGTTAGAAACTGCTGTCCTAAGTTTTCAAGGAATCTTCAATTATGAGCCTCTTTGCTGTGGATTTGGTATTTTATTGATTTCTGTTTCATGGAGACATATAAAGATGAATGAAAATGATGCAGTAGTAACTAAGCTAGAGAGAACAGCTTAATCTTTCCATAAGGCATACAAAATAGCAGACATAGTTTATTAGATACTTAAATTTTGTATTGATGATCTCACCATGAAGCTCTTGCTTGGTATCAGGTTTGTACTTAGAATTTCAGATTTTCTACTCTTAAGTATTTCTAAAGGAGTTTTGTTGGATGGAATCTTGTATTATTCTCTCTGCAGTCCAAATGTATTTGTAACATTCAAATGATTGTTGGTGAACGAAGTGAAAGTCAAGTGAACGTGACTGTTCTCCATCTCAGTTAAGGGCTTTGTAGTAGGTGAAGTATTCCATAAAAACTACATGTGATGTCAGAGAAAGTTTCTTGGAAGTCTATGACAGAGGCACTAGAAACTTCTTCTGCACTCTTCTAGAAGACATGAGAAGCTGTGTTGCTAAATTACTGTTCCTGCCAAAAATCATGAGCCCTTGGGATTAGAAGTATGTGAACAGACACCTGAGAGGTGAGAAACTGCAGAGGTATGAAAATGCCAGGAGGCTGAGTGAATTTTAAATGCCTTGTGCTTAAACTAGGACTGTTTCTTTACTGTCTTTCATAAAATAATAAAATACCCTGTGTTGGAAGGGACCCAGAAGAATCATCAAAATTCAACTCCTGCTCCTATACAGGACACCCCAACAGTCACAACGTTTGCTTGCGACCATTGCCCAAACACTTCTTGAGCTGTGTTGGTCTTGGTGCTATGACTACTTCTCTGGGGAGCCTGTTCCAGTGTCCAACCACCCTCTGGATGAAAAACCTTTTCCTGATATCCAACCTAAACCTCCCCTGACACAACTTCAGGCCGTTCCCTCACATCCTGTTAGTGGTCACCATAGATCTGTACCTGCCCCTCCTCTTCCCTTCATGGGAAAGTTGTAACTGCAATGAAGTCTCCTCTCATTCTCCTCTTCTCCAGGCTGAACAGACCAAGTGACCTCAGCTGCTCCTCATACAGCTTCTCCTCAAGGCCCTTCACCACCCTTGTAGCCCTCCTTTGGACACTGTCTGACAGCTCAATGTCTTCTTTACGTTGTTCTGGTTGTGATGGTTAACTGTCCTTCAGGTGTTTTTCAGTATCTCCCAGAATAATCTTCTCTATAATTTTACCTGTAACTGAAGTTAGAGTGACAGACCCGTAGTTTCTGGGGTCATCCTTTGTGCAATTCTTGAAAACTGGGGCATTAGCAACTTCAAATCAACTGGGACTTCAGCAGATTCCTGAGACTTTTCAAAAATCATGGTGAAGGGTCTTGTGGTAATATCAGCAATCTCTTTGAGTATTCTTCAATGAATCCCATCAGGCCCCATAGATTCTTAAGGATCCAGTTGAAGCAGCTGATCCCACACAAGTTCAGGGTTGACTGGGAGTTTGTCATTCTCACAGCCATAGTCCTCCATATAGGAGTATTGAGACCCTCTTGACTGGTCATCAGTGTTGAAGAGGCAAAGAAAGCATTATACTTCTCTCTGCCTTGTCTCTGTCCCTGTTTGTGAGATGACCATCCTCATTCTGTAATGGGCTGATTTTATTTCTGATTGCCTTTTGCCATTAATGTATTTGAAAAAAATTCTTCATTGTTCCCCACAGTTCTGGCCAGCTTCAGCTGGGCTTTGGCCACGTGGATTTTCTCCCTGATGTGGCAAGCAGCATCTCTGTAGTTCTTCCATTCCACCAGACCTTGCTTCCAGGGGGCATACACTTCACTTTTTTGCCTTATTTCCAGGAGAAGATTCCTGCTCAGCCAAGGTGGCCTTCTGCCTCCTCAGCTTGACTTCTGACATTTTGGAACTGCCTGTTCCTGTGCCCTTAGGAGGTGGTGCTTAAAAAATGATGGGACCTGATGGACCCCAGCACCCTTAAAAGTATTTCTCAGGGCACCTTACTGGTTCCATAAACAGCTTGAAGTCAGCTCTTCTCATGCCCAGGGCTGAAATTTTGCTGGCACTTTTCCTTCTGACAACAGAGATTTTAAACTTGATTGCTTTGTGATCACTGTGGCCAAGGTGGCTTAGTTCATGAGGTCCTCCCTGTTAATAAGTAAGAAATCAAGGAGAGCACCTTTCCTGGCTGGCTCCCTTTGTAGCTGTATCATGAGGCTATCCAGATTTAGGACTCTTCTGGACCTGTTTGTGCCAGCCGTGTGATGCTCCCGGTTAACATCTGACAAGTTGATGTTCCTATAAGGACAAGGGCAGTTCTTTTGAAGGTGTCTCAGTTCCTCAAAGAATCATTCACTGGCGTCATTGTCCTGGCTAGGTGGCCTATAGCAGACTCCTGCAGTGACATCCACATTATTAGTGTGTCCCTTAATCCTTATTCAAACACTGTCACCCTGCCATCGCCAGCTTCAGGCTCCCTAAATTCCAGCTCTTCCACCTCTCCTGCCCTGCCTGTCCCTCCTGAAGAGACTGTGACCATCCGACATGGCACTCCAGTCACAGGGCTCATCCCACCAGGTTTCACTTATTCCGGTAATGTTCCTCATGCTGTGTATGTTGGTGTAGAAACATTTTAGGTGTGATCCATTGTCGCTGACACCTCATGGAGCAGGTTAAGGCTCTCACTAGCACTCAGTTCCTTGAGTTTTGGCATACCATCCCATTGCTTATCACTGTGAAACCTGTTTATGTCCTTTTCCTTTTTCCAATCTAGTTTAATGCTCTATCAATTTTTTATTTTCCTCTGTAGCTCTTTTGCTACTGCATGCTTTTCTTAAAATTAGAGAAAAATGTTGGTATACTGATACTAACAGTGGTATAGGATCTTGTAATTACAATGTGAAGGGTAATACTTAAGTTACCTAAGGGAGCTGTTATGGTTGCATGTTTCACTAAAGTTTGTCGTTCCTGGGAAGTGGAATGTTCTATTTAGCAACTTTAATGTTCTCTTAATTAGTTTATTTAGGAGTAAATCTGGAACATGAAAAAGGCATGAAGTAGCTGGTAAGTTTTTATTTTAAAGGTGACTTGTACACTTGAATGTGAACATTGTCATGACAACACTTTGGAACATGTAAGCTTGCACATAATTACGGTGGTGCTCCTGCTGCGGGATCAGACATTTGAGAAATATATGAATGAAGAAGGTACTTAATGAACTTTTGTTTTATTCTGTCTTACATAGTGTCCTAGAGAGTTTTGCTGCTACAGAATAGAGTTCTTATGTGGCATATAGTCTTTGGTAGTGTTAATTGGGACATTTTCAAACTGAGATTTAGAGAGATGTGTAGATTTATAGCTCTCATCTAGGGACACTTCTGCAGGTGTTAGTTGTGTGACTTGTCAGTCAATTGAAACTCTGTTGTCACTTTTCTCACTTGTCTTCACTGTGCCTCTCCTTACTTTTCAGGCAGTGTCTGTAGTGCTTGGAAAAGTCTATCAGTTTGCACCTTGAAAATGAAACCTCTGGTAACTGTTGTTAGTTGTGCATCTCAGTTACTCTGAAGTTACTTGCTTTCGTCCAGTCTTGTTTTACATTTTATCTTCAGTCTATATGGATTGTAGATTTAGTTTATAATTGAGATCTAATTACTTTTCCTTCGATGTAATACCATTTTGACCTTTTTTTAATAGGTTCTTTTGCCTTCTCTTTCTCTTCATACTTGAACATAGTCATTTCACTCCTATGATATTGCTTTGTTAACTTGGCTTTGATGGTGTGCTTGCCATTATCCTGATATTTAGTCATGTATTTCTTTAGCTAAGAACAATTATTTAAATCCTAACAATATTCCCTGATGTTGGGCTGAAGTTTATGGTTTAAGTGTGCTCATTTATGTAGGCAGAGATGAAAAAATGAAAATTAAACAGAAAATCAAGGTGCAAAATGAGGACAAGGATGACATGTTTTTCAGACAGATTGCCCATAACTATCACATAGCAAGAAAAGGATTTTTCAAATAATTTAGAATGCTTACACTGTATGTATTTTTTTCTCACTTTGGATGATGTACACTTTTGAATGATGTCTGACTTCTGACCCTTAAGAATTGAGTCTTTGAGAAAAATCTTCTGAATGTTCCTTAGCAGTCTAAGAAAACTAATGTAATTCCAAAACCTGTGCTTTCATTCTATATCAGAAATTTTTACATGCTAAGTAATTGCAAATACTACATATGTGTCTCTTTGCCTTTTGGTTCTTTTCTTCTAGAATGCGAGCATTATGGTGAAGAAAAGATATTGCCATCAACAGTATAACACTGCCACAGGTAAGTGCAATACAAATAAAAATAACCATGAAAACTTTTTGTATTTTTAAGGTAAATACCTCATAAAATGTTGTACAGGAACTTCAATATGAAGAAAGTCATAAGCGCTGTCCTTATTTTGAGTTAGTTGCAGATTATTTTATTAGGAAAATGTTGTAAGAGAATGCTTGTGCCCTGGAGAAACTGTGACAGGAATGCTTGCATGTCTTCCTTTTGATACATAGTGTGGGAAGAATGTGTAGAACTTGCGTTGTTTGTTTAGCAGGTGTCTTATAAAAGGTACTAATGTCAGTTTATATAAGAAAGCTTACCCATAATGTATCCGGAGTATCTGTTGGTTCTGCAGGAGAAAAGGGAAGGACATAAGTTACTGTGTAGTAGATTTGTCTGTATAAAAGGCACGTTTCTGGAAATCAAAATTTACGTTGTTAGTAATGTATTTGGTACACTAAAAATTCTAGGATTGTTTATTGTTAGTTCTTGCTGAAGAAGCCAGTAAGATATGGAACATAAATCTTCTTGTCTTTTATATCTAATATACTTAGTTGCATTCTGTTGCATCAAATGTGCTGATCTTCTGTCTAAGAACTGAGTGGTGACCTTGAAGTTCTACTTCAATACACTTAAGGTCTAGCTTTCTTACTTCTTCCCTAGCTTTTGTAGTGATGGGTGAGGGAAAATTACCTATTGCTTCTCATTGAGTCTGTTCCTTTGAGATCTGTGGTTTAGGAAGTGACTTTAGGGTATCTGGTGGTGGTGCTTAAAAACCTGCAAGATTATGTAGTAATGTGCCTGTCTTTTTCGCTTAAACTCTTCTGTCTATATCATAAAACACCACAGCTTTCATTACTCACTGCTGAAGTTCTTTTCCCTGCCATTAAGCAAGTCATCTTGGATTGGAATCTGCATTTGTGTTTTTTGATTGCTCTCAGAACAAGCCTTTCATTCCCCCTTTCACAGTATTGTGGTCATATTTCTTTGCCAAACAAATTTCCATTTGGGTAATAGGTTAGTCAGCTGTTGATTAGTGATTTTTAAATGTCATCTAGTTATAACCATGCTATAACTATGTATGATTTAGCAGATGCAATTATTCAGATGACTGTTCATATTATTTGGTATATTTTCACTGCTACCTCTTTGATTTTTGGAATTTTGTAGTAAGCTGTGATGTGAGTAATAATTTTACTTTGCGGGAAATTGGTTTATGAAATGAAAGTGTCTTCAGCTCTAAGTGTTAAAAATAAGTTCCTGGTGACTACGTTTAAAATAGGCTGTAGCGCATGAATTACGTTTTTCCAGGGGATGTTTTCCATTACTGCAGTGTATTACCAACATTGAAGCAAATGTAGCAAAATAATTTTGGACAGGTATTTAACTCATCGTGGAATTTTGCCTGTGTAGAACCTTCTGAATTATAGGGTTTTACACCACTGTCATCAAATACAAAACAATATCCGGAGTTCGTATAGCTGCGAATTAAAACCAAAAGCTTTCTTGTGGTTCTTTATTGCAGTAGTAAGATAACATTATTTTTGCTGAAATCCATGTAGGAATTAGTGTCTAGGCAATGATGCTAAACAAGGGAGAAAAGGAGCAGGGAAACAGATTTATGACATAAGTATAGTAGAGGAGAATAAGTAAATATAGTTTATTTTTAGGTTCTAGGAGTTACTGAAAGAACTCAAGTGTCCTTGCCATGAGTTTATAATTTGTGCATCTCAGAAATTACAATTCAGAAAATACAATATATTTCTGTAACTTCAATAACTGTGCAGCTTGAGCATTTATTTAAAGCAACAGTTACTATTTGAGGGAAAATACATGAAATGCTTTCTTTTGCAGAGCTGGCATGAGGTGGAGTGAATGTGTTCAACTGTCAATTTTAAATGTGTTTATTCAGGAAGAAGTTTTATAGGGCTTTTTTGTTGCTTTTTTAAAACTATTGCTTGACGTGTTGAAATTTTAGCACACTTCAGTCACACCAATATCTCTTGCCATTACCTACTAGAAATAGAGACAATTAACCTTAAAGTAGTGCTTTTCATAGATCTGTAAAGCAAATACACTTAGTTATAGCTTAATTGTCTGACTAGTTGAAGGGAAAGGTAATTTTGTGCAAGAATTTTAGTGTCTTGAATAACTTCGTTTTTCTTTTAACAGAATTCATCTAAACACTAGGAAATATTGCTGGTGTTGTGCATTCTGGAAGTACATTTCACTACAGATACCACCAAGGCTTTGCAAACAGGATGAACATGCTGCTGTTGACTGCTTACTGACAGTAACCATCTGGGCTCTTCACTCATGATGTTTTTGTTCTCACATTGTCCAGTTGGAATTTGCTTATACTAATTTTTAGAAAGAGGAGTAAGTCAAAGTGGAGTACCGTAAACTTGACATGGAAAATAAAAAGAAAGACAAAGACAAACCAGATGAAAGAATGGCACGGCCTAGTGGGAGATCCGGCCATAATCCACGTGGAACTAGTTCTTCAAATTCTGGAGTGTTAATGGTTGGCCCTAACTTCAGAGTTGGTAAAAAAATCGGATGCGGTAATTTTGGAGAACTACGGTTAGGTAAGATCTTTGTTTCTTTATTTCAGTTTGCATTATTCAAGGCAATTTTTTTTCAGTCTAGGCATAAAAATTTCTGTAGGAATACCATGCAGCTCTTCAGACTGCTTTGGAGCTTCAGATGTGCAAGACATATTTAACCCATCTTTTGTGGCTTTACCCCAGCCAGTGCAAGCTTGGTGACATGAAGAATCTGTATAGCAGGATACTTTCTGGGACTAAAATATTTTCTGACTACGTACAGTGCTCTCCTAAATTCACTCAGTTTTGTCTTCCAAGATGCTGGAAGTTACATCATGGTTATTGTAGCTGTCTTTTCTGGCTTCCTGAATCAGTTTATTGAAGTATATTTAGGGCTAAATGTATGTGAGACACATCCATGTCCTGCAGGTCTGTCAGATCTCTTGGAAATACTGTAACCGGTACTACAGCTTTTTTAATAGTAGCGAGCATTGAAATTCCATGGTTTCTTTTCTAATGTAGTGAGGCTAAACATTCAGTTGCTGTTAGCATTTATTAAAATAGACACTGATGGGTGTGTGCTTTTGGAAGACTATATGTTTAGTTTTGGGGACTTGTATTTCCAGGATGGACAGCATGGTTAGCCGGGGTTTTCAAGGTGTGTAAATTCTATTTGTGTTAACAAATACAACTTGACACTTAATGGCAAGAATTTATTCTAGTATTGTTAGAAGGTTTGAGTTAAAGTGCTTCATGCGTTAAATAGAGGTTAGGTTTCAAAGTTAGGTATTTGAGAAGAGGGTAGGGTATATAAGGTGTTTCTGTTGGTCTTTGCCTATGGTAGAGCTAATACTCATCACCCTTTAGACAATATTTGTGATGTAGTGCTTGCATAAAATATAACATATTTTTAATATAGTTCATTCTGGGGCCCGTCAGGGTGTCAAAAAGCTTAGTAAATTAATACTGTAGAGGGATGAAAGACAATATTGCTGCAGCTCTGACTTAGGACACTGAATTTTGCAGTCCCAGTAATAGGTACTCTTGTTATTATTATTGATAGTTAAACAAAATTGATACATTTTGACTTTTACAGTGTTCCATATGTGCCTTTGCAGTCCACAAATCAAGCTGAAAAATAGGTCTTCCTCACTTGAAAACTTTTGTGTACTGCCTTCAAATCGTAACTTCTGTTTCAAACCTCTCAATGAACTGAGTCAAACCAGCAAGATTAATTTTACAAAAAGGCAACTGCAAACTAGTAAAGTTAATTTTTTGTCTGTTATTTTGGTCACAATGTACAGAGCTGATTAAAAATTAATAGCTTATTAACTCATTTACTTGCAGCTGGTACAGAGTGAAACAATGTATTTTATTTTAAATACAGTATTGGATTAGTTAAGACTTACAGTTTGATAGTACTGAAGTAAAATAAAACAAGTAAGTAAAAGAAATAGGAAGATTACAGGGCAGTGTACTGTCCTGCAACAGTTACCAGGACAAGTGTGGCTTTCTCATTTTAATATCTGTGGGTTTTGCATATATACTAGATATTTCAAATCCCTATTTATTGTTGTTTGTGAGGTAAGATGTTTTAAATGTAAGTTACTGAAAACAAGAGATAATACTGCTATATAGATTCTGTTTTAAATTTTTTATCCTTTGCTTTGCTACAGTAGCAAGTAGAGTGCAACCTTTCTACAAAGATGTACAGGAGCATTCAGTTTGCTTTATGCGCTTCTGCAAATGGGAATATATTTTGAGCATGTGTCCTAAGGTTAAACCTGAGGAACTTAAAGGAGGAATAAAGTTGTAGAGTGGTGAAATGGCGCTCAGAAGATAAAAATTCAGTTATGTATTGGGAGCTGTTGTAGTTCTTCCACCTGAGAAGAAAACAATGGTCAAACTTCAGTAGTGGCTTCTGGATCAAATGGGGAATTGGCCGTGTGTAGCAAATTACTGTCTGTGATGTTCAATGGTTAGCTTACAAAGGACTAAATTGGTTTGGATATTGAGCTGTTAATTTTAGGGCTTTGTTATAGTTAAGTTAAACTTATAGCTGATAAGATAAACTTATAACTGATATAGTTAAGATAAACTGATAAGGTAGTAAGAGAGAACTTGTTGCTGTTGCAAGCGATGTGTTACTGTGTACCTGTTGTGTGTTTATAGACAGATCAACAGTGGTGTCATTTATATGTGTCTGCTGTATTTTAAAGAAAATAATTGTCTTGACTGACCACCTGGAAAGTTAATGTCCCTTCTGATGCTACTTTCAGAATAAGCATGTCATTACAGCTTTTGGAACTCAATATCCAGTTACTTGACTGTAGCTGGATTTGTTACTTACTCAGAGTAGGTGATTTTTATATCTGAGAGGTGGAATGAGCAGGGCTCCTGCAAGAGTTTCTATTAGTGTCTTACAGATTGTAATACCATGCAAAGACAAAGAAACAACTTCAAACAAAGTACACTTTTTATCAGAGATGTAACTGATATGATCATCAGATAAGAAATACTTAGCATGGATGCCTGGATTTCCACTCTAGTCCCTGGATAGGTCTTGGAATACACATCCTTTCGTGGGTCATATTATGGCATGCTGCTCATACTGATTGTGTTTGTTGTTGTCAAGCCATAAGGTAATTTGGTTTTTTTTGTGAAGTTGATCCAATAAGAGATGCATGTTTTTAATGCATCTTGTTTGAGCTTTACAAGAGTACTTTATTTTCTAAAAGGATGATTAGAGCTTAAATCGGTCTTTGACTGTCGGTGTAAATAACTCACTTGGTCAGAGCATAGTGCTAGTAACAGGAAGGTCATGTGTTCAATCCCTGTGTGGGCCATTCACTTAAGAGTTGGAATTGATGATCCTTGTGGGTCCCTTCCAAATCAGAATATTCTATGATTCTGTGTAACTGTCTTCACAGGGAAATTTTTAGACTTGGTCCATGTCTTTTCCCCATTTGATTTCTTTAACAAAACTGAGCTAAGCATGGGAAATTCAGGCCTGAGTAATACTACAGAGAAAAAAGTAGGATTATCATTAAGAATAATATACACTAAATGCATTTGAAGATTGTAAAGAAAGAAAAAGTGTTGGAAGTGACATCATAATTTTTCCTTTATCTGCTGTTTTTTAATTTTACACCTCTAAAACTTGTTTAACATTTTAGTCATTGCATACAGTTTGAAGTGATACTTTCTGAAAAGTTCTTATCCAGTTACAGAATCTGTTTTAAAGCAGCAGATGCATTTTCCAAGTGGTGTAAGCCTATCAGGAATGTCGTTGTCCTGTCCTAACTTTTAGCTTAGTAAATTACATAACTGAGGAAAAAAAATAGTCCTAGTTAATTCTAATTTTAATTAGTGGCTGATGTTTCAAAATTATATGGTAATTTTAGAATAAGTTTCAAATAGTTCTCACCAATAATGATGAAAATGTGGAATATCACATTTCAGTTATAGTGATTTACCAATATTCAAGCTTTTTTAGTACACAAAAATTTCACAGACTTAGTGGAATAACTGAAACTCTGTGAAATTTCCACCTCTTACATTATTCAAGGAAAAATTCTTTTTAAAGTAAGGTATTAGACTAATGAACCCACATTTCTAAGTCACTGCCAGAATACCTAGCATCTTAGATGAAAAATATTTTGAAGACTTTCATAATGTTTAAATGGCATTTTACTTGAACAGAAAAACCAATGTCTCACATTCTTGTTTTTATTCTTTTTTCAAGGAAAAAATTTGTACACAAATGACTATGTGGCAATTAAGCTGGTAAGTTAATATTTTTTTAAAGGATTTGGGATGAAAACCTAATTAGATTTTTCCTTTCAGATGTTAATGGTTTGATTTCTTGAATTGAAACCTTTAATAGTCTTGTATGATTTCATCGAACTAGATAAAAGCAATTAGTGATAGATGTAATTGTATAGTTGGGCCGTATTGAGTAAAACCAGTTTTTAATTGTTGTCACTGTTTTCAAGACTAAATCTGTTTACAAAGTCAGTAATGGTTTAATGCTACTTCAAGGATGTGCTCTGTGACAGTCATCTTAGTAGATTCCTTTGTTGTCCAACAAGTAGAGGAACAACAAATTTACTGTGAATCTTAACATTGGGTGACTACAGGGAAACTCCAGAAATTCTTCAGACTGCATGTGTTTTAATGTCCACACTCCTGCCCCTAAGTGTTTTTCATCTCTAACTGTTGGTATTTGCACATCACTTTGGTAGACATGTTTTATTTGCGATGTTGTGTAATATATTTACTTCACTTGCAAACATGGTACTTGGGATATTGTGTTAATTGTGTTAATGTTATTGTTTGGCTTTTTTGTAATCTTTCATCAGAACTACTTTGGTAACCCCATAATTTGCTTCTGGATACTTTTAACCTCTTGGTAAATGACTGTTTTCATAGTGGAAGTCTTTGATGATGAAATTAACTTGGTTACTTTTTATCATTGAAGGACTTGTAGGACTGCAATTAATTTTGCTGCTGCAGTAGCACAGAACTTTTTACGTTGCAAAGTAGGGTTCCATAAAGTGAAAAGTAAACTGTGGGAACAGAAATGCATGGCTTTAGATAAGAAATCTAAAAAGCATTACAAACATATAATAAACTCCTGAAAAATACTGGTATCACTGTCCTTGCTTTGTAAAATACTTACTTTGGGAGTAATAAAAGTTTTTAAAACATGCAAATTATGGCTTGAGAGAGCAACATGGGATGCATATGTGTTAAATCAGATTTAAACTCATTTTGTTTTAACCTATCTTGAACTTATTCTGTATGTCTGGTGAAAGTTGAAAATAGTCTGAGAATTCTTCTAGTTAAAGGCTGTCTACTATAAAGCACATTTAGAAATACTTTGCAAGATAGTGGGTTTTTTTTAAGCACTAATTACTTGATCATGTAGAGCAATAGGACTTTTTTATCTGATTGGTTTTGATAAGTGTTTTTATTACATATGCAACTTAGTAAGCTTCGCTATCATTTCAACCCATTTCAGCTGTCACAGATGATACTGTTCATTGGCAACATTTACTTTTTTGGTTTACAAATATGTTAATCGTAGAGTGACTTGTTTCCAGCCGAGTAAAAAGCTAGAAGTAACTTTATTGAGTAACTTAGTTTGAAGTCAGTGAAGAACCAATACAGTTAAGTCTGTCTGTAATTTACTACTAGTGCTGAAAGAACTCTGAGTAGGTTGTGAACTTTACGTTTGTCCTCTTACATTAGTGGCATGAAAAGCTATAATGTCTTTGCCATGAAAAACAGATGAAGGAATCATAGTGAAAATCAACACTGGAGCTGGCATCATCATATTAAGATAAAAATACATTTATTAGCAGGTAGAACTAGTGGATTCTTTTAATATGGTTCTCCCTTTTTTATTTCAGTATGTATTTCAGATACATACTTATTTCTAGATTGGAAAGGATTTGAGTCACAAGGTTCAGTCTGCTAAAAGCAGCTGCATCAAACTGTAGGATTTATTTGGATTTTGCATTTTTTTCCTGTTTTTTCCTATTTGAGACAGTACCAGGACTTTATTCTAATAGTTATAGATACAGTGGCATATCATCCTTTTCCTTTTTAAATGTAAGCTTTTGTTTTCTCTGGCATGTTTGCTTCTGTGCTTTCAGAGCAGTTATTAGACTTATGCTTAGCCTTTGTTCTGTTATTGTAAATGAGACACTCTTAACTTCCTCTCTGTTTTGCACCTGTTGTAGTTCAAGTTTAGCCTTCCTGAATGGGGTTACTTGAATTATGTTTATGTTGTAGTTTGAGCTTGGCAGGTCTGGTTGTTGTAATCTCTTCTGCAGCATCCTAAAATTTTATTTGCATTCCATATAGTAGCATTACTTTGTTGACCTACTGTTGTCTTGTGAGCAGCAAGACATCTGTGCCAGATGTTTTGTGTATGAATGGTGACCATATACTCTAGTGCAGGAGGACTTTGTGGGTTTCTCTCAAGTGCAATGAATTGCTCTGTTTATACAGCAGCTTTCAGGAGTGCTTCTGATGTTAAAAGTGTTTTTTACAAATGCTCTTTTGACTCAAACTTTTTAATTGTGTTGAATTAATATTTCCTTTGTGGACAAAATTGTACAGGTATGTTCCTGTTACGATGCTTAGGGTGGCTTCAGGACTTATGTAACAAAATAGCTTAAACAATTTTTCTGTGTGAGGTCCGAGGGTCATAAATGCCTGCATTTTAAAGTATAATGTTTATATTTATTTTGGTAAAACAGCTACAGTTCCAAAATCTTCCTCTTAATCTGGCTTAGTTCATAATGGACTGTTCTGGTTGGGGTCATACTCCAGTTTGAGAGGTCAGAATAGACTTTTTTAAGAACTAGAATGAAACTCTTAAGAGCTGGGCTTTACCAGTTCTATGCTGCATAGTGGTTTGTATGTTTCTGCTGGTCTTTTAGTGTACAAACTGATTTCTTGTGATCAGGTGGTTCTTTAGCAATAGCTATTTGGTGTGTAAAAACTCTACCTTTCCTGCTCACCTCTTCTTGTTGTTACATTTACTACGTCTATTACATGTCCCTGTACTTGACTTAAACCTCCTATTCATATTCAGCTTTTCCCTCTCCTTCATTGTTTTTCTCTTTCCCTTTGACATATTTCTCCACTGCTCAAACTTAACCACCTCTGCAGATGCTTAACCACTACCAAAAGACTAGCTAAAGGAATTTCTACTTGAGCATGTCATGACCATGTAGAGGCCATGATGTTCATTATAAATTCTCATCAAGATTCAGCAAAGACACTGGACACACTTTAGGGAGCTCTTGTGGTTTTTTATGTGATCGCCTTGTGTCCGGCAACCAGCCCACTATTTAAACTTAAAAGGTGTTGGCTAACAAGCCCTTATATTTGAAGACTTGCACAAGCACTGGCTAACAAGCCTGTAATTTTTACAGTACACTTTAATAAAACTCTCAACACACTACTCAAAGGTGCTGGCTCACAAACTTCAACACTTCCACAACTCCCCACTCCCACAGCAAACTTCAGTATGGAGTATGGAATAGAAAATGATAGCCATGCTTTGCCCAGATGGAGTGAGGGAGAAGAGAAATAAAAGCAGAAAAGAAAGAGAACAAAGAATGTCACCAGTCCTTAGATCCTGCTTTGGTGTCACTGTGTGACTGGTCCAGAGCTGGAATTGTGACACAGTGAAAGAGAGAGAGGAAAAAGAGAGCAAGGAAGCCCAATCCTCTTCCTTTCATCATTAACTCGGTGCAGCTTCTTACGGGAATGAGGTTTTTTGTGCTGTTTTGTTCTTGGATGCACAGCCAGCCCTTGGAGCCCTCTTCCAGGGAGTGAGTACAGGGTGGGGGACTGAGCACGAGTCTCCGGGTGGAGCAGGGAGTTGGCTCAGCAAAGTGCTGCCCCACCTCAGTGAGACCCTCTCTTCCAATCACAGCTTTCCTGCCAGATCAGTCAGAATGTTTGAGACAAAACATGCTTATGCCAAGTCCTCCACACGGCCCAGTGGCTCAAACATTCCTTGCTATTGGTTGGGAATATGGCTCATCTTTGGCTGTGGTGATCTCTGTGTGTTGGACAGAGGGCTAGAAGAGGGAGGAAGCAGAAGACAGTAAGTAGCTAATCATAGCTGCAGATAAGGTCTATGCTCATCATTAAAACCAGAAATCCCACCAATATTAGAATCCTGATTTGTCAAACACTTTCCCCACCTCTTGATTTCAAAACAGAAGAAATCTGTGGTCCAAGGCTTGAGTCATTGAACCAGTCCCTTGGTTGCAGTGATTGGAATAGTTCAGCCATCTGGTCAGCAGCTTCCTTCATCTTTGCTCAGGCCTCTTCAATTGAAGTTGTAGCACTGTGGGTGGTGACAGAGCACTTCCCTTCGGTGAGGCTGACCATCCCACATAGCTCTTGTTCAATAATGAGTATGCTAAGGGCACATCTATCTCTGAGAGGTTGTCAAATTGAGCATTGATAGGACATAGGGAAGGAATTCAAGCACTGCATTTCAATGCAGCATGATGGTCTACTGTTAGATAGGAATAAGATTTTTCATCTGAACTCCTCCAAGCCAACCCCAAAGGGGCTGTATATTTTGTCATTCTTCAGTTCAGTAAGAGGATAATTATTTGTGGCTCTGTGGCAGGCTAATTCCTGCCATCAGGTACCGCACTGAAAAATGTGTGGGGCGTTGGTCCTATTACAATTGTAGCAAGTATTCAAATTTCTGTTCAAAGTTCTAATACCACGTATGAACCCTGTTTCAGGGGAGGTCTTCAGCTCAAGTGTTAACAAGTAATACACATCACAGCAGACAAACTTAGAAGCAAAAGAAAGAATCTTAATTCCTTCCGGCATGAAGCAGGGCATGGCAAGGCAAAGCCCTTGGCTGTGAGGCCTCCATATTATTGTAAATTCTTGTATTAGCTCCCAGGCTGAGTTGGAGTCTTACTACAATAGTCCATGTTTAACAGGATGAAGAGAAAAGGACACATTGCTGAAATATCTCGGGTCAGTAGCGCTAGGTACAAATTATAAAACAATAGCAACATGCAGTCAAAATTCTTGCTGTTAGCATCAGTCACTGCTTTGTCATAGTTCCTGGAGGAAAAGGAAAGATGTCTAGTCCTAAATCAGTGGTTGAAGAGAAGGTACTATCCACTGGTGTGCACACAATGCTCTTTACCATGAGCATTGGTAGCTATCGGCAAGTAGCTGCTGAAAGGCATCTTAAGTCACTGCTCCACTAATGAAAAAATCTGCTAAAACTGGTTTTCCTGGATAATGCTTAAGCTTAATTGGATCTTTCTTTCCTTTTGTGAAAGATACCATTGATTCCTTTTCCCATGGCCCATTCCTGTACCACCAGACCAATAAGGTGGCTGCCATTGTCTCACTGGGTCGAACAGGGTAAATAACTGAACCACTGCTTTAGAACTGTATGCTTTAGCCTGTGCCTTATACAACACTATTTTGTAGCAGTTTGCTGACCCTGTCCATCATCTCTGGTTTTGGTTTTAACTAGGGGTCCAGGTTCCAAATTCTACATCCTACAATTCTGCATGAAAGATTCTCTCTTATGCATCCCGAAGCTGCTCCTGAATATGACCATGCTGGACAGCAAACAGCCACTCTGCGTTCAGCCTCGATTGCTCTCAGCAGCAAGCAGCACCTTCTCCTGGGTCCTGCTCTCCCTCTCCAGGAAACCTAAACCTCTTGACCAGCCACTGGATGAGAGTCCAGGACTCACAAGGATCATTTACCCTTACAAAAACCTCAGGTTCCCTGTATCCCTTGGCCTCCTCTTCTGCGGCTTCTTTCTGCTCTGCAGCAGCTTCTGCCTCCACTTCTGTCTTTCATGTAGCCACTTCTCTGGCTTCAGTCTCTTCCACAGCTGCCTTTGTCTCCTTGCCCAACACTCCTGTGGTTCTCTCCTTCTCCTCATCTTTCTCATCCCTCACTATTTTTGATTCGTTTACTGGGTGAATCACTCTATTTGCTTCCAAAAATCTAGCAGCCTAATCTTGCCTCTTCCTTTCACATATTAATTCCTTATCTGAGCAGTTATCTAAGTCCTTGTACTCCCAAGGCCAGCTTCTCATCCCTGCCCTGGTACCAACACATCTCTCAGCATTTTCTTCTGCTCTCCAGCCTTGCAGAGCTCAAGGTGTAGTAATTGGTTGAGGTCCCTTTCTACATTCAGCAAACATTCCAATTTTGCTCTCTCATTTTTCTGTCTATCTAAATTTCATAAGTGGTCAGCCAAATCTTGTGGATGTTTTTATAAGGACTCAACCAAGACTTTAAAATGTTTTTGCAAAGAGTCAACCAAATTTTGTAATAAATTCTCTCTCTTTTTTCTATCTAAACATTTTGGTAAAAAAAAGTCCGTTTCATCTTTCTCTCTGCATGAACATTTTTGTAAAGAGTCAACGAAATTTTATAGAAATGTCTCTCTCTTTTTACTCTCTATCTAGACATTTTAGTAAGGAGTCATGACTCTTTTTATCCTTTTGTGTTTCCATTGGCATGACACACAGTACTCCATGTATGAAGATGAGTATAGGGCAAGTATTGTCCGTTGTGGGAAAGGGGTCTGTGCTTGGCATTTCCTGTCCATCCTGTCCCCCAGTGAGAAATGGAGATATCCAGGTGCATCCCAGCTATAAATAGCTTAAGAGCTGTTCAGCCCCTCTCAGCCTCATAGGAGTCCTGTCCGTGACAGCAATTTATTTTTACAAGCCATTGGTAGGAGTATGATGTTTATTGTAAATTCTTATCGGGCTAAACAAAGACACCAGACCACACGCTGGGGAGCTCTTGTGCTTTATTGTACGGTTGTTGTAACTCTGGCAACTCCCCACTATTAGACTCAAAAGGTGTTGGCTAACAAGCCCTTGGATTCTGACAATACACTTCTCAAAAGTGGTGGCTAACAAGTCCTTAATTTTGTACTGTACGGGGAAAAATATGACAGCCGTGCTTTGCCCAGGCAAAGCAAGGGATGAGAGAAATGAATGTGGAAAAGAGAGAAAGAAAAGGAAGAAGCTCATTGATGTGTAGATTGCTGCTGTTGGTCCTGCTGCATGGATGGTCCAGAGCTGGGATAGGAAAACAAAGAGAAAGATATGGGAAAACAGAGTGAGGGGGCCCAGTCCTCTTCCTTTTATAGTTAACCTGGTGCAGCCTCTTACGTAAATGAGGCTTTTCATGCTGTTTTGTTGGCACTTGCACAGGCAGCCCTTTGAGCCCTCCTCTGGGAAGTCAGCTAGGGGGGACTAAGCAGGAGCAGGAAACTGGCTCGGAACAGCACTACTCCATCGCCATGGGACTCTCTGTTTCGATCACACTTTTCCTGTCATAACCGTCAGAATATTTGAGACAAAACATGCTTATGCTTAGTCCTCCACAGAACTGCTTCTGGAAGTATGTCAATTTTTCTTTCTTTGGGTGAAAGATAGGAAGTTACAAAGTAGTCATCACTGCCTTTTAAACTGTAATCTTTAATTCACTGATTCATTAGTCCACTAAACATTTGACTTGCTAAAATTATAAGTGAGGGGTGTGTGTGGAAAGAAAGTTGCGCTTCATTTCAAGGTTGTAATGTTTCTTCTCCCAGTTTTCTGTTTTTAAGGAATAACTGTGGTCTAGAATGACTCAGTTTTAGAATCCCTCTAGGAAATGTAGTAAATCCAAATCTAGTGCAAGTCTGTTTAATAGACTAGTCTTTTTCTGTAACAAGACCCTACCTCTTAAAGAATTTTTTTTCCTGAAAATGGCTTTTGTTTGCCATTGCTTATAAATGTGTGAAACAGAGACAGAACATAAACTAATTTGAGTTCTCACTGAATTACTAAAACCATGTAAAGTAGGTAATAGCTGAATGTTTATATTGTGCCTTGGGTTATCAGACTTCTTGAAAATTTCAACCTTACAGTTCAAGCAAACTGCTTTTCCAAAGCCCCTTAAAAGGGAAGTAACTTGAAAATTGTATAGTATTTCATTCCATGTATTTGGGACAAAAATAATTGTGAAAAGAATTCATAACGAACTTGAAACAGATGTCACATTTCAGGCTTGTTATCATTTTGTAATAAATAAGCTGATAAACTAAGGAGCAGTTGTTTCTGTCGCTCAGGTAACTGGGGCTCAGTAAACTTCGGTAAACTGCACATAATTCTTTAATGGCAGCAACACCCCATGTTCCTCATTTAGAGAGAAATGGTCTTTTGCAGGGAAAAGAAATTGTCTGTATTTTAATACTGAAGCTTTGAAATAATTAGATGTGAATGTAAAAGCAGTGTAGGGAGAGTCATTTACAGAACTTTGCAGATCCCAGAACAATTCTTTCAGGATACTTCAGTGAAGACCTGGACTTATTTAAGTAAAGAAAATACACTAGTTTCTTTTGGTAAGAGGAGAAGTTGGCTTCAAGGCACTCTGGGATTAACATGATGTTTGAACAGTTATTAATTCTCAGGCTTATTTTTAGATGCTGAAATGTACTGAAACACTAATGAAACTAAAGAACTATGTTTTGCCATTTCTTTCTTTTATTACTGAATTTTCTTTTTAGACTTGTAGATGCTCTAGTCTATTCTTCCTCTTATGGTGAAAGATTACATTTAATATCCTTTTGTCTTATCTTTTCCTGACGTTTCTCATTTATGTGTAGATATTGCATACTGCAGAGTGGGATGTGCAGAAATACAATTATTTTATGTGAAGAGGTTATTGTGCTTCCCCTTTTGCAAGTTTTGTTGAACAAGATGATGTGTTCCCTTTGCATGTTTGGAATTACAGGAAGATATCTAAGCCTTCTTACACAAATAAGGCAATTCCTAAAGGCTGTCATTCAATAAATGAGCTACAAGTACATATTGCCATACTTTTTTTTCACTTTTACTGGAGGGAATAAAAGTGTTTAATTGTTTCTCTGCTGAACAAGGTTTAGCTTCAGTCTTTGGCTGTGTGTGGTAGTTTAGTACAAGTGTTTGACTGTTTGAGATCATTGCCGTCTGGAGATTTATCAGAACTGCTTTCTGCTGATGGCCAGGACAAGCAGCATCCATGAAAAAGAGGATGTATGTCAAAAATTGGAAGATATTTCTTTTCCCTAGAAAAATTCTTTCATTTAATCTGTTCCTGTAAATTTAATACATACAAGCTGTTTTTCATCCTTTTTATGGGACCACGTTACAGCATTGAGGGGTTAAGTTGTTAAGGTACAATCAGTTGAGGCAAAACTGTATAATTGAACAAAATTAAACTTCCTGTAAGCCAGTGTCTTGCGTTATTAAAATCAGCAGACATGCAGAGTTTTGTAGACTGAAATATTTTCTTCTTAGCTGGAAGAATCATAAGTTTTAATTAGGCATTATGTAGAGTGTGGTGTATTTTGTATGTAACAGACTTATATACTACAAGCAAACTAGTTGCTAAATTTGTGTAGTTTTCTAAAAGGTTAAAATGTTTCAATAAATACTTCATAGTGGGTTTCCTCACACCTCTGAAAGCTGAGTACTAAAGGTTGGTAGTTGCGTTGATTTGCTTTGACTTAAAGTGGTTTTTTAGGGAATATCTCTCTTTAGTACTTGACCGTAAATTTCATGCGTCCTTCTCATAAACTGTAACTATGCCTTTGGTGGCCCAGTTAGTCTTGCTTAGTAATTAATTTTTTGAATAATAAACACTTTCTTATTTTATAAAATTCTTGCTCACTTCTTTGCAAAGAATACCAATGTTCATTTAAGCTGGTTCCTCTGGAGTGTAGAAAGCATACAGTAAATTCTATTTGTTTTTTGCAGAAACTGTTACATTGGTCCTTCTTTACTTTTAGGCATCCACCTTTGGCATTCTGGCAACGTCAAATGCATAAGTGTACACTGACAGGGACTTTGGCAGGAATTGGAAACAGCTAAGTCTTGGAGGGAGATGGGTTGAGGAAGAAGACTAAATTTCTCATGCTTGCACATTGGCTCATAGTTTTTATGCCCTGGATATGACACTGAGAAACAACACAGGTTTATAAACTTGTAGCTTCTGAAGATGATGGAGTAAGGAAAAAGATGAGCACCTCATCCAAGCTTTTCCCAAAAACTGATATTCAGCAATATCAGTTGTTGCTGATAACTGTATTAACAGTTACTTACTATGTGCTGCAGTTCTAGTAGTAACCGAATTAGTTTCCAGTTTATCACTGATGCATTGGAAGATCGCAGAATCAATTAGTCTGGAATAGACCTCAGCATTGAGTACAACCTCTGACTGAACACTACCATGTCAACATGCCACTCAGTGCCATGGCTAGTCTTTTCTCAAGCACCTTTAGGGATGGTGACTCCACCACCTCCCTGGGCAGTCCATTCCAATGTCTAAGCACCCTTTCTGTAAAGAAATTCCTCTTGATGTCCAACCTAAACCTCTCCTGGTGGAGCTTAATCTTAAAATCATGTTACATGTCACAAGAAACAAGGCCTATATTCTAAAAGACGCCCTCACTTCAAGAATCTGTGGTAAAGTACCTTTTCTTTGCAAAGGGAGGTACTCAAGAAGTTTGGGTTTCCATTTAGGCTGCATGTGCTTGGAAGCAGTAGGGCTAGTTTGGCTGGTAGTAGGTTAGCATAATAGTTTTTAGGCTTTGTTTTAAATGTTGTTTTTGTTTTTAAATCAGGAGCCAATGAAGTCGAGAGCACCACAGCTACATTTGGAATACAGATTCTACAAGCAGCTAGGATCTGGAGGTAAAAAGCAGTGTAATGCATTTTACTGTGATGTAATGCAGGGTCAATTTTTGGCTGAAGATTTCTGGTTTAGAGGTATAAATCTATTTAATAAAGTATTCCTACCTACTTAAAGCAGAAAAAAGCCCCATGAGTTAGAGGATTAATGTATAAATTCCAGTATTCTAACTTTTTTTCCTGCTCTTTGAAGTGTATCTATGAAATCATGACTGTTTAATAGATCTTACCTCTCACAGCATTTGTCTGCATACAGATATACCTTAAACTAAGTAATCTTAGACTATTCCCAGTACAACTCTCTGAAAAAATACTGCAGATCTCCAAACTGCTAATCTACTAATCATGTATTTTTAATTAAAGTTGATGTGATATTTAAATAGCTTCAGATTCAGTTTTACTTTACTTTGCTTTTATTGATACAGTATATATTGCTGCTTACTAGTTTTAAACCTCTTAAATACCTGTAGAAGAAATTTAAATGCAGTTCAATATTTGAATTTCTCATTTCACTCCCCTTGGTGCTTTTACACCCAGAAGTACTCTTATGATGGTCGCCTAAATGACCCAATTGTCACCTTTTGTTTTTATAGGTGAGCGATACCTAAAACTTTTCACATATTATTGTGCCTTTCACAAAACTGCATATAATCAGTTAGGAAGATGTGAAGTATCTTACACTAGTGAGTACAGATATTCTCTAAATCAGCTATAACTTAGGAAAAAGAAATCTTTTGACATCTTTTCATTGAAATTATTCCTAGAGTAGGTCATATAATTAACTATTTTTACAATTTTTTTAGTAATGTAGAAATTTATTTTATGAGTGGACTACTAACAGTGGTTTTCTACATGTGTTAGGGGGTTTTTTTTAGCAAAGGCAGCGTGGAATTTGTAACAGTGATTTTAGTTGTGCTTAAACCAGAATAAAATCCTACTTAGTATGAAAAGTTGTCTCTGAAAGGGAATACGCAATGAACACGCCTATACCACTTTGATTTTGTTACCTTGAATGTGTGTGTTTAATTTTAATACTTTTAAATTACTACTTCCACTTTTTTTACTTAAAATTCAGGATCATATGCTCATTGCTGCAGTGACTGGATAGTGTTTCTCAGTTAGGTAGCTTTCAAAATTTCATGCTCCTCTTTAAAGACTACATCTGGTGAAACATAGTTTCTAATATGTTCAATTAATATAGAAATTTTTTGCTGCTGTACTAAGAATGCTTTGCAACCAGGAATTTTTAGAGATTACTCTTTGCAAAACACAGCATTGTCAATTTCTCTTCCTAGATGGAAAATAAAGTTGTAGCTAGGTCGTCAAAATCTTGAGTCTTATATGCTTGCTATTTGGAGAAAGTCGTCAGAGTATGATGTATGGGTGTTTTTTTGTAGAAGTTAAAAATTGTCAGCATAGCTTACACTAGCATTATGAAATAGCTGATGAGTAGAAAGCTGAGATCTTAAGTGCTTAACTAATGGGGCATGACAATCCACAAGTTAGGTACAGTACCTATCTGTGAATATAAAGGTGTAACTCTCTAAAATTATGAAGGAGCTGTGTAGTGGAGGTAAGAATAAAGCTGTAATTTCTAGCTCAGATTGCAGAAATTAGGCAGTGCTTCTGAGAGGTAGGAACCCTTACAGGAGTATTTCTTGGGAAAATGTCTTAGTGAATGTAACTCTGTTTACCTTTTTATTTACTGTGTGAGACTGGTAACTGTGTTTAGTGTAAGAACATAGTCAAGTCGAAGTTATTCTGCTTTACTTCAGATATCATTCTTTTTAACCCTATTTGCTGGTTGCAACAACTTTTATCTCTGTCTCTGATGCCTTATTGAAGTACTGAGTGTCATCTCTCTGTTTCTTTGCATGAAGATGAGGTGACCTTTAGGGTGCAAACACTAAGGTAGAGCTGGTGACTTACTAAGCATCATCGATATTTATGAAGAACTTTGTTATAGACCTCCTTTGTTTTTGCAATAACCTGCTTTAATTCAAAAGTGAAAGCCTCTTCCAACACAGAACCTTCAAAGGTCTTTTTTGATCCTTTCTCAGGCACCTCACTTGAGGCTTATTTTAATGTGTTTTGTGGCAAAGGCTCACTATGAAGAAAGTAATTTTCTTGTTCCTATCTACATAGAAGTTAAAAAAAAATGCTGATTCCTTGTCTTTTGGTAGCAGTCTCTTTTTCCGTCTTTGCAGGAGTTGAGCCCTCAAGCCGAGGAAGTTTTGCAGCCTATGATTTTCAGAAAAAAAGTTGCTGTATTGTGTAGTTTCTGTTCTCATGTAGTCTGTGGCAATTGGTTTGAGTTTACTGATTTTTTGTGACATGCGTGTTTACTGTCAAGCATAGATTTAAGTAATTTTATCTCATGAACAGTTGAAAACATAGTGTTGGAAAGTTGATCCACCAAGTGATAAATTCAGAAAGCAAGTATGTAAACCTCGTTTGTAAAACAGGAGATAGTAAAAAAAAATCTTATGCCAGGTCTATCCATATAGACAGTATTGCTTTATGGGCAGTGGTTGTACCTTGGTCAGAGAGAGAGTACAGATTGAAGGAAGTGGTCTTCAGTGTGCAAGTTGCAGAAGAGTCTGTCGTAGGAGAAACAAAAATAGCTGCCATTGCTGGAAGAAATTGGAAATACAGTAATTGTGAACAGATAGGTTTCTCTGATACACAGTTACACACCATGCTAGCAGTTACAATTGTCTGAAGCTTTCTGTCTTTTAAGCTTCTAAAAATACACATTTGCAGGCTTTCTTACGATGAAGTAGTCTTTTGCTTAGCTGTTTTTGTTTATTCACACAAACTTGTAATTTGGCTCTTAGCTTTACAACTGTGTGGATTGTGTATTTTGCATTTGTTTGTACTAAATTGTGCTTCTGCTTGTTCTCATGTTTACACATATAGTTGCGTATTAATAGCAAGTGACTACTTAACTATGGTTTCAGAAGCAATTGGTGAAAAGGGAATTGTACTCCCAGTACTCCTTCCCAGTCTTGTAAGCAGAGCCATTATTTTCTATAAAAACCCCATAATTTTCACAAATAAGAGCTACAAATTCCACAGTTTATGCTAACAATTGGCTTATGCTTAGTGTGAAATAATCTGAAGCTTAAGGGGTAAAATTCCTGTGGCCCCTGTGAAATCCCACTTGACTTGGAGGTGGCAGGAGGAGGAGGGAGAGGCACTAACATGTGAATGAATTCTTCTAGAAGAAAATTAGGTTATTTTATGGCAATATTTTCCTGAAAGCAAGTAAAGAAGATGTTACTGGGATTACAGATTATTTTACCTTCAAACTATTTTTAATAGAGCATCTTTGTGCTTCCTTTGATCTTCTGGGCATCCTTGATGAAAGGAGTAGCATTTTGAAATTGTATGTTTTCTTGGTATTTCCATATCTTCAGCCAGTATTTGTCTACTAAGTCTATTTATTTATTTTTATAGTATCCCTTTTTCTTGCTTTTCCAATGACCTTGTAGCTTGGGGTTTATATATATATATTTGTATTATTAATCTCTGTGCTGTTTTGTGTCTTGAGTGCCATGAAGATGGAAGACATTCTTGAGTGATGAAAAAAATCAGAGCGATCTTTTACAGTTCTGCTCACTGAGAGAACAACGAGAAAATAGGCTTGAAATGTGATAGATGTGCAGTTTTTATACACAGCAGTTTGGAACTAAGAGTATTAATTCTTTGCATTTAATAAAAAGTGGTTTTGACTTGCATGAATAAGAATTAACATTTCAAAACTATTCCTTTGGCGAGAATCTGCTCATAAAGAAGGCGTAACTGTAACTTTACTCTTAAATATGCCCTTTGAAATGCCTATGAATGTGCAGTAACATGTAGATGTTTGTCAGAAAAAAAAAAGTGAAGAATCTTTCTTAAAGAGAAAACACTTTCTGTGCTTTTGGGCTCTTTGAAATGTTTTTCATTTTTTAGGGGAATGGGCCTCAAACTTATTAAAAAAGCTTTTAAAATTAGTTTAAAGATGTGTCTTATTTTAGTCTCATCAAAATTTAGCTTTCATTTAGGTTTTATATATGAATACAAATCTTTATGAAAATTGCTTTCTCTTTTGTGTGATAATTTTGTCATTCAGTAACTGCGAGGGTGTTTTCCTCGGGAAGTTTGAGATCATTCGTCAATATGCAGAAGTTTCTAGTCAACTGAATGAGCATCGTATGGATGGAATTTAAGAATATCTTTGCTTCTAATAAATTTTGTTTATTGTGTATTTTCTTATTATGCAGGTATGAGTTATAAGAAAAACATATACGTCATAAGTGCAGTACTCAGAATAAAACTGTGGCTGAATTCTTACCTGAAATTGCACTAAGGCTTTTGGAATTAATAGAAAACAGTTTTGTATTTTTTATTGATTTTTGAATTTATCTTTTATGCTATCAGCCTTTCTTTGCATGGTTAGAAGATAGGCTGTAGGTGTATTTAACGCACTATGCTATAATTTAACTGACAGATAGGTATTTACAAGCATGGTTCAGTTTCCTTTTGCAGAAAGGAGTCTGTAAATGAAAGAAGTTATTTGTGTTGAAGAGTGTAAAAACTATTCAGCTTTCATTATCTGTTTTTTCTACCCTCTGTAAATAAATGTGTCATTGTCATAATGACTGGGAGCCTTTGCAAGTGAATGGGAGCTCTTTTGTTCTTACTTACCTGACAAGTGTAGCAAAAAAATGGCAAGCAGCTTCTGCTGCTTAAAGTGACTTAGCAGAGCTCCTGTTTGTAATGTTGCTGTTAGAACAGACTTACTGTAGTTCTTGTTTATAGCAGCGACAGGTATCTATAATTAGATTTTATTTTTTTTCATTTGGGGTCATTTTTGAGATCACAGATCTGTTCAGCTCTGGATTATCCTACTGGTGAAAGTGCTGTATTGATGTTTCAGACAAGGCAGATGCTCAGTATTGTAGATCAGGTTTTATTTTTCTTAACTTTTGTACATCTGTTCTTTTAGTTGAAATCTAGTTAACACTTCCACTTGAAAAACTGGAAGCCAAACAGTTTTCTTACAGGGTGATTATTGACCAGTCAATGTATAGGATATATTCGTGTGCAGTGGAAAAAAATAAAATCTTTCTTAAATACAGTTGCATTTAAGAAAGTCATGGCCATTGCGAAATGAGTGCCAAGTATTGCATTCTGTACATGAATTGTCATGATTTGGTTCCAACACTCATGTGATGTGCTCTGTATTGCTACCTAAAAATGCACTTTTCAGTTTTGAGATCATGTGAGCCTGCCTTTGACGCAACGGAATCATCGTGCTTGTGCCGCTGTAATGACAATGTTACTGTTGGGTTAGTGATTCAAGAAGAAATCAGTGCGGGCATAATGTGGTTTTGGAAGATACAGAAATATTACCAGATGGCTTGTCTGCATGTTGACTAGTTCATATTGTTAGTGTAAAACTGGGCTGTAGGTAATCCTGAGAAGTTGTAGCCAGGGAATTATGAAGCATTTGTGTGTGGTGGGCAACTGCTGTTGTAGAGCAGCAGAGTCTGCCCACTGTTTTCTAGTCAAGCTCAGTAAAATATTTATTTTAGCATTTAAAGCATGTCAGGATTTGTCAGATTGATAATTACATTTTGGTTTGGAAATGTAGCAAAGTGAGTTTGAAATATTCTGAATTTCTGATTTTGAGGGGGGCAGAGCACCTTAAGGCAAGAACACTTCTTTGTTATGAAGTACCTTATACTCAGTTTAATGTGGAATAGTAGGTCAGACATTGCTGTTTATAGTTTTCTTTTTTGTGTTGGAAATGTGTTTGATGGGCTGAAGGCCAAGAATGAGGTTCAGTAGTTCAGTGCTTGGTGTTTTTTCCTCTAGATAAAGACAGAAATATTTAAGAAGGTGAGAAGATGTGATTCTTCATTTAATTTCAGTTCAGGCCAGCTTTAGCCAGTGTGTGTGAGATCTGAGTGTTCAGTGACAGCTATTAATTTTTCTTGTACAACTCTATTCAGGGTATGGAATCTGTGAAGCAGATTTTGCCAGTGAAAGACAAGCTATGTTTTGTATTTAAGATAATTGCAGGTGTCTTTTTGTCTTGTCGCTGTGAACCTCTGGGAGAAGGCAGTGGGCTCTCCGATTGCTAGTGAGACCATTTCTAGTTCATCCCCTGGGCCATAGCCACCTTACCTTTCACTTCAGCCTCTGGGAGGAAAGGCAGCCCAGCATGATTTCATCATGGTGTATCAGCATTTGTGTTCCGCTATAACTCTTCCTAAGACAAAATTTTCAGTATAATAATTTCTTAATTTCTTTCCCAGTTGGTAGACTGTAACTTACTTTAATAGATTGATATTCTATCATATTATGAGTAAGTATCTCAATAGCAACTCTCCTGGAGTGTAGTGCTAGAAACAAAGCACTACAGCTAGATTAATGTGTCAGGTGATTATTTTTGTTCATGGATCTTTTAGAAGCAATTTAAAATAACTTAATCTCATTCTGTATTTTTCAAAATATTTTGGGATTGGTCTTGCTGCTATTATAGGATAAACATTATGAAAGTTACAAAGGTTTGAAGCAAGCTTGAAAAGAAGATTTTTACAAGAATACTCAAATCTGACATATGTGCAGATATATTAGTTGAATATTCCTGGTATTTAGTTAAAGCAGCAATAATTTACTGGAACTTCATGTTTTAGAATATTATTTAATTTCTAAAAGAAGGGTGTTACGTTTCTAATGACCAGGGACACTGGAAATTGAAGGCAAAATGTCTAGCTGTGAACTACAGAGTTAGCACGTAAGTCAGTTCAGGGTAGTCTTAGTTTACATATCTAAGTAACATTTTAGCAGTTCTTACAGATATGTCTTGAGTTGTCTGACTTCATATCCTTTCTATATATCTTGCTAGCCAACATTCAGTATAAATGCAAAGTGAGTTTTATTAGTACCTGCACGTGAATACTGCTTTGAACTGTACTTCTAGGTAGGTAGCTGAGAATTTGCTCTTAAGCTGCAAGCTGTTTCTTTGATTTTTTTTTTTTTTTTAGTAATGCTGTCCTGCTTTATTACTTCTGTTCTAATCTGACTGGGATTATTATGTTGGGGAATAAACAATAAGCAGTTAGTTGAAGTGATTTGTAATCTCTATTAAGTAAAAAAACCCAAACATGCAGGTGATCTTAGAAAATAATTTTCTCTACTTGATTTAAGAATGTTGTGTTAGAGCACTTAAATTGATTCAAATATCGAATCTCTCGACTGAAGAGGAATCTGTTGCTAGACATTGGCGATCTGTCTACTGATGACTGCTGTGGTTGTGTTGTGAGTTGTTTGGGGAAGACTGACTCAGTTTTGAGTTTTTGCTGCTGATATGCTTCCTTTAACAGGAGGGTTGAGCTGCTCAATTATTAATGTGAATATGCTAATATTAATGTTTATGTGGATAAACAATGATGATAGTACCTAATTTACTTTTTAAGTGTAGTCCAACAAAAACTATAAAAAATGTTGCCGGCAGTTTTTCTTGTTTTATGCCAGTCATTTTCTAGCATTTGGCTTAAGGACATGTACAGGGTTTTCTGAATTTAAAGTAATTTTTTCCCTTAGAATAAGTGTAAGAGATCTGGTAAGAATGTCAGCTGCATAATAGAGTCACATGATAATGTTTCTGAGAAACAGTAGTTACTGGCTGTAAGAAGCCTGGTTGTATGCAAAAATTTATATTGGTTTTCCATTGTGACATAACACAGATTTCAGAGATTAATTGTGGGCATTGTGAGGCACACAATAGATAGCTGTAATTGTGTAAGGAGGCTTGATAATACAGTTCACAGAACAAAGTGAATGTTAGATAAATGGATATTTGATTTAATAATGATTACAATAAAATGTATCTTTAATTCTCTTTTAGTAATGTAAATAACTAGTTAAGGAAGATTTTTCCTTTGAAATAGATCCAACTATTATATTACTATTTCTTCATTTTGCAGACATATTCTTATATTTGTTAAGTAAGAAATGTAGTCTAAGTGTTGCAGTGATATAGTGTCTCATTCTATGTTTAGAGTTTTGTGGTTTGTGGCTGATCATGGTTTCAGTACCATTAAGGTGCTATGTTGCCAGAGGTTGTATGACCTTCTGTGTATGCTGGTTTGGCTCAAGTCAGAACACACTACCCTGCGTTTTATAATCACTTCCTTTGAGAGGATTGAAACCAGATTCCACAGACTAAGTAGGGAATACTTTTGTTTCTGGCAGTTTATTGATTTGTAGCCTTGACAGAGGACCAGTATGAATGTGCTGTGAAAGACAATGGTTACTGCAAATCTTTCAGCTAGTTTAAGGTGTATGGCTTGCGTTCAGAGAATTGCCACATAGGAAAATTAAAACTGCAGATAAATGGCAGTGGGGTAAAGGAAGCTGAATACAGAACACCTTGATCTGCAAGAGCAGTCTTGTGTATTTTGCTGGCATTTATGTGTCTGGTTTAACAGACTCTAAACGATAGGATATAATGCAGATCACGTCAGTCTGTTTCTTGACTGGTTTAGAGAAAGCTGTAAAAGAAAATTGATATTACGAGAAACTGAACACCACCGGAAATCTATTTACTAGCTTAATAGCTTTACAAATTCAGATTGTATTGTATAGAGATGTTTTGCCAAGGTATAGCTCAAAATTAAGTCAGTGATAGATGGGGTTAAATACGAGTGGTATTGCCGTTGTCCTGTGGGTTACATACTCCTTTGGCAGTCAGTCTCTGCTGCCTCTTTATCAAGTTGATTTTTTTTCCTGAGTAAGGACACACACGTACAATAATTGAAGCTGCAGTGCAGTATTTGTGTCAAAGCAAGTAGATGGAATTTTTTCTTTAAGATACAAAAGTGTGTTTGTACTAGTCATGTATATTGCTCTAGATAACTGAGTGAACAACATGCAGTCTCAAGTTTAAATCAGGTTTAGTGATGAAGTTCTTGAAAAAGACGGTGACCAAGGTGGATAATGGTCCAAAAGCAGAAATAACTTCTACATTATTTCCTTTACTTCAAAGGGGTTTGACAGATGCAGTTTAATCTACTAGTCATGTTTTCTTTATTCTAATGTTTTTATCCTTTCATCATTGTAGAGGAAATCAGATCTATCAGCTTTAAAAAGTTTCTGGACATCATGGATGTAAACATGGTGGACTAAAGCATTTGAGTGAAAATTAAACAACATAATCCATAAATCCATATAACTGCTTTAGCATTCCCCCCTGAGGTGCATAGTCAAGTACTTTTGGGGTGTTTGGACTTGATTTTGGAGACCAGAGGTGTACAGCAGTAATGCTTTAGGTGGCTAATGAAAGTTAACTTTTCTAGAAGAAGAAACTGGAGTCCAAGTGATGTTCAAATAGTTAATTTCCAAGTTGATTTTACAATTTTATGACAGGGCAGTCACATAAGTATTGTAGATTGCTTTAGTCAATGGAGCCCATTCAAATAAAAGTGTTTTACTTGTCAACATAAGAATCTAGGGATAAGCAAATGTGACTCATATCTGAAAAAAAAGATACTATATTCAGAGTTTTTATCCTAGAAAGGAAAGATGTTTAAATGTTAAAGTAACTTAGTGGGAGTATGTGAATCTATTTTTTGGCCACAAGTAAGTTTCTTCTTTGGTGGAAGAGTAGAAAGTTACATCTAACTTTTAGTGACATTTGTGTGACAAGCATTGAGTTCTGCATGTAATTGGAGAGGGGTACTTCTTTTTAAAAAGGATTTTTGAGAATGGAGAGAAGATCTGTCAAGGTACTAGAAAGGACTGAATGATAATCTAATTAATTATTGGTCAAGAAACCTAAGACCAATGACTTCTTTAAATTCACAACAAGAGGACTGGGATGCATCTTACAAGCTCAGAGTATTTCCTTCTTGTATTTTTCCATGATTTGAGCCAGAGAAATTCAAAATGGAAATAAAATACATCCTCTTAATTGGTAATAAGTAATGGAATATCTTTTCAACAAAATAGGGGATTCTTAATTTTCTAAAACTCAGGGTTTCTTCGTTTTTAACTTAACCAATATTTCTTAAAGGTATATAAAAGAGTTTAAATTTATCTCTCTATAGTGGTATTTATGTCTCATATATGTTTTATTAGTAGCATGTTACTTTTTGACTTCTGGAAATTTAGAGACATGAAGAAAGAATGTAAGTAGCAGAATGATGTTTGCTTATTGCTTTTAAGCAAAAGCACTAAGAGGGCTTTGATTAAGAACCAAATCCCCTAACTTCTAGTACTTTGAACTGTTAATATCAAATTATTTTGTCAAGATGGGTAATTTTAGACAGGATGCTCCATATGCAGTGCAGAAGTTACAACATGTTAAACACAATTTTGGGATGTTTTGGAATTCTCATCTAATCAGAAGATCAAGTGTTTCAGGTGTCTATCTGATAATTCAGGATGATATTTTTAAATTGAAGAACACTATCTTGTACCATATTCTGATACAGAATGTGGTATGTTCTCTGCTTCTTCATTAGAAGCAATAAGCTACTTCTGTAAAGTCTTCCTGAAGTGGGTATGATTATGCATTTTAAGTATATTACTATAGAGAAGGGTGTGATGATACATTTAAAAATAAATTGAAGCTCAAGCTGTCTGAAAACTGAACAGTTAAACTGGATTTTTAGGGGTTCTTCTTTGATTATTCTGTCTTGTAGGAAAAGAGATTAGTGAAAAACCCCTTAAAAACAGTGCATTCATTTGATGTTAGTTTTGCTGAAACAGTATTTTTAATTTTTTTTTTTACCCAAAGCTGTAGTGAATACAATTACAAATTTGAGCCCTCAGTGTAAGTGTCACTATATTAAGGTATCGAAAATTGAGAGCTTTTTGTACCTCAGAAAACACAGAGTTAGGGTTACATTTGTTCTACAGAGAATGAAGGTGAAATTCAGTGTTTCGTTGAGTTGTCTGAAAATAGGTTTGGTACTTCTGTGTAGCACAGTATTGTAACAGTGGACACTGTAGAAAAAGCTCACATGAAAAGAAGAATATATTTTCAGAGCATTGAAAATTTGGAATAAATGAAACAGAGGATACATACTGAAGAACAAAAAACCCAAAATCTGGAATAATTAGCTTCCTTAAGTAAACAAAATTTATTCTGCTGAATGAGGAAGATGTCCTGTGCATGTGAAAAAGTACAAGATGAGTAGAAGCAATGATACCAAGTTGTTTTTAATTAAATGGTCACACAATGCATATTGTACAAAAAGGTGGAAGTAAAATTGGATTACAAGGCTTTAACTGTTTATATTTTCAAACTTCTGGATTGCCTGTCTTCCTAAGGCCAGGTGTTCATATAAAACTATAAAGCCCAGACTTAACATATTAAACTCTTGGGTTCGTTAATCTGTCTTTATTTTTTTTTAATGATTTCTCTAGATAATAAGGTGTTTTTTTCCTAAAGGTAGGAATAGTCTTAATTTTAAAAGTTTAATTTAAGTGTATTTTTTTGTAAAAGAGATTATTTAAGCCTTTCTTCATCGCATTTTAAAACCCTGTTTCAATTTATGGTTACAAAACTTAATAGAGAGGTTCTAATTTTAATTTTTTATAAAAATCTTCATAGCTTTGACAAGTCAAATATGTAGTAGTACCATTTTCATTAAGTATTTCGTGACTATCTTCAGTATTCCTGTTGTATTTTTTACCTATAGTTTTTATGAGGTTTATTTTTGCTTTTATGTGGAAAGTGTATTTTTAACTTAAGATCATCTTGAAATTGGGTAGGAATTTTACTGGTGTGTTCATTAATCTTATTTAACCCCTTATCATTACTTTGTATTTTCATTTTACAGATGGAATACCTCAGGTTTATTATTTTGGCCCATGTGGCAAATATAATGCTATGGTGCTAGAACTACTTGGACCTAGTCTGGAAGATTTATTTGACTTGTGTGGTAGGACATTTTCTCTTAAAACCGTTCTTATGATAGCCATACAGTTGGTAAGTAGAATAGATGTTAATTTGAGTGTTCACTAGAATAACTAAATCAGTCTTCAATGGATTAAATGCTTATTTCACTTAGGAGATTTGCACTTCTTATGGTTTAAATTGTCGGTGGTATTTAAACTGGTTGTGATACAGTTTTAGCAGGAATACTCTTATATTACTTTCATTTACTTTGTTACAGTTTTTATATTACTTTTACTTTTTTTCAAGTTTTTCAAGTCATTTCATGAATGTAATTACTTGTGTCTTCTGAGTTCTCATCACAGCCTGAAATCATGAATTTTAGTTTGACATACTCTTTCAAAAAAGAAAAAGAAATAAAAATAATTTTAGCCCACACAAGCAGTTGTATTATGGGACTCCTAAATAGCATAAATATTTTTTTTCCTGAGCATTCCTATAAGCAAGAAAGCAAACAGACAAATGAAAAATTCCCCAAATCCTTCCAGAAATTATAGCACAAAATTATTCAATGAAGAATTATTCTCTTTTTTGAAGATTTCCTTATTTGGTTCTGACCTAAAGGTGGGTGGAAGTAGAAAGAAGGACAGTTAAGACTGTGCATGTTTACCAGATTTCCACTTCCCTAAATAGTGATATTTTTACCTGTGAAAGTTAAAAATATCTGTTTAAAACATGGCTATAATTGTGTAACAAGCCTACAACTACTGGCATACAGACACACTTATTTACAGCCAAAATGACCAAGTTCTTCTTTTAAAATGCTCAAGTCCTCACAGATCCAAAGATCAGCTTTATGTAATATTTCCTGTTCCTTTCTGAGTATGGAAATTTTGATAGAAAGCAGTCCAGGTAGAATGGACATTATATGCATAGCGATGAACTTTCAGCGCTTCTCTCATTTTTACCTTTAATATGTAATAGATCTACATTAAACTTTACTATTTACTGCCTGGTTACATAGTTTCTGGTTTTACTTTTAGTGTACACAAAATGTACGTGTGCCAGCTGTTCTTAGAGACGAAAACTTCTGTTATATACAAGATTCATGACTAATGTCCAATGTGAAGGTTTCCAATACACCAAGTGATGTTTCTGCTTTGGGAAAGTGTACAATTTTCATTGATTTAACTGGGAGATACTTTGTTAAGAACAGTATCCCTTTCGTCTTAAGATATTAGGGGGAGATTTCTTCGAAATATAAAGCCAATGTAAGCTATTTAGCTTCTAACACATTTTAATGTGGCAACCTGAAGCTTAAACTAAACTTTCTTGTCTTTTTTTTTTTTCTTTTATTGAAGATTTCTCGTATGGAATATGTCCATTCAAAGAATTTGATATACAGAGATGTAAAACCTGAGAACTTCTTAATAGGACGACCTGGAAACAAAACCCAGCAAATTATTCACATTATAGACTTTGGTTTGGCAAAGGAGTATGTAGATCCAGAAACAAAGAAGCACATACCATATCGAGAACACAAGAGCCTTACAGGAACAGCTAGATACATGAGTATAAATACACATTTAGGAAAAGGTATGTGTGCTTTTTAGGTACAGAAACAGCTGTGATTTGTCATAAACAATCTTGTTTTCAAGTTACAATTTTTCTCAGTCTGTAGTAATTAAGAACTACAAATTTTGTGTGTTGTGCAAAACATAGTTTGCCTTTATGGAAATACTGTTTGTAGGAATAATCATTTTTGAATCTCTAATCATCATGATCATGTCTTGGGAATTGTCCTCTTTGTTAGATAATCCTTAAAAGGAAGATGAGGTGTAGCTTTTTGTATCATAGCACTCACATTATAAGTGCAGCATGGCAGAGTGAAGTGTCCAGGAAATAGATCTGCTTATTAAATACAGTAAAGCCAATAGGTTGCAACAACGTGGGTTTTCAATGCTTCCTTTCTAGTTTTTTGATCTCTTTGAAATGCACCATAAAATAATAAAGTAGCTTAGATATGATGCTGATTTCTTGATTTTTTTTTCTTAGTGCTTAAACTGTTAATAAGGCTTTGTCAGAGCAATTACAGGTTATGCCAGCAAGCTAAAGAAATGACAGGATCTTTATAAATATGAAAGTTGTTATTATTAAATGAATAAATTGACCTTGAAAGAGGTATGAGCACTCAGATCTTTGTTTATGCCAGCTATGGAGAAGTTTTCTAGTGAAAACAGACCCCTTTGAATTTATGTAAGGCAGTTGCTTATCACTGCATGGTCGTCACTAATTAGGGTACTCTGAATTGGTCATAAAAACATTGCACAATGCTTACAGTTTAACTGTAAGTATAACTGTTAGTATGGCAAATGAGAGACCATTCACACTTCTCAGGCAGGAGTAAGGTGCTTTATCCATAAAGCAGAACCACGGAATCACTTAGGTTGGAAAATACCCTTAAGGTCATCGAGTCCAACCATAACCTAGCACTGCCAAATCCACCACTAAATCAGGTCCCTAAGCACCACATCTACAAGTCTTTTAATATACCTCTGGAAATGGTGACTCAGTCACTTCACTGGGCAGCCTGTTCCAATGCTTGAGAACCCTTTTGGTGAAGAAAATGTTCCCAGTATCCAGTCTCAACTTTCTTGTAGCACAACATAAGGCTTTTTCCTGTTGTCGTATTCCATGTTCCTTGGAAGAAGAGGCCAAGCCCCACCTGGCTACACTCTCCTTTCAGGCAGTTGTAAGAGTAATAAGGTCTCCCCTGAGCCTCCTTTTCTCCAGGCTAAACACTCTCAGCACCCTCATCTGCTTCTCACAAGGATCTATACTCCAGACTGTTCAGCAGCTTTGTTGCTCTTTAGTGGGCATACTCCAGCACCTCACTGAAGTCATGTTGACCATTATCAGTCACCTCCTTATTTTCCATGTCCCTCAGTATAGTTGCCAGGAGGATCTACACCATGACCTTCCTGGGCACTGAGGTGAGACTGACTGGCCTGTAGCTCCTCGTGTCTTCCTTTTCTTCCTTTTGTAATAATGGGGATTATCTTTCTCCTTTTTTAGTGTATGGAAACTTTACTGGGCTGTAATGACTTCTCACATGTATTGGAAGTAATGGGTAGTGTCTTCACCTGAGGTTCCCTAAAGACTTGTAGGTGCGTGTCAGCAGATTCCATGAATTTGTGCACCTTCAGATTCCTTAGATGGGCTCCAACCTGATCTACAGCAGGCAGTTCTTCATTCTGCCAGTCCCTGCCCTTGCCTTTTGTGACATGGGTGATGTGACTGGAATACTTGCCAGAGAAACTGAGGCCAAAAATAACTTTTTGCCTCAGCTGTCTCCATATCCCACGTCTCCTGTTTCCTTCTGGAGAGGTCCCACATGTTTCCAAGTTTTCCTTTTGTCACCAATATACTTATAGAAGCTTTTCTTGTTGTCCTTGACATCCCTAGCCACGTTTAATCCTATCAGGGCTTTAGCTTTCTTAAGCTGATCTCTCGTGCTTGGACTATTTCTCTGTATACCTCCCAGACTACCTGTCCTTGCTTCCCCTCTCTATATGCTTCCTTTTTTTCCTTTGGATTCATGCAGGAGTTGTTTGTTCATCCATGCAGGCCTCCAGATGGTTTTTGCTTGACTTTGTTGGAAGGCTTTGCTCCTGGGCTTGGAGGAATTAATGTTTGAATATTAACCTTTCTTAGGGCCCTGCTTCCGTGCAGAACTTTATTTCATGGTACTCTGCCAAGCAGATCCTTGAAGAGGCCAAGTTGCCTCTGCTGAAGTTCAGGTTACTGAGCTTGCTTTGCTCCTTTTTCACTACCCTTAGGATCTCAAACTCCAGCATTTCATGGTCACTGCAGCCAAGGTTGCCCTTGAGCTTCACATTCCCCACCAGCCTCTCCTTGTTGGTGAGCACAAGGTCCAGCATGGCACCTCTCTTTTTTAGCTTCTCTGTCAGTTGGAGAAGGAAGTTATCATCAATGATTACTTACTGGATTGCTGATGCCCTGCTGTCTTGTCTCCAAGAGATATACCAGAGTGATTGAAGTCCCTCATGAGGACCAGGGCTTGTGAACATGAGGTGGTTCCTGTATGTCTGTAGGCAGCTGTTACAAATGAGTGTTTGAGATCGCTTAAAAAATCATCAGCAAGGGTATCAGTAAAAAACTAATTTCATATTAAACAACAGCACGACGAGTTCTTTGGCAAGATTCATTCTGCTAATTACTGGACAGTTAAGACACACCAAGGAAAAAGGGAAAAAAAACCCCAAAGCAACAAAATCCAATAAATCAAAAGAGAAATGAACTGAGAAGTATCAAGGCGGGGGGGTGGGTGTGGGGGTGGGTGTGTGTATGTTTAGGTGTGTGTGACAAAAGGATGGTGAGGGCAAGGATAAAAAGGAATACAGCCTAAAAGCTTAACAACTCTCAAAAGTATTTAACCTTAACTTACACCTTAAACTTAACTTATACCTTAAACTTAACAATTTAACATAGGAATAACACTTAACAGCATTTAACCTAACCTACTACTTAACCTTACTTACAGGCTTAACTTACTCCAATATCCAAGGTACTTAAACATCTAAGAGAGCAGTATTTCTTGCAGAATTTGCTATGGCATATGCGTACATTTATGCACACAGAGGCAGTGCAAGGTACCTGTGAAAAATTTCCCTCGAAGGCAGTGAAATACTCACTCTGGATGCTTTTCCACCTCCTCATTGTGTGAAGAGTTGAGCCTCGAGGAGTGGGGTTATTGGCCCAGGATTCGTTGTTGTCATCAATCCTCCGAGTACAGCCAATGTGGGAGTTAGAGGGCTCTGAGAGGCCCTGCTCAGAGGGAGGTTGCTGGTCACAGCTTCTGCAGTCTAGAAGAACTCAAACGTTATCATTTTGGACCACTGTTTATAGGGTTGCAAGAGAGTGGGCTTTAGTCATAACAGTGTTTCATCCTGGTCACAGTGTGGGTTGGCATACTTTCTTGGAAAGTGTGAGAACAGGGATGTTATGCTACACAAGGAAGAAAAATAGTTTCCAAGGCTGTTCATAAAGAAAACAGGAGCTTGTTAGACAGCAGGAGTTCCTGGGAGCAGAGTGTTTATGCTAAGCTGTTTGTCAAAGGTGCTGTTTGTCAAAGCCGAGACCTAATAAGCATTTCTCAGGTCACACTGTGGCCTGGAAGGGGTGGGGGAGGGATGTACCACCACAAGGACTCAGCTGCTCAGTCTTCCTGACTGGGGGGCCTGTGACCACCTAACCCTGCCCTCCCATTAATCCTTCCCCACTAGCTCTCTGTCAGCTCCTCTTCCATCCCCAGATGGAATTCCATGCACTCAGCTGGGTATTGCCATCAAGGGTGACATCACCTCCTGGTCTCCCTTGCCTCTCCTTTCTAAAGAGCCTGAATACTTCAATTTCAACAGTTTTTTAATGTTCTGTGATACTCCTCTAAAAATGTAGTATATTTTTAAATTTGTGCAGTGAGACATATAGAACACTGAAGGTCCTCAAGCTCTGTGTTTACAGAGACAGTGGCATATAGGATACAGGTTGCACTAAAAATAGTGATAATTAGACAATTTTTTAGGGTGGTATTTTTAGTCTGTAGATAATTTCCTGAGCTGCTTGAATGGTCTGATAGCTGACCCTTGTAAAAAGTAAGTGTTTCTGGTAAAGAGGGAGACTGTCAGGTTTGCATTCTCTTACAAGTTACTTTTGAGTAACTCTGTTGAACTGTAGCTTTATCTGTTAGTGTGCATGAGTAAGGAAGGATGTTGTCCTTGAATCAAAAGTCCGTTTAAGGATCCATAGTATTTAAAACTATCATAACAAATACATAGCTACTAGAAAGACTTTAAATGCATAATCAAAACTTGCACAAAATCACCAAAGCCCACTCTTTTAAGGTATATATAGGAAATACACAGTTACTGAACATCTTGTAGCCAATAATCTTTTGTTTCAGAAGAGACATTTGATCAAAGATTTCTGGTAGTTTTGTGCCAAGCTGGGAGTTTGTGTATGGAATAGAAGGTATTTTGTCTATGTGAAGAATAACGTGGCTTTCCTTCAAATAGCTCTCTGAATAAATACAAATGCTCTGCAGCCCTTCCTAGCATGTAGCTGGTGCCCTACCTTTCCATAAGATAATTTCTCCTAGGGATAAAATTTCTCTGTGCTTCTTTTCCAGTTCACTTCATTTTCAGGAAGGGAAAGTGAGATTCCAGAGAGTGTAGTTCTGACTGAGAGGTCAATGATCTGCATCTGTAGAAGTCCTTCAGTTTTCTGTGTTTGCTGGATATGTAAATTGATAGTTATTTTGGGATTTCCCTAAATTGAGAAAAACAGTGTCTTAAAGTGTTGTCTAAGTTTGGCTACAGAAAGTATAGTCACACGGAGTCATAACTTACTCTAATCTGGCCATCTGTAATGGTCTCTGGGGAACAACCTATATGCTTGATTGTATTGGTCTTTTCATGGTAGTGCTTAATTATTGAAGAGGCAGAGGTTAGTTAGCCTACAATGAATACTTGAAACTCTTCTGGGAATGAAGCAAGTCCACTCTTAATGTGAATAGCAAGGCCAAATGAAGCCAATTTCTTTAAACAGTACTTATCCTCAAACAAAATTAGGAAAACCCCATTCTTACTTTTAGCGCATGTACTCTCTTGTCAGATCTGTCATATGTTCTGGATTTAAAATCACTTTTGTAGGGGCCAGACTCCTTTGTAATATAAACCATCAACAAATAATTCTACATTGGATAAATTTTGATTAATTTCTTATTGCAATAAAAAATAAACATTTGGTCCTAAAATTTTATTAGCCTAAATCCTGGAGTTTTTCCAGTAGCTCAAAAAAAAAAAAAATCTCTTCTGCATCTGTAGTCTTTTTTTGTGGTGATGGCTCTATAGGAGACGCAGCTACTTTCACTTGTTACTGAGACAGTGGTGCAGGATGAAGTCCTTTCCCAGACCCGGGTTCCCATCTAGGAAGTTTGGCGTTTTCCTTGTTATACTCACTGAATTATCACTGGACCTCAGGGCAGAATTTTAGCTGTTTTAGATAAATCCCTTTTCCTGTGTAAGTTAACCTTAAAAATCCACAGTTATATGAAACAGTGCTTCTAATACAAACAATAAATAAGTCTTTGCACCCTTAGTTAAATATATAAATGAAAATAAGGGGTTTTTTACTTTCAGTCTGTATTATTCTTAAGACAACAGTATGGCACACAGAGTGTGCTTATGATAAAATTGGCATGCAACTTCACTTTTATGACCCAGAATCATTAACTTCAGGAGTCATGGTTTTATTCAGGAATAAACACTTTCTCCCCTCATATTATTGAATGAAATCCAGTCATTTTTAGTAAGACTACAGACTCTGGACTTCAAATTTATTTTTGCTAAACTTCAAGAACTAATAGTTCGAGCTAGGTAATCACTTCCCATCTCTGTATCTACCCATATCATCATCTCAGTAACTAATGCTGTGTCTTCTGGTCCAAATAGATAGTATGTTTCTACTGCTAGAGCATTGCTAAACTTTCTTTAGGAAGTTGGATGCTTACTAAAGACTGAATGTCTATTGTTTAAACTGTGTTATGATTGCTTAATTGTTTATGCTAAAAAAAGATAATTTCTGGGGATAGCCTGCTGAATAAAGCTCCAGTTTTTATTTAAATCAGCCTACTTGAATTGAGATAATTGTCTGTAGTTTATGAGCTAAATAACAAATATTAGTTTCTTACCAATTTAGCTAGTTTCAGATGATCTCTTTGAGAGAGAGGAAACCATGTGCCCTAAAGCTTTGTTGTGTATTTGTTATCTTATGACTGTGTTACCTTTTAGGCAACATATCCTCTCAATCTCATTAAAATGTGATATAATAGGATCTGTATACATCAGCAGCTCTTCCTCCAGCTGATGCTTGAAATCCTTTTGTCTTCCAGCTAGTCCACTGCTAGTTTTTTCCAGTTTTTGGATGTCCTTCTTTGAATGATAGCAATATAGTCTTTGGGTTTCCTGTTTCTCAGGCTCATCTTGAGCATTTCCATGGGAAAGGATATTTGACTACTGTTTCTTAATTACTCCAAAGTGATCAGTGAAGAACTTGAATGGATTCTAAATAACAATCCCTGTCCCCCAAATTAAAACAAACACAAAATCCTTTTCCATAGCATATTTTTGAGGGCATTGTGTTTGAGGGCATTAAATGTTCTATCGTAGTTCACAAAGAAATTTCTGTTGTCCTACAGGAATATTGCCAACAGTCTACATCTCATTAAAAACCAAACCAAAACAACAAAAAAACCAGAACAAAACAAACAAAAAACCCCAACAAAATACCACCACAAACCACCTTAATTTGAAATATTAAAGATTAAAAGTTTCATAGATAGGACTCCCTGTAAAAGAATACTCAAGAATTGCCTCAGTAAGATGCTATTACTTTGGTTGGTTTTTTTAAAGGAGAAGAGGTTAAGTTTTCATTGGTATAACTCACAGAAGTTAATTGAAAGAGAGGAATTATTGTCCCTTAGCAAAGACCAAATGGAACATTCCAGTACGTTTTTAATGGCCATACCCTAGTGTTGCCCAGAGATGGACCATCTGTTGCACACTTTCAACATCCCCATATGCTTTGCCACCATCTTAGCACTGATCTGCATTGCATGAAACACTGCATTGCACAAGATGTCTGTCAGGAGCACTGCCCCTGAAGTAGTGATTTTCTGCATGTTCACCCTCTCTCATAAAGAGCGCAGGATTTCTGCCAGCAACTGGACCTAACATTTCTTTCATGCACTGAAACTTGCCAGGCATAGAACTCTGCAGCTTACTCCTGCTTTCTCCTTAACCTGTGGGATTGTATCAGGATAGCAGGTGGTCAGCAAGTGGGATGATGTAGGGTTGGCAGAGAAATTCAAATAGGACCAAATTGTCTGGAGACACTGAGACAAGTGGTAGCAGTGGACAGCAAGAGTGGAGAAGTGAATACAAACAAGAAGAGTGTTGGCAAGGAAATTGGAAACATGGAAATGAGTGAAGGAGAAATGACTGAAAGAGCCTCATATGGCTGGCAGATGTGTGATGAAGTAAGGGGCTAGATGTAGCCTACATCTTACCACCATCCTTTTTTTGGTATTTGCTTACTCATTTGATGATACGTGTTTATTCAGTGTTCAAATGAGAAGATAGGTCTAGGAAACAGAGTAGTAAGTACATTGTTCTATTTATATGAAAATTAAAAATTGTTCTTCAGGTGCAATATATTTATGGCAATATTATGTGTTGATCAGATCAGAGCCAGGTTGGCTTTGTTGACTTTGCTGTGTTCAAAAAATCAAACAAACATTTTTTCATTTACCTTCCTGCTCCAGTTCTCTTGTTACCACAGCATAGTGATTTTGTTTTGTGAAATACTGAGTAGAAACAATGTTAATATTTTGTTTTTCTTCCATATGTAAGAGACAAAGTCAAATTTAGAATTACTGCCTCTTACTACAATGTGTAATACAATGTATAACATTTCTTTCAACAGCAGTAGAGAATGAAGTCAGGCGGAAATGAAAAGCTCTGTTTTCTGCTAGTAATTTAAAGACTCACTATTCTCTATTACCTTCAGTTTTCCCAGGAATGATGGACTTAATTTAAAAACTCTGTGAAATGTACTTTGAAAACTTAGAATACACTGTGTTCTACTTGCTACTTTCCTTTTTCTTTAACCTTCTGTGAAATCTTTGAAGGACTGCCACTGCTTTACTGCAGATGAAAAATTGTAGCTTTGCCAGGCATTGTGCTCTGTGAAAGCTCATATGTCAGCTAGACTTGATAGCAGGCTGTATGTACATGCTGCTTCCTGTTCAAATAATAGTACTTCTGAGCCACCTTCTACCTTTGGCTCAGAAATTCCGTAATGGGTCCCTGAAGAAAACACCGTCTTCTCCATGATTTTGCAAAGGAAAAATTAATTCTGTTGAAGCTTTCTTAAATTGTTTCAAGCTTGCAAATAATAGATCAAAAAAATGTTGGAATTAAAATGCAATTTTAAGGGTCAAGTGTATTTTAGAATAGGAACAATTTCTTAAAGCAAGATAATTTCCTTAAAGTGCTGTTGAGATGAGTATACCTGCAGTTTGCATCTGCTTTTTTTCTGGGTTTAGCTGTGTTCTTAAGGCAGTCTGTAGTAAACAAGAATGCCCCCACATGCTCAGTTTGGTTTCAAGTGCTTTATACCTAACAATTATTTTTATATAATTTGGAGGCTAGTTTTTAAAATATAATGTAAAATTACACAGATTGAAATTTCCAATATTATTTGCATTTTGTTTCAGAGCAAAGCAGAAGAGATGATTTGGAAGCTTTGGGTCATATGTTTATGTATTTTCTCAGAGGAAGTCTTCCATGGCAAGGTTTAAAGGTAGTGGGTTTTGATATCTTCCTCTGTCCTATTTTTAGATCATCAGCTTTTATTGACATATTTGGGGTTTTTTTGAATGTGTGTCTGCAAGCTGTATAACTTCAGAAGCTTGTTTGTTCTTCTGTCATAGGCTGATACATTAAAAGAACGTTACCAGAAAATTGGAGATACTAAACGAGCAACTCCTATAGAAGTATTGTGTGAAAACTTCCCAGGTAATGTCTGCTGTTAGTAAAATGTTGTGTATTAATTTATAAAATGAAACTGGCGTAAGTAATTGCTTAGTATCTGATATGGCTTAGAGTATGTGTAATGGATCACAAAATATCAGAATGGGTTAGATTGGAAGGGACCACAGTGGGTCATGTGGTCCAATCTTCCTGCTCAAACAGGGCCATCCCAGAGCACATTGCACAGGATTGTGTCCAGGTGTTTCTTGAATATCTACGGTGAAGGAGAATCCACAACTGTTGGTTCTGGGGGTGCTCTGGGTGGGGTGCTGTGACTCCGAAACCGACTCTTAACAGAAGGTCGCTCGGCAGCTACTGCACACACACACACACTCACACAGAGGCACAGGCACACACACACAGGTACACACACAGGGTACAGGCACACACAGGCANTTCTTATCATCTCTGATGCCATGGGCTCACTGTCTACCACACACAACCTCTCTGGGCACCCTGTTCCAGTGCTCAGTCACCTGCACAGTAAAGAAGTTCTTCCTCATGTTCGGGTGGAACTTCCTGTGCATCAGTTTCTGCCCATTGCTTCTCCTTCTGTTGCCAGGCACTGCTGAGCAGAGCCTGGCTCCATCCTATTGACAACCACCCCTTAGATATTTATACATATTAATCAGGTCCCCTCTCAGCTGCCTCTTTTCGAGGCTGAACAGGCCCAGCTCCCTCAGCCTTTCCTCATATGAGAGATGCTCCACTCCCTTGATCAACTTAGTAGTCCTTCGCTGGACCTGCAGGAGCTCCATGTCTCTCTTGTACTGAGGAACTCAGAACTGGACACAGCCACTGAGTAGAGGAACAGGATCACCTCCCTCGACCTGCTCTTCATAACGCACCCCAGGATACCTTTGGCCTTCTTGGCCCCCAGGGCACACTGCTGGCTCATGGAGAGCTTGTTGTCCACCAGAACACCCAGGTCCTTCTCCACAGAGCTGCTTTCCAGGAGGTTGGCCCCCAGCCTATGCTGATGCCTGAGGTTGTTTTTCCCCAGGTGCAGGATCCTGCATTTGCCTTTGCTGAATTTCAGAAGGTTCCTCTCTGCCCATCTCTCCAGCCTGTCAAAGTCCTTCTGAAGGGCTGCACGGCCCTCTGGGGTATCGGCCGCTCCTCCCAGCTTTGTGTTGTCAGTGACATTGCTGAGGAGGCCTCTGCCCCTTCGTCCAAGTCATTGATGAATAAGTTAAACAAGACTGGGCTCATATAGAAAAATTATCCTTTGAAGCAGCAGTAGGCTAATGCTGTTGTTCTTCAAATATAGATTCTTCTAAAGGAAACATTAAAAAAATACTACATGTATGCTTACAGTGAGGAACTAGTCTGCACTTCTGTCTTCACACTGAAAATCTGCAAGCCTTTTCAGCTCAAATCTGGTATCATACCCCTATTAAAAACAAGCTGCATTAGAAACAGCTTGAACTAATATTTAAAATAAGTTGTAAGTTTCAGGTGTCGCTTCTAGTTCTCTGTAAGTACAGGGAGAATCAATGAGGTGTTGGAAAATTGGACAGAAGCAAATATGATGTTTTTTAAAAGTTGTAATAGAGTGGTTGGAACAGGGGACGACATGTATGACATGGACATGATTTTGCCACAATATAAGTAAACACCTTGAAAAGTAATCAAAATATCATTGATAGGCAAAGTGGATTTCCTGTGAGTAGTTCATGAAAAATGAAAGGAAATCCATTCACAGTAGGCCTTGTTGACAGGAGGCTGATGCTTTATGTTGTATACCCCTTTTTTTTACCTTTCCTTAGTCTGGTCTCTGTAAAATTGATTGGAAAGAAAGAAGAAAGTAGAGGCATTTCTCTCCACACTTTCTTGCACACTGTGTGTTAGAATTGGAACATTGAATAGAAGATCTCAGCAGGTGACGTGAAAGAAAAATTAGTTCAGGTTTTATGGTGCCATGTACAAGTTGCTTTAAAATGAAATAAGGTGGTGGGGTTTTTTTGAGTTCCATTAAAACAGATAATGGCAAATATGTATATTTCTTATTTATCTAGAGGAAATGGCTACTTACCTACGTTATGTAAGAAGGTTAGATTTTTTTGAAAAGCCAGACTACGACTACTTAAGAAAGCTCTTCACAGACTTACTTGATCGGAAAGGCTATATGTTTGATTATGAATACGACTGGATTGGCAAACAGTTGGTGAGTACAGTTCAGCTGTTAGTAATGTAATGAGCTTTTCTGTGATGAGTTTTGAGTTTCATAAGATATGTGCATCTCTAGGCTGCTATTAGAGTTGTGAACAGCTGCTATTACAAGTCCATCTGCAGATGCATGTTCTAACCTTACCTTTTGGCTTGAGTGTTTCATATTCAGTCTCTTTCCAAATGTACTCTTAATATTACAGTACATCTCTGCTCAATCCAAAATGAGGTGGTAGAAATTCAGATTGGTTTTTCAGTTGAAGTAGCTTAAAATTTTTCAGGTGATTGTCATTGTTGCATGTATTTTTTTTTTTCTGCAGTATTTTTAAAATACAGAGCTGTAACTTCTCTGCTTATGAGGTATACTCCAGATATTTATCAGTTAGTTGTGAAGAAATATTTCATATTGCATCGTTCATTGCATATTTCATTGCAGTGTATCTAAGGTTTCAGGAAACACTCTGTTTATATACTTTAAGAAAGGGTAGAGGATGGGGTTTTCTTCAGCTTCTCAAAATTTTCACTTCTTTTTAATACATGGGGTGGGGAGGGCTAATTTGTATTCTTTTGACCAGTTTCAGATGATGCACTTCAGTCTGCAGTTCTCTCGGTGACTCTGAAAGAATTGTAGTATTTATTGCAAAATATTTTTTTAAGTGTTTAGCATTAAAAATTACTTTAAGCCTTTCATCAGGTTTCATCAGAATATCCTAACTGTTAACTGCAAAAATATCAGCCTAAAGTCTTTCAGAAAATTCATGTGTGATAATGCTTAGGATTGCTACTTCATTAAATTCTGTAAGTCTTGGTTTTCTTTTTTTCTCATTGGTATTAGTAAATATCTAGTGAAGCTTCTGCTTTAATCTGATAATTTTGTGTTATTTGAAACTGTCAGATTTAAAGATTTTCTATTACAAACCAGTAACTTTTGGTGAGACTTAGAAATTTATTTTTTTTACCAGTTGCTACATATTATTTATATTTGTAGCCTACTCCAGTTGGTTCAATACATTCAGACCTTGCAATATCTTCAAACAGAGAAGCATATCATCACAGAGACAAATTGCAACAATCCAAAAATCAGGTAAGCTGCTCATGTAAGATTATCAGCGTTACTATGTCTTCTGTCTAATGATCTGTGCTATGTTTTTAGTAGAACTTGAAAAAAAATTGGCTGTAGGTTTTCTTTGTTTTTACATTGATTGAAGTAGATCTTTGTTAAAGTCTACATATATAGAAATACATAAATATCTCCTAAAAGCTTGCTTGTTTGAAGCTCTGATATAGAGTAGTGAATCAGTAGTGAATTTTCTCTCTACTCACACTTCTTTGCTTGCTGTCTGTCTTCCATGCACTATATCCTCTCTTTTGGTTCTAACATGTATGTTTAACATTTTCACTTTTGTTTTTTTTTAAACCAAGCTAATGCCTAAGGTGGTAACAATATTAGGAATTCAGAGCTGTGTCCATTTACCTAAGCAAAATTGCAGGGTTGGGTTAGTGTGCTTTTTCTTGCTAGGAATTTTGAGGTTTAGCTACTTCACCTCTCTATGAAAATGTATATGAAGGCATGTGTAAGTATGTTGATGATATGGAAGTGCAATCTATATAGGGATTGAATGTGTAGTGCTTCTGTGCTTTTTAAAAATAATATATAACAATTAATGCACAAATTGTTTCTTACAAATTTTTTTTTTTCTTCTTTTGCATAAATCCTAATACATTCAAAAATGATAGTCAATAGACCATAGGGCAGCTTGGGACTCACAGCAAACCAATCCACATCATTTGAGGGCTCATCTGGCATCTGACAGACATGGTGGTTCCGTACAGGTATTTTCTTCTTCTTTGCCTGACTTAAATCAGTTGTTTTGCGTTACATAATACTACTTTCCTGATACGTATCACATGATTCATGTTTTCATATTAAGATTTCTTACCAGTAGTGTTCAGAATGCTGCTGTTATTTATTACTTCGCAGGTCAGTTGTCAAACTGAAATTAAAACAGGTACTGAAACTATGGACCTTTTTGTGTATGGAATTTTTCTCGCATGTTTCTTAGTGAAAGTCTTAAAAGAGTTGAACTGTCTTTTTACAGAATATATACTTACCTTAGTGCAAGCAGCTGAAGTGTAGACTTGTGTTAGTTGTATTAGCAACTAAAAAACACTGTTCACTGAATTCAGTTTTGCTCAAGTAATGTTTTTTGTTCCTTAAGTAAACTTCAAATTAAAATGCTATTTAGTGATGTTTGCTTAAACTTTACTCCTTTTAGTCAAACAATAATTGACTAGGAGAATGTTCCCAGGGCAGTACCCCACACATACCAGTGAAAAAATGAGTAGAAACTAACAGCTTTTCCTTTATTATTTTATTTCATCTTCAAAGAGTTCTTTTCCTGGTTTGTGTTCAGTTTTTAAAATTAATTTTTGAAATTGTTGATGTCTCACTCTTCGAATATATTTAGGGTGAAATAGTTGGAGTAATACGTAAGGAATTAATACTGAAAGATTCAAAATGCCAGCTGTGAAGTCTGTAGGAGATTTTGAGCTTTGAGTCTAAAATGAAGATGGTTTAGCTTTATGAAATCTTATCTGGACGGGGGGTGTTGTGTGGAAATCGTCTACTGTGTTTTTGATTATGACAATCTAAGTTATATACGTTTCTTCTGAAGTTATTGTTTTGGAAAAAGATTGTCAAGACCTGAAGAAAGAATAAAAAGTTCAGGGTACAGAAGACAGTGCTGCAGTCCTGTCAGTGTGATAACATTCTCTAAATTTTGTTGCTTTAGAAACAGCTGTCATGTGTCATCTAATAAAATCCAGCAGATGATAATTATTCCTGTATATCAAGAAAAGTTTAAAAGTTTTGTGCTTCCCATTTAGAAGTGTTTAAAAACTTTACCTGAATATCTGACTTGAATTACAATAGTTCCCTCAATAACATAAGTTCTAAAGGTAATCATTTATCTTTTGGGAACAGCATAGTCATGTGGAATCAAAAATGGATTTGAAGTATCTTCCAAAATTTCTTTTCCCATTTTTTTAGGTTAGAAAAGTATGCATTGAATTCGTTAAATTACAGTTAGTAGAACTTTGCAAGTGTCATCATATGACTCTGTTGGCAATGTGGCACTTAAGAAATGTTTTATCCTTTGTCAGGTAAAATGTAACAGTTACAGAAATTTTCTTCCTTTGTAAAAGATGCTAAATACCCTTTGCGGGGTGGGGACAGCATTTTCTAGGAAATAACACAAGTAATGCTAGTATTCCTTACTGTTAATATAGTGTTCTTTCTATTCTTTTTCCTCAAAGGATACAGGCAGGCACTCTGAGTTCAGGTCATTTAGATCAGTTGAGGCTAAGCAAGTGCCACGTGAATAAAGTACTGTGCGAAACTGCATCCGTGGTCTGTGTCTTTGAAGATCCAAGTATTGTGCAACAGGGTTGCTTTTTGTTGTGGAGTGGTCATGCTTCCTTATTAAGAGCACTTATGAAATCACGTAATATCTCCAGTTATGCTGTGACATAGCCCCTGGCTGTTGTCAAATACCCCTTTGTTGCAAGGGGGGTATATAAACTGAATCATGCTATTTGTTAAGTTGGTTCATTAGCTGGCTACTTCAGTTGGATTCTTAATTGCTTTCAAGGAGACAAATTCTAAAAGTTCCACAGAAAATTGTTCAAAGGAAAGGTTAAATCTGAGGTGTGAAATTAAAGTGTATTTATTTTTTTCTGTGTTGTTAGTGAACCATTGCTCAACTCTGAGATCAGTTTTATCCATTTTTCTACAAGATGAAAATCTCAGATTATTTTAAAGTGACAGTGGAATGTTTTTAGGTCAGCACAATTAGTCATCTGTAATAGTACTGCTGCTGTAATCTCTGAGATTCTTTTTTTAGGACATTATCAAAATGTGCTAGTGATTCTTTTCTGTGACATGCTAACATCAAGTGGACTGAGTGTTGGTGTATACATTTGTTAGCATACATTTGTATGCTCTTAGTGATGATAAGTTCAAGTGGGAACTACTGAGGTTCAAACAGGTTTGGTCATTAAAAGATATTGTTCTGGTTTTTGCATTAATTTAATTTATCCCAGACCCTAGGCCTATGTTCAAAAGATCCTCATGTGCTTAGACATGTCTAATTTTACTTTGTAGCATCAGTTAAAGTTCAAATAGTTTTAGGAAACTGAGTTGTAAAGGCAAGACATCCCTTCTTCCACTTACCTTAGTCCATCTTTCTAGTTCATGTAGACTTACTAATGATCAACTCATACCTCCCAGCAATTCATTCAACAACTTCTTTTGTGCCTTTGTTTTTGTAAGTTTGCCTCAGTTCGCAAAATGTCAGTTGTACAACACTGAGTTATTTCTTTCTCGGCATCAGCTACAATCATCTTGTACACTCATAAAGACTGTATTAGTCTGTTCCATTCCTTTTTTTTACTCACTGATCTTCCTCTTATCTTTTCTCTTTCTGTTTTCCCATTGGGAAGTTCTTTAAAAGGAGGTTAGATTGAAAAATTGGGTTGAAGAGTTCCCAGTAAAGTACTTAGGAACTGCTTGGAAGGTTTTTATATTTTATGTCAGTAGTTCTGAGTTGCGAGATTGCTCTCCTTCAAGAAGTCAAGATAGTAAAGCGTTGGATGAAACAAATCAATTTTCCTAAGCTTTTGTGAACTAAAAAGGTATTGTGATGAATTTTATTCTTTTGTCTTAACTGAAAACTTTTTGAAGGTAAAATAAAGGATTGTGCAGTATCACTACTGAATTGCTTAGAGATGTAGACTGGCTTTAATTTTTGTGTGGAGAATTCAGTTACTGAGATTCTTAATGGAATGAAGGGGTTTTTTTTATGTCTGTTTAAAATTTTTGCAATTCCTTGTTGTGATTATAGTAATGAAAATCAGCAAAATTTGGTTTTTTGGCAGACTTTCTGACTGGTTTTTGAACATAGCAAGTAAAAGAGTAGTTTATATACTAATGTAAAACAAAGTATAGAACCTGAAGATTTTCTATTGCCATTTAGGGAATTGGTATTTAGGCTTAACTGTGCCTTGTTATAAATGGCCTTTATCAAGCTTCCAGAGGACCGTGTATCAAAGAAATAAATCTGTTCCACAGTTAATGTGTCATTAATGGCTAGTGGGCGGAATTTTTGTTTCTTTACCTCATAGCATAGAAGGTAGCAAGAAACAACCAATGTGATGCATATGCTGCTTTATATAGATGCTCTTCATATTAACCTTTTAAAGAACTGATTAAATTTGAAGAAATTAAATTTAAATGAGGATAAGGTTATAAAAATGGTTAGTTTTCAGTTCAGTGGTTATTCTTCCACTTGAAAATAGGTGAGTAGCTTAAGTTACTCTTCAGTATTGAGATACTTCTAATTTTAAACTTTTAAAATATTTGTTTTCTGAAACTTAGTTCTGTGACTGTTCAGGGAAAAATGTTGTTCATATACATTTTGTTAACAGAATTTTTAGGTGCAAAACCATAACTTAAAATATCCTAATTTTTTCACTATAGTTGTATTCAAGCTTTCTAAGAGATTAATTGTGCCTTGCATTTTTCGTCAGGCTATTGATTTCATCAAGGGAAATCCATTCCAACTTGAGTCACAAGTAGAGAAATTAAATTAAAAGTTTCTCTTTAAGCAAACTTAGTTTCATATATCAGTGCTTCTCTCTCCTGAAGTTTTAACTTTTTATGTGGCTCTACTGTGATGAATTTTCATTTTGCCTTATTTGTGGTACATTCTGGCTACAGAATTTGGTGTACCACTCCTTCAGTGCATATGATGTCGTCTGGGTGACTTATTCTTGCTCAATTCTGTTATATTCCCATCTCTTCCTGCCTGTGTTGGGCAGATTTTTGAGCTGATTGGCATGTAGTTGGAGAGAAAAATGTAATGATTGGCCTAACTTAGTGAAGGCTCTTTTAGGTCAGATTGCAAAGTACTTTACTGATGTAACATGGAATTAAATTCATACAGCTGTAGCCTTACTGACAGTGGAATTGAAGCACTCCTGCCTGTCTCCTGTACTCCTTTGTATGAGTCTTTGTTAGTTTCTTGTTTCTTCATCTTAGTGATGAACTCCTAGAGCTGCTTTCAGCAGTAGTAGATTTGAGTGAAACTTAGGGCATTTGTGATTCTGGAGAAGCATGAATGATGCTGTTTTTTGGATTTATACTGTATACCCTTTTGTTCACTTATGCTTTCAGTGGTCGTAACTCTTTCCAGGAAGAAGAACTTTATATTCCTCCCATCTAAACGAAGTCATGCAACAGACAGTTACACTTGATAGTATTTGTTTGTATATTTGATGAATGTGTATGGGCGTGTATGTGTGTGGGAAGGACTGTGGTCTCTTTCTCCTTGATATCTATCAAAGAGACAGATTATCTGTTATTGACCAGAGCAAGGCAGAACAGGCTTTTGCTATCTGGTGTGAAATTTACAACAAAGTGTTTCAAATTCTCTAAAAGTAAACAGTCAAAATAATAAACCAACTTAGGACAAAAGGTGTCTTGAAAAGATATTTATCCAGCTAATGGAAACCACTGTCAAGAAAAACTAGTAAGTTTGAAGTCAGTTTGAAGAATAAGCTGCAGTACGCTTTGTTCTTTCTTACCAAATAGTATTGCATTGACCCCAGCAGGGGATGATTTTGCCTTCTTTAAAGATGAAATCAGTTTAGATTAGTACAACACATACATAATACTTACAATATTGTTAATGTAGGAAGAAGTTTTAGATACCTACTGTCACATTTTTCAGTTCAAATGAAGCTATGTACATAGTTGAGTTTGATATCTTTTTTTGAATGTGTTGTCAGAGAAGATAGATGTGAATCATTGAGTAAGTGCTCCTGGGAAAGAAGTGTGAAGGACAATGTCATGTGAAAGCTCTACAGATGCTACAGTTGGGTAGTGTGTTTGATATTTGTGTAAAAGTCATATATTTTTTCATTTGTTTTTAGGAAAAGAGAAGAAAACAGGAGTTCTTGCAGATGCCTCTGCAAACTGTGACCTGTTCTTTACAACAGTTAGGAATGCTAAGTCGTATTGTATTTGCTTCCCATCCAGAAAGGGGCATATACCTGTCTTGTTTTTTCTTGATGTCCCCTACTTTTATTTGAGTAAACTGAAGACAAAGGCTTCTGTTTCTCATCAACTATTGTTACTCAATATTGAGCACAGATCTGAGGATCTTTTTAGAAAAGTTCTTTTTAAGTCTAGATTACAGAGCAGAAATCCTGTGTTGCGGTGGCCCCGCCCACCGGTGCTCTGAATTACATCCAGTGGGTGGATATCCCCACCCAGGACCGTGGGTCCGAAGGCAGGTCGGAGGGCGGTGCCATGGGCGGCACCGAGGTTTAGACCACATCCCACTGGGTGTCTCCCCCGCTGATGGACTTCTCCCTTGTTCCAGAACGTTCTAAGTTTTTCGGTTGTCGATTGGTTCTCTTCCTCATGTTTATGTATTCTCCCTATTGTCTATGCAATTAAGTTCTGGAAAGTTTGGTTCAGTTATGTTCCCCATTGGTTTGTTTGAATTTGTCCCTCCCTACAAGTCTTCTGATTGGTTTCCTGTCACCCTTTGTCATCTCCCCATTGGTTTGTTCCTTTGTACCTCCCTTCGCCTCTCCTTGTACAAATGGTGCTGTCACCACCTCCCCTGTGGCTCATTGTAGCACCCCCTTCAGCCTCCCTGTTCTTCTGCCCCCGGGTCGGGGAATAAAGCCTGGAACTGCTGCTACTTTGCGTCCCTCTCTCTCCTTTGCTCCCGCCGCATCGCTACAATTTCATCGACTGGTGCCAGCTCCTCGAAGGAGTTACAGGGCAGGCTGCTCTCTATAGGGAGAGCCTCTACCTGACTGCTAAGCTGCTGATAGTCCTGTGCAGTGACCAGGACACTCACTACAAGTCACCTGCTTGGCCTCTGGGTGGTCAAGCGGTCCAGCGACAATCATGCATTACTAGGGCTGCAGGCAGGGTTGACTACAGTACTAATTGTGTGATATTACTGTATATGGATTAGTATAGGCTGTAGTTGTGGTTAGTTATATGGTTATGCACAGGAAATTCCATGTGAGCATGACCCCACCAGTGGTCCCTTCTAACCATAACCATTCTGTGCTTCTGTGCTTCCTTTGGAACCAAACTAGTTTGGTGGGCAAGTTGAGCAAATTTTTTTTTACTCTTATATTTTTATGACTGCTCCTGTCTTAGATGCACTTTAGCATTCTGGGTATTTCACAAGAAGCAATGAAATTATCTTCACAGTAAGATACGTGATGAGGTGGTTGGGATCATACTATATCCCCTTTCTTAGTAAATATGGACAATGATGACAACTCAGAATGTTCTGTGACTCTGTAAAACCCAGTAACTACTAACACAGGATGTTTGGTTCAGGATGCCTGCCCCACCGTCTTAAGGTTTGTTAAAGTACAGTTCCTACCTATTTCTGTCACTGAATGTGAAGTGCTTCTTCACATGCTTGTCATGCCCAGTGATATGAAGCTAAGCTTAAGACACCTTGTTGAAACTCCATTGACTTACTTATCATTGCAGAAATAAAGTCCAATCTCCCACAATTCCTTCTCTTATATTGACTAAAATTTAAGTAGTTAGATTCCTGCAATCTCAGACATCTTTTATTTTGTTATAAGCCTGCAAGGGTTTTTTTGGCAGTGGCTCCTATTTTAGTGAAGTTAGAAAAAGGAGAGAACTTGGCCTGATGTCAGCATATGGCATGGAAAATGCCTTGAGTGCATCAAACTTCTGAAGCTCTATACTTAGTTACAATAGAAACCACAAAACAAACCTCCATAGGCTAGACTCTTAGCTCTGGTTATAAATAGATGAGACATAACTGCTATATTAAGAGGAGAACTGGAAAGAGTGAGGGAAATAATATTATAGTGATGACTTTCCTTCCCTCTCCTTTCATATACTTTAATCTCTGACCATCAGGCAACAGCTGGTAATAATCTGAATTATGGATTGCTATTGGTCTCTATAGCTGATTAATTTTTTACAGATGTTTTCTGCAAACTCTTGTATTATTTGTCCAGAATGATAGTTTTATGCTTGCTGCCTTGCCAAGCAGTTGCTGCTACGTAGTAGCTAGTAGACCTCTCCACAGGGTCAGTCAAGTCTTTAATGGGTCAATTAGCACTGTCAGCAGCTCTGATCAGATAGATACTTGTCTACAGCCAGTTAACCATCTTCCTTTCCGTATTCTGTGGGGTAGATAACAGAGTGGCCACTAGAATGGCTCCATTTGTCATGCAGGAAACCTGACAGGAACTGAGAGAGAGAACATTGGGTTCCACTTGGTTTAAAGTCAAAACAAATATTCCCAGAGAGCCACAGCATTCATGGTGACTTGAACAATTTACATAGGAATTTGAGAGTAAACTAATAGGAATGAAGATTAATCTGATTTTTATTAATTTTTTTTGGCAGTAGGTGTTTTTGTGTTCTAAAAATCAGACACCATCTATACTCTTAGGTGTAGAAGGTGGTCTTAGTTTTCACCTTTACTGGTGAGGGCTCTATGTGTTGAGATATAAATGAATCAGGCCTTCATATTCACTCTGAATATAAAGACCAAAACTAAGGAGCATAAATACACTGAAGGAGCAGAGATCGGGTTAGACTGACTGGATTGGTATCAGATGGAAAGTGCTTAGTGCCTTCCTTTAAGGCTCTGAAGAGATGTGGGGGAGATATGTAAAGCTGATCCTCAGAGTTGCTTTGCTTCGTCCACTCACCTTGAGTCTGTCATGTAGATGACAGTTCCACTAATAGGTATGAAAGAAAAATTACAAGAGCACAGGGATGCCAGAAGAAAACCTGGAAAAGATACTATTAATGGAATAAAAAACCCTGTGGAAATAACAAAAATTACTCTTTTTTTAAGATGTATTGTAACCTTAGGAATTAACAAATGTATGTCTGGCACTGGCATAATTTGAGGTCTTTCTTGTGATTTCAGGTAGTAAGCTCAACAAATGGAGAACTGAACACAGATGATCCAACTGCAGGCCGTTCCAATGCACCCATCACAGCTCCTGCAGAAGTAGAAGTAACGGATGAAACAAAGTATGTCCTTCTTTTTATATCCTTTGGATCTTGTGTGCTTGGCTGCTTCCAATATTTTTCTCATATAGTTTTTCAGAAAATGTATGAATTGAATAGCCATTGGTGAGGAGCGAAATGATAGTGCTATACTTAATTTTGTCTTTAAGTTTTTAAATAGTAGAGTTCCTATAGCTTGTGCTTTTTTAGGCTAAGTCTTCAATGACATTTCTTGCTATGCTGGCTAGAGAATTGCATGCATTTTTGATATTTCAACTAATTTTGAAATATTTATTTTAAGATAGTGTTCTGACTACTAAAAGCCATGTGTGAAAGATGTAAAATTCTTCTTCTATGTGGTATTCTGATTCTCTTTTTTCCCTTACTCTCTTTCTGTATAGCTGCCAGAAAGTGTTGAACATGTGGTGAGTTATACAGCACAGGCAGGCAGAAGTAGCCCCAGGAGCTTTGTTCTTGCTATTGGGTTTAAAACTAATTTCAGAGAACTTAAAAATAAAATGTCTGTTTAGAAATGACAAAATACATTTCAATTCTGTGAAACAATTAACTGGTTTTACAAAAAGCCACCTTCAGGAGCTATTCTGCCTGCTTCAAATCCTGCTTGCTTTTAAGTTGTGTAGTCTGTGATGTACTTTATGTCAACCTTTTTAATGGGTACTAGAATATTTTTTCTTACTTTCTATTCTGTTTGAAAGGGGAAAGCATTCTTTTCAGATATTATAGCATTCAGTTAGTGTATTAACATCTAGAAAATAACTCACCTGAATAAGTAATAAATGTTAGCAAATATTTGAAGTTTTCCGGTTATCTCTGTAAAAGTATTTACCAGATTATTATTCTTTGACAACCTTCTAACTAATCACTAAAGCATAACTTCAGAGTTTCTTAATGTTACAGTGTAATGAAAGGGAAAAACATTAAGATCTGTTAACATGGGATGGACAACTAATGTTTATATATTTGAGAAGTAAACTTAGATTTGCAAAATAGTACAGAAAAATATTCTTGATAGCTAAAGGCAGTATGAATTCCAACATGTTTTATTTTATAATTGTGCTTGAAATAGGATTTTACTAGGGTATGGACCTAGTTTATCATAAAATAGAGGCACAGTAGTATGAAGGATACATTAGCAGCAGAACAATTCAGTAGCAGCAAGTTTTTTACGACCCATTTTCCTAACTTTTAGGAAAAGGGAAACTTTTCAAAGTGCTTTTTTTTTCTGGAAGCAATTGTTCTACAGGTTCTGATTTTGGTAGTTAAGCTTTATTTGCATATGTAATTAATAATTTTGAATTGAGGTATCTGTAGGGCCACGTTTTTGCACTGGCTTTCTGTGAGCACTGAGAAGAACTAAATTCTTTGCTGCCATCTTTGTAGAGTACTGTATTATTTTACTGTCAAGAATACAGTTTTCTCATATATATGTATTTATATATATTTATACATATATATATGTATGTATTTGAAACAAAAAAAATCCCAAAGTGCAAGGATATTGATAGGCTGCCCATAGATAAATTCCCTGTCTCCTCTCTTCAGATAAGCACAGTGATAAATTCCTTTATGCTCAGCTCATGTACACACAAAAGATCAAATTTCTTGCACTTTGGGTGGTCCTTAGCACAATTAAACTCATTTTTAGTTACCTACTTTACTTAGTTATCTGCAGAAAGTTAAGAGAATTCTCAGGAGCCAAGATGCTCAGTTGCTTTAGAAATGTAGTTCACTCTTTCTGATGTGAATACATAATAGCAAGTACGTTATCCTTGACCTTTCTGGCCTACTCTTAACTGGTTTTGTTACAGAGAAAATAACTAGTCTCAGTGTCCTAGTCTTTAGATTAATTTTCTTTTTTTTTTTTCTTTGAGTATGAAACACTCAAATTACTGTTTCGGCACTCTCTGTGTAAACTGCAGTTTCCTCAATCACTGGAGGCTTTTCTGGGGTTAGATGTTGTTTTGTATTTTGGCAGTAATTAACATACATGCATGCCTACTCACCCACACCCCCTCTCCAGCTTTGCTGTCAAACACCAATGCATTGGTACACATATTTTTTTCAGAAACAACACTTCAGGAGATAAGATAATTTTACATTTTAACATGATAATTACAAGCTTAGTATCAAAAGGGGTTGTGTGACATTTAAACAATTGTTTATGGATTTTACACTGCAGAATAGTGTAAGGGAATGGTATCCTTCATGTCTGCGACATGGATATTTTTGGTTTTAAGGAGACATTGTTTTCTCAAAAGACTCTCACTTTGTGCCTCTTTCATAATCTTTTCTCCACCTGAAAGTATGAACAAAACTAACCTCTCTTGCTCGTATCTTTTGTTTGTAACATTTCCTCATACTCTGGGGAGACAAACTTGAATCTTTTTTAGAAATGCTTCATTCTTTGTTCTAGATGTTTTCTTAGTTATAGAAACTTAGCATGACTATATATTCATTTAAAAGATTTTAAAAAGGGTGCCCCTCATGTGGGATTGCCCCCGTTATGTATGATTTGAACTATGAACACAAATGTAATTTAGCTGAATATTAGAGCTTCTGCTACCATTTCAGTGAAATGCTGTAAATCAGAAAGGATAAGTTTGGGGTTTTTTTTCTTCAGTAAGAATTTTATTGTTTTGGGACATTTAACCATCATTTAACCAAACATTTAATTGTTCGATAAATGTTTATGCACTCATGTGCAGTATATATTCTAAATCTTATGCCGTGTCATTTTCATGGTGGCTGTGCAGCTAGCATGACTTAGCAGTGGGTGTTGTGGTTTGGGCATTTTGGTGGGTTTGTTTTGTTTGTGAGTGTTGGGGGTGGAGGGGGTTGTTGGTTTGGTTGTTTTTGTTGGTTCGGGTTTTTAGAAAAGTACCTATCTGCCCTATTTCAATTGTTACTGAAGTTGTAGAGCAAGGAGAAAACGAACCTGATCACTGTGCTGCCCCGACACTTGAGGATCTACAGATCTCTCTATAATCTTCTACAGATGGTCTTTCATTTATCACTGAGCAATTAACCTGTCATTACTGTTTGCTAGCCATCAGAACGGTTGCTTCTTTGAAGCATGTGTGATCTGGATAACTGAAAGGCTCTTCTGTAGGAAGGCAGAGAAGGGCAAACAGGAAATTATTGTATAATCTGTCCTTTTTGCATCTTGCATCTTTTTGCCACTTTAAACATTTGTTACTAATCCTTCAGTAAAGTGCCTGCCACATGCTTGATAGCAAATATAGAAGTGCAGCTGTCTAAATACAAATGACAAATTAAGTTGCTTTAGTGTGTTGGCCCAAGGGACTGCTCAAATGGTAGAAGGAAGGGTATCTAACAGGAAAAAAAGTATGATAATATTTTGAGAAGGACAAGAAGTGTTTGAAACCGTAATGCTGAGATTGCTACCTTAGATAATATCTCAAAGGTCACTTTGGATTGTACAGGAAAAGTGCAGTGTTTTTTGAATTTTATAGATTGCTGTTATACTGCCTGCTCTAGAAATGTTACATAAACTGCAGGTAAAGGTAAGCAGTCATGAAATGCTTTATTTAAAAAAAAAAAATCCTTTCCTAGAATTAGAAATTTTTAAAACACATCTTTTCTGTATTTTGCATGCATATTGAATAGTATAATAAATTTCTGGTTTAATAGTCCTTAATAATGCACCTACCTATAGCTTTAAATATGGCTCTAAGCAATGTAATATCTGTATGATGTATAAGTGACAATAACACCCTCTAGTGACAGTATTCTTAAGAACAAGTCTACATTTCTGTTATGAATTATACTCGTTGAGAGATTATGCACTATGGATCTCTCATTCAGGGTTATGTTTTCTTCATAAAATTTGTTGTCAGGCAATACAGTCTGATCTGTCTTAATCCCATATAAAGGTGCATATATTTTAAAACTACATTTATTTGGCCTTGGAAGCCAGTTTGAAGTCTAGCACTTCTAGATTTAAAAATACATGGTGTTTCAGTGTACTTCAGTTCAAATTTTCAAGACAGTCTTGTGGTTTACAATTCATTAGGAATTTGCATTCCTTTAGTGCTTTTTAGATATGTTATATATTAATAAGATATTTATTTTCCCACATCAAATAAAAGTTTTCAGCATTTAGTGTTTTTTTTCCGGGAATTGAAATACAGTTAAATAGCTTTTATAATTAAAAAAACTCAAACAAAACAACTTTTAATAGAAATTATACTCATTATAGTAGTATTATGTAAACTCCAGAAGATCAGAGGATTAAAAAAGCAGTGCTTTATGTTGGTTAAAAATAGAGCTCTTGAATTCACCATTGCATAGTGCCCTTTTTCTCTGATTGACAGAGAACTAGCAAACTAAATAGGTTATGCAGGAGTAAAGGACAATATGAGATTTGCAGCAAGAATGACTTAAAATTTTCTGATAAGGCAAGCAAGAAAACCTCAAGTGTATTTGAATTGCAGAGGATCCAGGTAGTCCTAAGCATTTAACAAGTCTGGTCTACTTGGGTTGTGCTCCATTTAAAAGTTATTTAAAGAGCGAAGAGTTAAAATTCTAGATCGCTGTTCTAGAATATAAATTAACTGTCTGCTGTACTTCCGTCTTCCTACAGTTACTTATGTTACCTGGGTTCTGTATATACTAACATTATGAATCCAGACAAAACTTTTCTGTGAGCTTTCCCTAAGGCCTGCTAATCACAAACAAGTATAAGAGTGATTTACCATCACAGTTGAGGGTGGGATTTCCTCATCTACAGGATCATAGGATAATTTATGTTGAAAGGGAGGAGCACTGTAAAATCCTTTGCTTTGATATGTGGCATATAAATATATAAAATACTTGGGGTGAAAGAAGAATCAAACTAAATTGGAGTTCATACATCTACAAGTAAATTAAAAGCTTAAGTTATAGAGTGTTAGTGGTTATAGGCAAATGTTAAACAAAAGGGGTTAGCAGTTATGGAGGAATTTCAGTTACAGTCAGTGGCTACTACCCTTCAAAACCAATTATGTCTCTTCTTTAAGAAGTACTTTTAATTCAGTGAATACAGTATGATACTTCTGCTAGCTGTAAAAATACTTATCTATGTAGTTTGCCCTACTGAATTTTAATTTTGGGCTTCCTCTTCATCAATAACCAATGTTTTTTTCTACTGAAAGTTATTTAACTCTCAGAGCAGTTCTGGTCTGCCTCTGCCCCCTGCTACTTTTTCAGTGACTGAGCGACAGAGTGCCTTGGATATTTTGAGAAGGTAACTTCTGTCTCCCCTTACTTTGGATGTTGTCCTCACCCCCTGTAGAACCTTATTTTTAGCCCCTTATTCTCCCTGATTTTTAAATGCTTTCCCCATTTCCCATATTCCAAACTAAATCATCTGGTTTCCTTTTGAATTTTAGTGATATAAAATGCTTGGTGAACTTAAGGATTTACTGATCAAGGCTATTGACATTTATATTTTCATTACTGTTGTACTTCATAGTTTAGGAGTCTTCAGTGTATAGTGCTGCAAGTGAGAATTCAATAACCAAACCGCAGAACTCCATGGGGCAAGCTCTATTAAAGTAGACAGCTTGCATGTTCAGTTTTCATCACACGCACTGTGAACACTTCAGTGTGAAGCTTTATTTTTAAAGGTGGTGTTCAGGACCTGGGAGTTGCTTAAAATAAGCCTAAAAGTACAATTTAAATGATTTTTTGTGTGTGTTACTTGTTGCTCCCCTCTTTAGTTTATTTTCAAGAGTCCTTTCTGGACTTCTGCAGTCCTCCTCTGTATTATCTATATCTAACTCCCTCCAGCTCTTTTTCATTTTTAGTGTGCTTTCATGTACTTCCAGATTGTCTCTATTTGCTAAGTGAAATTCACAGTATTTGTCAGTTTCAGTTTCATTCATGTAGTATGCAGTAAGGCAGAAGAGAGAATATCAGTGCTCTTTATATTTAAGCTGTGATTTTTCACTGTAGTAGTATTATCACAGCACTGGATCAGAACATTAATTATATTGTTCATGAACATTTTCTTCTAAAATACCTTGTGGAATAGCCTTGGAGAAAGTTTTTCCAAGTTCTGGCTGACAAAGGAATCTCAATTTTTTTTCTTGTTTTAGCAACAATAGTGTCTTAAGTGCACAGTTTAGGTGACATAATCATAAGCACAAGCTTGTATTTGGCATATTGCCAGTTAATATGAGCGAGTACTCAGGTAATGGAATATTCTTTATTACAAATGCTTTTGTAAGTCAGCTTATACTACCTGTGCTTTTGATACTCTTAACAATACTCTAAACTTAATAGCAACTTGTATTAATAGCAGCTTTTTTAGTTTGATACTTTTTTTCAAAAAAAGGTGAAATGTGTCAAAAATATCTCTACGTCAGTTTTTTTCTCTAATAAATCAATTGCCTGCAGTAGAACTTAATGTGTTTCTTGTGGTGCTGGCTATACCTGAGCTACATACTTCAAAGGAGACATACAGTAAACAGTTTAGTTTTGTGGTTTCTTTTTATGTCATATGTAATTCATGTCACACTTGCAGGTGCTGCTGCTTATTCAAGCGGAGGAAAAGGAAAACCATTCAGCGCAACAAATGACTAGAACCAAACAGAACATGGGAAAATGCTTATTTGTTCAACTGTTGTCTTGTGATCTTAAAAAAACCCAACAACAAAACCCAAAGCAAAAACCTCTGTAATAAACACATTTCCCAAGGACTCCCTGAGAAACAATATCATGCCTCTGTGCTTTGATTTGGTTCTTCTGCATCCGTCTTCTGTTTCTTTAATTCATCTGTTCTGAAAGCTTTAAGGTATTGTCACATAGGAGTGCTTCTTTGACCATCATCATTCGGACCAATGAAAATGATAGAAATGAACAGTGTCTTGAGCAAAACTGAACTTGAGAAGTATTTCCTCTTTCCTAGGAAGTAGTAGTGGTGTCTTAGATGAAGACGGATGTCATAAATCAGTTATTTGAATTTGTAACAGTGTATCTAAAACAGTTTTCTTCAAAAATGCAGAAGAAAAATACAGGTACATGCAAAATAATAAAATCTGAAGATTTATTTTATGACACTTGCATTGTTTTTCTTCTTTTGCCTCAGTATTACTGCTTAGTCAAATTGTTACTGTACTCAAATTGTCACTGTCACTGTTGGGGGAGGCTGGTTTAACTGTTGACAGTTGTCAAAATGCTGGTGCTACTAATGAACAGAAAGTATTTCCAGTATCCTCTTGGTTTGAAAACCTGCTTTTATTTTGCCTACAATGAAAATTGCAGTGCAGTAGAAATTATAAGAGTGTGCAAAGAATACAAATGTTTGTGTAATTTAAGTTGACTTCTCTTAATGTTAGCAGGATTGAATTACCTTCAAAAGAGTTCTACATAGCTAATACTGAATCTGGTTAAAGTGGAATAAGTATTAAAGTCTGTATGTTCACTGAAGTAGTTGATGATTGACAGCATCTTTAACTTGAAAATGTGGATGTGCCATGTAAAGTTAGAGGTGTATTAGGGAATTATTTTGCTCTTTAGTTTAGAAAACAAATTCAGTGGAAGTGAGTTAGACTTCTCCCTTCACTGCATACTAGCCCAGGGCATCCAAAATTTCCTTCATTTTTTTTCTTGGAATTTTCTTGTCTTGCAGTGTAAGGTCACTAGTATCATAAGATGGCAAGGATGTGTCAGGTGCTTCTCTACAGTACCATGAAGTGCTTGCAACTTGAACAAACCAACAGTTCTGTAGGCAAGGCAGCCCATTTCATATTTTCTTCTTCAGAAAATATACTCTTCTTTTAAAGCCATAATGACAGACTTGTGGTTTTGTCATGTTTAACTTCCACGTATTGAAGAAGGGCTGTGGAAGATGGAAGTGACTAGACAGATTTATTGACCAAAACACAGATTATCTCTGGTTTTTATAATTCTTCTAGAGCTAAGCAGCATTTTTTTTCTATCCATGGATGTCTTTTGGCATACTTATTTATTTTTAATCTGTTTCGTGGTAGCGTTTAAAATGTACATGAAAGCAAAGGTACATCTTTGAATTAATCTTTGCATTTACAAGGATTTTAACTGCATTTTGTAATTTATTTTTCATTAAGAGCCAAAAGTGTATTTTATTGTTTGGATTATGTGCTCATATGTATACTTTGATCTTTGTTGTTACTACTGTTCATGATCTTAAGTTTTTGTTTTAGAAAACCTGAACTTGGCCTACAAAAACACACTGTATAACAGGTCATAAGTTTCGACTCCACCAGAGCATGTTACTAGTTATTTCAAACTCATGAAGTTACTTCCTTGTTTTGGTTTGAGCTGAGAAGTAGGTCACTTGTCTATTCTCTTATGAAACCATCCTTCTTTGTAGTACTTGACTAACTTTGTTGCTTGTACATGTGGTATGTGTATTTCTCACACACCTGATGAGTTTTATTCTTGGAGGTTTTTGATCTCTGCAGTGTTTGTATGATCCAAACTCCATACCAATACAGTGTGAATATTATGGACTTAAAATGGTTGAATATATAAAAGCTGTTTATTTGCTGAAATGACTAGTATCTAGGCACTTGCTTTTCAGCAATTTTTTAAGTGTTTGATTTTAATGTGGAAGAAGGTTTTCTTCTAGTAAAGCAGTTGGCACTAATGTAGGTATGCCAATATGATTTGCATTTATATACTTTTTCTTCCTGTCTAAAGTAATGAAGTAAACAATGGCTGGATGTCTAAACCTGAAATTCATCCCTGTTTAAATGTAAGAAAAAAAATAAAGATAGTTTTTTAAAATTTGGTCTTCCCCCCTTTCCTACAGCCTTAGATGAAATAATGTTTTAGGATGTGCTGAACAAATTTAATCTTTTTGGATGGCCAGGAATTTGAAAGTATGATTCTCATAATTCTATCTTGACTTACAGTTGTGTTTACTTAGTTAACAGGTGTTACTGTTACATGTTTTAATAGACCTGGTAGCAGCCATGGAGTGAGGAGACCTCAATGCACACATTTGAAATCTACTCATGGATTAAAGTCTATGCTGTCTGTCCCACCTAGAATAAGACCTGAAGAGGTCTAGGGAATGCATGAAAATAACATGTTTTACGTTAGAAGAGACCTTTAAATAACTTCTAGTCCAAACACAAAACACCACTACCCCCATCCTGGCATAAGTGTGGAAATCTTTCACTAGATCAGGTTGCTCAAAGCCCCATCCAGCCTGATTCTGAATGTTGCCAAAGATGGGGCATCCACAACTTCTTCAGGCAACTTGGTCCAGTTGCCTGTCTCACCATCCCCATAGAAAAAAGGTCTTCCTTACATCCAGTCTAAAGCTACCTTCTTTCAGTTGAATCTGTAATTTCTTGTTCTGTCTCAGGCTTTGGTAAAAAGTGTCCATGCTTTTCTCTGCATGTATTGAAAGCCCACAATAAGGCATTGCCAGAATCATCTTTTCTCCAGGCTGAGCAATTCCAATACTCAGCCTTTCCTCACAGGAGGGGAGGAAAGGCTGAGTCTCATCATTTTTGTTGCCTTTTCTGGACCTTCTCTGAGAGGTTGCAAGTGTTTCTCATGCTGGGGACCCCAGAGCTCGACACAGCATTGCAGTGGGATCTCTCCAGCACAGAGCAGATGGGCAGAATCCCCTCCTTTACCCTGCTGGCCATGGTGCTTTGGATGCAGCCCAGGACACGTTTGGCTTTCTGGACTGAGTGCACATTGCTGGGTCATGTCTAATTTTTCATTCATCAGTATCTCCAAGTACTTCTCTCATCTCAGACCCTTCATCCACCAGTCTGTACTTAGACTGGGGGTTGCCCTGGGCCAGGTGCAGAATGTTGAACTTGTCCTTGCTGTCCTTCAGAAAGTTTGCATGGGCGCACTCCAAAAGCTTGTCAAGGTCCTGAAGTACACAGAAGGTAGCTTTTGATAAAGGTGCATTCCTAGGTCTGTTGTTTGCAACTAAAGATGGTCTCATGGGTGAAGTGAAGATTGGTAGCTGTCTTGGTCACAGTTGATCATGAAATTGTTACGTTTAAGATATTTGGCACTATGAAAAATTTCAGCAGAGATACTACCCAGGATTAGGGAAGAGCAGGCTTTTGGCTTTCAGGTGTGTTTGGGTCCAGGCACCCCACTGGACTCGTTTGTGTACAAAGAAGGACTGCTGGGTGTTGTGGTTGGAGGCTGTCTTGGGCACAGAGATCACAAAATGATAGAGCTTTTGGTTCTCAGAGAAGTGAGGAGGCGGATCAGTAGAACTGCCACCTTGGATTTCTGGAAGACAGACCATGGCCTTTTAGCTATATATCAGAGCAGACTTCATATAGTATGGGGTATTCCTTTGGTCAGTTTGGGTCAGTTGCCTTGTTCATGTTCCCTCCCCAGGCTTGCGCAGCCCCAGTCTGGTAGTGGTGGGGTGCAGAATGTCGGGGAGACAGTGCTGATGCTGGGCCAGGGCGGCTCAGAGGTAGCCAAAGCACCACTGTGTTATCAACACCTCACCAGTCACTGATGCACAGCAAGATCCCAGCCAGAGCCAATAAAAGTAAACATGATACTCATCTACAATAAGGCTGGAAGGAAGATCCAGAAAACCAACACGCCTGTCAGCCTGGCCTCAGTGTTGGGGAAGGTCATGGAGCAGATCATCTTGATTGCCATCACATGGCAATCGCATGCAGGACAACCAGGGGATCAGGCCCAGCCAACACAGGTTTACAAAAGGCAAGTCCTGCTAAGCCCACATGGTCTCCTTCTTTGACAAGGTGATCTACTTAGTGGATGAGGGAAAGACTGTATGTTGTTTGCCTGGGCTTTAGTGAAGCCTTTGACACCGTTTCCCACAGGATTCTGTTGGGAGAAAATGACTGCTCGTGGCTTGGACTGGTGCACTCCTCATTGGGTAAAAAACTGGCTGTGTGGCTGGGCCCAGAGAGTGGAGTGGGGTTTTGAGTGGGGTTACATTCAGCTGGCAGCTGGTCTTATCTGTGATCTGGGTGAGGGCATTCAGTGTAGCCTCAGTAAATTTACAGATTACACTACTTTGGGCAGGAATGTCAATCTGCTGGAGGGTAGGAAGGTCCTGCAGAGAGACCTAGACAGGCTCAATCAATGGGCTGAGATTAATTTAATGATGAACCTCAAGGCTGAGTGCTGAGTCCTGCCTTTACAATAACCCTGGGCAGAGCTACAGGCTGGAGGAAGAGAGGCTGGAAATGTGCTCAGCAGAAAAGGACCTGAGGGTGCTGGTTGGCAGCAGCTGAACACAAGCCAACTGTGCCCGGAAGAAGGCATCCTGACCTATATCAAAAATGGTGTGGCAGGAGCAGGGATAGTCCCAGCAGGATAGTCCCCCTGTACAGGGCACTGGTGAGGCCACACCTCCTCCTGTGTCCAGTTCTGGGTCCCTCAATTCAGGAAGGACATTTTTTTTCTGAAAACTACGAGGAGACTGTGTCCTGCTGATGGAAATTATCTCCACCTGCTGAAAGTTAAAGGCTGAGGCTGAAATCCAAACAGCAGCACTATGACTATATTTGGGTTGTATTGCAAAGTTTCAGTAGCATGGGGGCTGTGGGGGTGGTTTCTGTGAGAAGCTTCTTCCATGTCCAACAGAGCCAGTGCCAGCCATTTCCAGGGCAGACCCACTGCTGGCCAAGGCTGGGCCGATCAGTGGTAGTGCCTCTGGGACAACAAATTGAAGAGGGGGAAGAAGATTTGTGCAGAAGCAATCGCAGCCAGGGAAGAAAGGAATGAAAATATATGGTAGAAACAGCTCTGCAGACACCAAGGTCAGAGGAGAAGGAGGGGGAGGAGCTGCTGCAGGTGCTGGGGCTGGGATTCCCCTGCAGCCCTTGGTGCAGACCATGGTGAGGCAGGATGTTCCCCTGCAGTCCATGGAGGTCCATGGTGGAGCAGAGATCCAGCTGCAGCCTGGAGAGGACCCCACACTGGAGCTGGTGGGTGCCTAAAGGAGGCTTTGGCCTTGTGGGAAGCCCGCACGGGAGCAGGACCTGTGGCCCTATGAAGAGAGGAGCCCATACTGTAGCAGGTTTGCTGGCAGGATTTGTGACCCTGTGAAGGACCCACAGTGGAGCAGTTCATGATGAACTGCAGCCTGTGGAAGGGCTCACATTGGAGAAGTTAATGGAGGACTGTCTCCCTTGGAAGGGATTCCTGCAGTGGATCAGGGGAAGCATGTGATCAGTCCTCCCCGTTTGGAGGAAGAGTGGCAGAGACAACGTGTGATGAACTGACCACAGCCCCCGTTCCATGTCCCCCTGCACTGCATCATGGAGGAGGGAGAGAATTCGGCAGTGAAGCTGAGCCTGGGGAAGATGGGAAGGATGGGGGTTTAAAGTACATTTTGTACCACTTGTGCAGACACAAAACTCACATTGCAGCTGAATTAGTTTTTGAATAGTGTTTGTTTGAATATTTTTTTAATATATTTCCTGCTATGGGTGCTAAAATACTGTAATTTCAGTTGTGCTGCGATGCTGCCACTTAGCATGAACATTTGAAAGTTCTTATTATATGTGCTTTGGAACTGAAATCATTATTTTCAAATAAAATATGCTTTACTGAGAAATATCACGAGGAACTGAGTAACTGCTTCAGAAAATGCTCCATTTTGTAGCTAAAATTTTTAGCTGAAAAAAACCCCAAAATGCAAGCAAACAACATGCACACAAAAGCCCAGCTACTGATCTTGTTTTAAATATGTTAAACTGCTGTAAATGTAGACACCCTAGGAATGTTCAATAGGTGTTTCATGTAACTAGTCTAAAAAAACTGTAGCTTTTTTATTTAAGAACTATCCTATAAATACTTTTTGATGTACAAATTGTTGATATTATTGTTTTAAATTATACATTAGAGCATTTTCTATACAATAGAGCATTGGAAACATACTTACAGAGTATAAATGATATCTGCATATTTCAAAATACAGAAAGGAAAAGCAACCAATGTTTTTAAATAAAAAAATGCATTCAAATTTTCAGAAGCTGTCTTTCCATGACAGCAATATCTATTGTTCTGAGTCTTCAATATCTTTGGAAGTGTAATGTACAAATGTGTAATGCAGAAATTAGCAGAGTAGCTATGGTTGGTGCATACTGATGACAAGTTAGGAACTGAGGCACTAGTGTGCAGATAAAACTGAATTAAAAATCGACCACATCTTTCATCATGGAACTAGAGCTGTACAGTTATTTTTATTGATCTGGTTTAACATGAGCGCGAAGCTCAACAGCTTATAGATCTCTTAGGGATCCTTTCTTTACATAATCCAAAAAAGTAAGATTTTGCTGATGGGGTAAGAATACATGAATGAAACTCAGGCACAGACAGGCCTGAGCTTCAGTGGTTTGGTCTGGTTTGTTTGGTTTTAATTGTATTGCTCAGTAAGTTTTGATTCTGTGTGTTTGTTAATTTTTCCCCTATCTGTGCCATATACATAAACTATTTTCCTGACCTAAAAGAGAGAAAATAAGAGTTAGGGAAAAAAAGCAATTTGCAAATTGCTCCACTATAGATGATTATAACAAGGAATTTTAAAGGTGTGCCACAACTGAAAACCATGAAACATTACATTTCCTTTCATGTGAAGCTTAGTATGACCTTCATTGTTGGAAATAGCAGGAAGTATTATTTCTGCAATGAGTGTACTACTCTTTCAGTAGTTGTCAAGCAGAAAGCTTAGCATGAATAAATAGAGATATAAATTGTCATGTTGCATTTCAGTGAGAGTTCATGTTAAGAAGTAATATAAATGTAAGAGCATACAATGAAATGAAATTTGTAATATAAAGACCAAACCTGCCTATGAGAGTCTTTTAACGAAATCTGTTGTACTGAAAAGATTACAATTTTGTTTTAATATACAGTAACATTGTATAACAAAACTAGGGTGTTTCTGCTGGATAAATGTGATACGAATTAGGATCTGATTCAGCAGAAAAACTGCATCTGCTTCCATGTGGATGATCTTACTATGCAAGAAAAAAACCTGTCTTTTTTTAAATATGAAATACTGCTTTTAGATCAAAACAAAATTTTAGAAAAAGCATAGTTAAATAGTCAGTTGTCACAGTTTTTAACTTTAGAATACTCATGCACTGAACTTAGCTGCTGAAGTGTTTTAGTGATTTAAATTCAAACACTCCCTTTTAGCAGAGGTAAAATGTTATCGTATGGACATCACTGACGCTGTGCCTGTTTGTACCTTTCCTTCAGTAAGCACTGTGATGTAGGAGCAATGTGGCCGTGAGACATCACAGCCTGTGAACAAAGGTGCAGAGCTGAAGGTGCAAAATCAGTTTGCACGGAAACTCAGCAGATCACTTCTAGTCTGTGTGTCATGTGAAGATACAAGGTTGTCTCGATCAACAGCTGTGAAGCTTTTAATGAAATGTACTTAAACTAAGATGGCTTATCAGAAACCACAAGTCTCAGCAGAGGCAAGTGATTGCAAGGACATTTCTAATGAAATTTTGTGATTTTTTCAAACGTACTGTTTCCAAATATGCTTAATTTATAGTAAGAGTGAAAACAGGTAAGGTTTTGAAAGTCACACTACAAGAACAGCCACATTGCAGCAGACTGAATGTGTATTGAGCAGAGTAGTCTGTTGCTATCAGTGTTCACCATCAGATACCTAAGAAAGAGTGTGAGAAAAGGAAAGATTATACTAATACTTCTCCCAGTAATCAAACTCTCTCAGCATACACAGTTCAAGAATTTTGACAGTCACAAGCAGTATTTATCAGTTTAATAACCTCACTGAATTTTATTTTTTCTTTCATTAAGTTGCCTGATTGCTTTGTGAATTGGCATGTACCTCTTTTAGACACCAGGTGAATGGAAAGTCTTGCTGTTAATGTTTCTACATGAGTACAACATGTAGAAATGTTTGGATAAGCTCTCAAACAGAATTTAGCCAAAACTCAGTTTTGGTTTGTTGGAGTTATTTTATTTGGGGTTTTTGTATGTTAGGGGTTTTTGTTGTTGTTGTTGTTGGTTTTGGTTGGGATTTTTGTCTGTTTGTTTTTGTTGGTTTGGTTTTTTTAACTTATGAAAATGTGCATTATCATATGTAAGAAATGAATGATATAGAAGTAAATGTAGGAAATAACTGATAATTCTGTGCAATAATTGTAGAACTTTAGAGGCTGATGATCAGAAATGCAAGATCATAAAATGTTACCCCTTAAATGGCATAGTTTTCCTGGCTGTAAAACATCTCTCTCTGCTTGTCAGTGTGATGATGTTACTAGGATTTTTTGAAACTTACCTTAAGACTGTCACGATGTCAACTTCAGCTGATCACAGTCCAAGGGCCTGATTTCACACATCTCCCTCTATTGTTGTGGCATGGCAGTGGTAAGGAAATTCAGAAACAGCTACATTAGTTGAATTAGCAGGTTTTGACTGTAGTCTCCCTGGCACATTAACTTGTCCTGATATACAATTCTGAACACTTTTTAATGTTTGTTTTATGTTCTAGGCTTTGTGGGTTTTTATTGTTGTTTTGGTTTCTTGATTTATGTGTGTGTTTTGTTGGTGGTTGTTGTTGGTAGTTTTAATTTCTGTTCAGAATGCGTTGCAATATTTTATGATGTCAAGGAAAATAATCTGAAATGGACAATTACTATCTTTTTCCTACTTGGAATGCTTGTTTTGGCATCTGGCATATTTTATCTGCACATAGTTTCTAATTTTTCATTTCTGCTTACACTGTGGAAACCAGATAGATTTGTCTCAAATTGTCATGTTTTGGAACTTTCAATAATCAGTGAAGGTCTTGATTTCTGAGCAGCTAATAAATGAGAAGATGTGGTCTGTTCAGTTGCTTTCTAATTATATGCATGTCTGTTTAAAAGTCCTCAAGGCAGAAATTAAAAATGTCAGTGTGACATCACTTGTGATCTCTGAACACATTAAAGAAGAAATACTAATGCTACAACATATGCACCACATTTGCAGGGAGTTTGATTTTCTTTGTAATGTTCATTCACTGTTTAGCTACAGGCTTTCTAAATTCAACTTTTATTCTGGAACATTTTTTTCCCAATGTGTATTCTTGATTTAAGTCTTGAGATAGCTTTTTAAATATATTTTTTATCATCTAACAAGTATGCCCTCTATTTCCTTTTAAACGACAATGTAAATTCACACTGTAGCTAGAGAAAGTGCTATTAGCTACCCTTATGCATATGTGTTTGTAGTTAATCCTAACTTTATTTTGTTCATTTTGTGATGCTATTTTCCCTTGGGCTTCCATTTCTATTTCTGTACTCATTTTAGCCTGTGCATTCATTGATGCAAAGGCTTGTCTTGTCTTTACTTGCAAAGTACCATGCTGCAGCATTAATATTTCAGAGGAAATGCTGTCTTCTGACACTACACGTACAAAATCTCAGTAATAACAGAATACAAGCTTTTTGCCCACTGCCTTAATATCATAACTTACAGTTTATGAACTGTTTACTACAACATCAGGCACAGGAAAGCAAAATTCTGCAATCATAATAGCTGGCTTCACTTAACCCAGTCTGCTAACAAACAGCAACTGGCTACTTCAGATTTCTAGTTGTAAAACTTTAGAGAGCACCTAGTAATAATGTAGCTTCATAAATGTTGTATTGTCTGCTTGGTTATTGTATGTTTGCCATTGACTATGTATGATCCTTCTGTAGATAATGCTTGTAACAGTCTGGCTGGTGATGGGTAAAATTTGCAGGTGTATGCAAAATACCTGATTTAGACCATCCTGTATTGAAAGGGGAAGATAGACTTCATTCCAAGCTGTCCACACAAAACTGGTGCACAGAGAAAAGCTCTGCTGAGCTCACTTAGATAAGCTCACTATTTCACATACAAACTGAGTAAATAAAACAGCTCTTTCCTCCAATAACTTCTCTGGTAGAAAACCAGATGCTTTCTGTCACATATGTCCATATTTCTCATTAGGCAAATGCTCTAAGAATGTTTTTTTAAACATTCTTCAGCCCAAAAATATTTATTTAAGTTTCTCTAAGGAAAGCTTAGAGAACATGTTTTAGACATGTTCAGGGTTGTTTGTTTTAAAGTAAACTGGACTTCTATATTTCTTTGAGACCTGGAACTCGTGGAGTTTATATAATACCTTAAATTGTGTGCCCAATAAAAGTAGTGTTTACTTTTTTTTTTTTTTTTTTGGATTGTGTGTGTGAGGAAGCTTATTTTAAAAAAATAACAAGAGGCTTCTTGCTGGGGAAGAAGAAATGTACTTATGGATGTTTTGAGTGACTCAGAATATATGATGGACATAGGCTGTGGTCCAAGACACACTGAAGGAATCAATAGCCTTTTCTGGTCTTTCTTTTCCTTGAGACGAGGCTTGTCTGGTTTAAATTGTCATGAGGTATCTGCTGCTCTGTTACCCGTCCGGCTGCAGTAGATGGGTCGAGTTTCGGGAGCCCAGCAGACCTGAGGGAGCTTTGGCAGCACTACCTTCAGGCTGGAAGAGCTGGTCGGACGTTCGGACTCGGAGGACAAAGGTGGACCTGAGCAAAGGAATCCTTTATCCCTGTCATCCCCCGCTGGATGTGCCACTGGATGGCAGCATTGGCTACGCGTTGGCACTGGCGGCACCGCGCCGAGCCGGGCTGGGCTCTGGTTCAGCCTCGTTAAACATCAGCCGGGTAGAAGATTGATAGCAATGCAAATGTATTTATAACCACTAGAGATAGTCACCTTCCACCCCAATTAGCCTTTGAATTGATTTAGTGAGAAAAACATCTATTATGGAATAAAAGTCTTAGTGATTAGTGTTGCATTATTTCACTACATTTGAAATAGCTATAGGTAAGAGGGTCTTACAGGCATCAATAAGCTTTAATATTATAAAGTGCTTTTAGGCTACATCAGAAGCAAATTACAAGTCGATGGTTTGTTTTCTGAGTAAAATATAACTACAGGTGCAGTGGTGTGCTGGGACTCTGTGGCATTTACAAAATCTAGCTTATAGAATTTTTCTTTTCATTCTTTTATTTTTACAATGGATTATTTCACTGATCACAAAACTGTGCATCTTTCTGCAAGCTAAGAAAATTATACATGTTTTGAAGTGGTCTGACATTTTTTTTTTTTTCCTATTTTTTCCTTCTTCCAAAATCCAGTTTGCTGCAAAAAATCTGGAGTGAGAGGAATGGTGATGATTCTCTCTGAAGTGTGAATCCTGGTGGTACATCAGGTACATCCTGATGTCTGACTAGTACTGCTAGGGAAGGACACAGGAAAGAAGAGAGTTCTCTGCTTGAGTTGAAACTATTACAAGGGGCTGGTGTGGTTTAATGCTACTAATATAAAGACCTAATTTACGCCACATTGATTTTCAATTACATTTTGGAAATGTTATGTCTTTGAGAGGAAAATCTCCCTGATATTTGATAATAGTGCACTGTTTTTTCTGCTTTGCAGCTATGATGTAAATTAGCTTCCTTGCTAAGGAGTACAATGTGAACAAACAGCCTTTGAAAACAGAACTGGAGCTGTAGCTGGATGCTTCCCGATTCAGATTATTCACCTCCCCCCTCCCCGCCTCCCTCCACTGTAAAATCTGTGCAATCTTTGCTTTCTATTTATGTATTCATTTGTGTTTATGTAAAGGATGAAGCTCAATGAAGTCTATGCAGTCACAGCAGGATAAACCACTGTGAGATCAGATGTGGCCCTATGCTGTGTCTGAGAGCAAGACCTTTGAGTATTGTTATTCTCTTCATTGTTCCTCAATCCATCTTTATTTAATATATAGCTTATATGGTTGACACCATAATTTCAAAATATACTGTTAGCATTTTTACGTTTTGGGAAAAATTTTAAGTTGCTGTGGTTTTTATGACAATAGAAAAATACTTTACTCAATCCAGCATGCTGGTTTTGAGGGCTCAAACCACAAAGACCACCTTCCTTCCACTCCCCACAGCAACTATTGTGACTGTTTCAAAGCCTAATCTGAAATTTACCTGAATTCTTAATGAATGCTGGCAAGATGCTTTTCAGATGGCAAAATATTTTTATTGATGCTAAAAAAGGCACCTTTCTTGGTATTAAGTTTTAAATACGTTTTATATATTTGTAATTATAGTTCACTTTCCACATTTAAACAAAGAGTATGGGGACAAAGAAAAATTATAAAATAAGAGAGAACTGTTAGCAATGTTTACCAAGAATGTCTTTGAATGTATGACAGGACAGGAGGGTTTAAAATCTAGAATGCCTTATAAAAATTGGAACAAAACAAGTAAAGTGAATAATTCTACTTTTAGTGTCTTTTGTAACCCTGTTTTGGATATCTACAATGCACTGCAGCATTGATACCAGATAATGCAATGATATCCCACTTAGTCATGGTGAAGCATGCTTGACAATCAATCAAAAATCAGCTGGAAGCAAAATTTCCTGAAGGCAGCCTAGATCTGATGGGATTTGTCCTTATTTGTGTGTACATAAGTGCGAGATATGCAAACTTTTTACATAAATGGCATGCGTGAAGACTACACTGGGATTTAAAACATATATTGTACATTCCGCAAAATATTTGCTCTTGTGTATCTCCAATTCTAAAGAAATAATCAGTCTGATAAAAATAGGATCCAGGGAGCTAATATTGGCATTGATTTTTAATTTACACAAAAGTTATTGCAAATATATATCAGTGTCAATTAAAGCAATTTCATTGCTTACAACATAAATGAAATCAGATTCCATAATTACATTTGCCATGCGGAGGGTAGCACTGCTTCCAAGGTTCAAAGGTCACTGACAATTAGCATAAGATTTAAAATTAAATTACACTAAATATTGTTTACTATAATTGCTTGAAAATTTGACAGGAGAGTATGAATGTTAAATATAAAGAGTATATTCTGGCAGCAAACCTCAGTTGTCTTTTTTCCCTAAGATTTTCATTTTCAGATGTTTAATATTGTAATTGGTTCATAGAAAATAGTTTATGTTGCACCTAGGTAACCAGATAGAGCTTATTTACCATAAAGACAAGACTTTATGCAATGTTTGTAGTAGCCTGGGAGCACAACAGCGTAGATAAGATTAATAAAAAGGCAAATGTAATAACCTGGAACTTGTTAAACATTTCAGTGGACAGCAACAAAAAAAGTCAGTTCGGTCATAACTGCAGGATAGTATTTGTACTTGTTGGACTTTATGGTCTGATTTTTCCCAACAGAAGTTTTTAGCTCAATTTCTTCTCTAATTGTATTATATTTTTAGTGATAAAAATGTGTGTATATGAGTTCAAAATTTAGTGGATGCTTTTCCAAGGAAGAAAATATTAAAATGTGGAAGGCCTTTCTGCAAATATATAATTTTAAAGCAGATATTTTGATAGTAGAAAGTAGACTAAAAGAAGAGACACTACTTCAATTTTCTCCGTAGATACAATTGGAACATTTAAAGAATGGTTTCTCCAGTAATTAACAACATGAAACCAGGAGTATGACACTGAGGAACCTACCCTGACCAAGCTTTGCCTTGTGCCCTGAGATTGGCAGTCTCAGAGTTAGTCTTGTGCTAAGATCGTCACAGCCAGCTGAATATGGGATCTATCCCTGTATATTGCTGAGGAAAAGAAGTGGATAGACTTGGGCCTATTGTTGGAAGGCATTGCTAATGCTTCTTTAAATGAGGGCATGCTGTCAGCTGTTCTCAGAGATGTGATGGTTCAGCCACTCGTGGTCTGTGAAAACGTTGCTTGATGCTAATGCCCTCTTTGATTGTTGTCTCATGTCTGAGATTGTAAGATGTTACCATCTATGGTATTTCCCATGTGTTGCTTGAAGTTACTTATGTCTAGTAAAAACAGGGATAAGGCTAGAAGTTAGTTAGCTTAAAGTTAGCCTAAATAAAAAGCCAGTTTCCAGAAGATGGAAATCTACTTTCTACAAGAAGTTCACCTGAGTGAAATTTTCAGACTGTACATAAGGCTGTAAAAAATTATATCTCATGTCCAAACTTTTGAGAGAGGTAGAAATGTCAGAGAACATGAAAACCTTAGATTTCTCTCAATGTTTTTTCATTCATAACAGGTGAGAATGTTGTGACAGATGTGCAATATTTTACATATGCAAGATGTAAGAGCAATTTGGTTAAAACTTAAAAACGCATAGGAGTTTTTCCATGTTACGAAACATAAGAAAACAAGCCTTGAACTGAAGAACAAGGCAACACAACATTGTTTGTGTTAGTGTACTACATATTTCTAGGGTTATGCATAAGGAAAGTATTAGTGGATTCTGTAAGAAAGGATCTACACTTTACAAACAAGGTTAATGTTCAAGAGGCCATGTGAAGAGCACTTCTGACATTAAGAGAACACAGGTCAAAAAATAATATGCTTTTAGTCCAATGAGAAACCAAACTATTTTTCAACTTTTGGTTAAAGATAAAATGTGCATTATTTAGGGAATAAGGTGTTTTTCCATTTCCTGTATTAGAAAAGAAGGATTATTTGTAGAAAGTATTCAAGGATCAGCCGTAAATGAGTTTGAAGCAAAGGTGAAGCAAACTTTCAAGAAATACCATGAAATTGCAAACTGGTGATGACACTGCATGTGAAGATCAGTTTGAGGTAACATCAGGACTGTAGTCCAAAAATGGCAAAGATTTTTTTGTTAAAGCCATGTTGACTTCATACGATTATTCTAGAATTATAAAAACAGCATTGTAAACTTCTGTGTATACTGATTTCTAGAAAGCAATTCAATTGCCAATGCAGATAATGGGACACAGTATGAATGACTTGAATTGCTAAAGGAAGTCACATTTAAAGTTGTGTCAAATGTGTGCATGCCCCATTGCTTTGTGAAAAAACAGTTTCAAAATGCACTAACACTTTACAAATTGTAGGGTAATCACTTTATAAAAGCAAATATCATGGAAGAATTTCTTATTTATTTTCTGCTTGACAGAAGATGTTGGAAAAAACATGTTGAGTCTCCAGCCTGAGGGAGACTACAATTTTACAGGTGATCAAATCTTAGAAGAAGAATGGACTTGAGAAGAACAATGCAGAGGTTCTTCAAAGACTTAAAAACCCAATGATTGAATCAGAGACTATTCTGTTCGGGTTTTTTTGTTTGGTTGGGTTTTTTTTAAATTATGATTACTGTATACTCTTTTAGCTGGGAAAGAAGTAAAGTTATTTTTTGGATTAGATGGTGTACTTAATCAGTGTCCTCTGTCCTGTATCTCTTGAGAAATACACAATTCTCAGTTGCCGTCTCTCCCCTCTTTCCTTTAGTATCTAATACTTTTTAATTTTATTATGGTAAATGCTTTTACTTACTATCTCTTCTGCAAATTTTCTTTAATGACCAGAGGCAGCAGCCAGTCTGAAACTAGAAGAAAGTCATAAAGCCACACAAACACCTAATATTTCTCATCTGAAAACATTGAAACATACCTCTGAATAAGCAAAATAATGTATATACTGTGCTAACAGTCCTAGGAAATTTGATGGAATTTGCTATTGGGTGTTTATAATGCCAAAAATATATTTTTCTGTATTTGTTTTTTTTTTATAGCAAAGGTAGCATGTCTTCTTGGTTTTCTGTTGGCGAACAAAAGACCAACACAGAAGACGATGCGAGGCATCAGCAGGCATCCACAGGCATCAGCCACCTACCATCCTACAACTCAACCTTTTATACCTGTCTCTTATGTCCCTCACATGCTTCTTGTTAAAGAAATCAACACACACCTGCATTCCAAGCTGGTTTTCTGTCTTCCCAGGGATACAGCTGTAACTTATCAAAATCGAGGCTGCCTGCAGCCCTACAGTTTTCCTCTGAGGAATGTTTTTTAGAACAAAGGAAAATTAAAACTGGATTTAGCAATAGGCTTAACAGAGTTTAAATTTCTAGAAATAGTTTTACTGTATGCACTGAAACAGCATGGGAGAATAATACTCAGGATTTAAGACCTCCCATTTTAGCCATACCTATTTTTGAGAACTGGAAAGTAGAAGTAGTCTGCTTCTACTACACAATTAAATTGCACAAATTCAATCCCTGTAATATTTATGCATATTATTTTAAGTAAGGAAGGTACAGATTCTTTAGATATTTGCTTTTGTAGGTTTATTGTTTTAGCATTGAGGCTGAAGAAAACATTTGTTTTATACGAAGTTTTTTAAACTGTGAGAAGTAAAGATTAGTAAGGAAAAAAACTGAAGTAGAAATAAGATGGCTTTTTCTTTCATGATTTTTTTTTTTGGGTGCAGACAGGGTAGCACTGTAATGCATTCCAAAGATATTAAACTTTTTCAGTTGATGTGACTCTTTACTGCACAAGTTCAAAATTCCAGGTAAATAGCTTGCCGTGTTTCAAAGATCTCTTAGAAATAGCTAATAAAGGAGGAAAACAAAGGAGGAAAAACTTTGTGTGTTTAAATTTGGGTTAGGTTAAGAACAGTAGCTATCTGATGTACTTCAGTGTTGACAGCATGTTGAAACTGGTTTGTAACTGACAGGAATTCACATGGTGTGAGCCTCTATCAGGACTGTCAGATCATGGTCATTCTCAGAAGACATGATGTGTAAGATCAATATAGAGATTTAAAAAGGTTAAAATGAATGGTGGGAATTCAGAGGACAAATTCCACTAGATCAGGCTTTGAGAAACCTGGTCTAGTGGGAGGTGTCCCTGCCTGTGGAAGGGGCAGATGCAAACTAGATGTTTCTTAAGGTCTCTTCCAACCCAGAACAGTCTGTGAATCTACGAAATAAGATTTTAAACTGAACAGGAAGATGATGATGCACCTCAGTGTTGGATATTTTGAGAATAATGTCTCCTAAAGGCAGGAGACTCTGCAAGCAGTTGCTATATCAGAACAATTTCTGATTATTTTTGCTTCTTATGGATAAGAAAAAGACTTCTGCAGTTACAAGTATTCCAGAAGTAATTTATCCAATTGTAGAAATTTCATGGACTTAGGTCAAACAGTTCTGGCTTTCAGGCCTTGTGTTTGAATTTTTCATATACTTTTAGGTCATGTATAGTCTGAAATGTATTAGACCTTGTTATAAAATAGATATCAGGAGATGCATCTGTTCACCTCTATGGACATAAGAGACGACCTTGGGAGTTATAGCTGCTATGCATTGTCCAAGGTCACAGATAAATACCGTGGACTATAAGCAGAGCACAATATGGCAGTTGTATGACGTTGTATGATGTGCAGATAAACATCAAGGAGTATCTTTCCCAGGTATTATCTGCTTTTGCAAGCTATGCCATCCCCATTTTATAGATAGGAAACCAAAGCTGTGAGAGATTAAATCTCAGTAATTCTCTGATGTAGGTCACACTTTGAGTATACACTGCTTGAATCTAAAGCTTCATCCAGCAGTTCTGCCTCCACCTAGGTCACAGGATAATTTGTGCTTTAGTGGCAATGTTAGCAGATACAATGGTATGTTGTAAATGCACTGTAAAAAATGCTTATTTGAATGAAACACTGTAGCTTGTCTTTCTTGCTTTCTTGCTTGCTTGCTTGCTTTCTCTCTTTCTTTCTTCTTTCTTTCCTGCCATTCTACTTTGGATCCCTGGTTAGTTAATCAATTAATGAGAGTGTCACTCTCATTATTCCTGTTTAAAAGCTAGTTAGCCATTACCTTCTTAATACCTTAAATAAAGAGTAGTTAACAATGAGTTAATATTTTTTGTTTAGTTTAGTTTTGTTTTGTTTTGTTTTGTTTTGTTTTGTTTTTAACTGGCTCTTCCAATTTGTGGAAATGTAGAATTTGTTTCCATGGTAACTTTCAGACTTCAAGGCTTGTGGGTAGAAGACTGGTAAGTGTATGATTTAGATTATACTTGCTGAGCTTTGTTGTGTTTTAAATGTGTTTAAGTTGGAACAATTTAGAATAGTGAGATTTGGAAGGTTTGATTGAAATATTTTACTAATGTCTTTGTTATTCCGAGGTAGAAATAATTCCAATGAAAATTTGACTCAGGCTAGATTTGCTGGATTTTTTTGAAAGTTTTGGGGTTTTTTAATGAAGAGAGCTTATTAAGCAATAGTTGCCCTCGTGGACTGAAATGTTATTTGCATGCTGCTCTTTCAGAAAAAAATCACCTTTTATTTTGGGAAAACTGAACTTTTTATGAATAAATAAACTTGAGGCTTAATTAAATACCTTGTATTTATTGTTTTTAGTTCTATATATAAGGTGTTTATTTCTTTATTAATAATTCAGTTGTCCAAATTACCAACCCCCAAATATTCTTATACCATTTCCCCTCAAGGTTAAAGTAGGCTAAAGGAAGATCTTGAAATCTAAAAATAGGGCTGCAGGCCTATAGTGATTTCAGTATTATCAAATACAAATGTGAACCTTTTTTTGATGAAGTTTAAACCATGTTTTTTATATAATCTGAGTATGGTTACTATCTTCTTAAACTTGATTTTCCTCTCTTGCAGGCATTTTTAATGCAAAACCCACCTAGTGGTCATCAAGATCATGTATGTATGTATGTACAGCTGGTCTTCAAGGCAGGCTTCAGTTCATCTTCATTGAGGAAGCATCTTACATCTCTGGTGTTTTAATGTTAAAAAAAAATGATGAGCAATTTGGAGGGATGACAGGCATTTAGGGTCCAAAAAGTTAAGGAACCCATGAAATTTTTGGCTATTGGTTATTTTTATTATTCTTAATGTAAGAGATTTTCTCTGACCAAACAACTTGATCAGACCCAAACACAGCATCTGAACTGTTGTAGTAGAAGAAACATTTGTTTTTCTTTAGCTTACTTTTCTTTGGTTAGGCTAACTTTTAATGGTTTTCTTTAGCTTTCATAAGAAAAAGCTTGTACTTAAATGCATCTGTTTGTGGTTGGAAAACATTTATTCGTAAAACCTAAAGCCTTGTGGAGAGTAGGAAAACATAACACATTAAATTTTTGGAAGAGAAATCATTCTGTTGAGGAGGATTTGGCATTGCCTGGAGTTAATGGGTCATTCAGTTTAACTTCTAATTTTGTTTGGATCCTCTCCATAGAAAATCTTTGCTTTCCCAGGTCTTTGTGGTTGTGCATATACATTTGAATCTACAGAATGGATGCCAAATCAGTCCACTTGCTACTGAAACATACAAGATTAGGACAACCACTTAGATAGGATTAAATATGCCTAATTAAATGTTCTGGTGGGTTGATCTTGGCTGAATGACAAGTTCCCTCCAAAGCTGCTCTATCTCTGCTCCTCAGCTGAACAGGGGAGGGAAAATTCAACCAAAGGGTTATGGGTTGAGATAAGAACAGGGAGAGGTCACTCACCCATTGCTGTCATGGGCAAAAGAGACTGGACCTGAGCAAATTAATTTATTGCCTAACAGCTCAGAGTGGAACAATGAGAAATAAAACCAAAACTCAAAAGATCTTCCCCCCACCCCTCCCTTGTTCCCCAGGTCAGCTTCATTCATGTTTCCTTTGCCTTCTCCACCCCAGCAGTGCAAGGGGATGGGGGGGTGGGCTGTGTCAGTTCATCACACCTTGTCTCTGCTGCTCCTTCCTCCTCAGAGGGAGGACTCCTCACACTCTTCCCCTGCTCCAGTGTGGGTCCCTTCCAGGAGGTACAGTTCTTCAGGAACAGGCTGCTCCAGTGTGGAATCCATGCGGGGCCACAAGTCCTGTCAGCAAACTTGCTCCCGCATGGGCTCCTCTCTCCATGAGTCACAAGTCCTACAGGACCCTGCTCCAGTGTGGATTTCCCACAGGGTCATACCCTTCTTTCAGGCATCCACCTGCTCTGGAGTGGGGTCCTCCCTGTGCTGCAGGTGGATGTCTGCTTTCCCATGGACCTCCCATGGGTTGCAGGGGCCCAGATGCCTCACCATGGTCTGCACCACAGGCTGCAAGGGAGTATTTGCTCCAGTACTTGAGCACCTCCTCCCTCTTTATAGCACTTCATGATACGTTTTAGTGGGCCTAGGAATATGATGTCAAAAGTTGGACTTGATGATCTTGGAGGTATTTTCAACCTTAATGATTCTATAATTCTATGATTCACTGACCTTGGTATCCACAGGGCTGTTGCTCTCTCACTCTTCTCTGGCTTCAATTGCTTCTGCACAATAAATTCTTCCTCTTCTTGAATCTGTTATCCCAGAGGTGCTGCCACTGTCACTGATGGGCTTGGCTTGGAGATAGCTGGCATGGGCTCCATCAGACACAGGTACATCTTCTAGCTGGTTCTCACAGAATCATGGAATGACAGACTCAGCTAGATGGGAAGAGATGTTGGAGATCATCAAGTCCAACCTATGACTTAACACTACCCTGTCAACTAAATCATGGCACTGAGTGCCACATCCAGTCTTTTTTTAAACGCACCAGGGACAGTGACTCCACCACTTCTCTGGGCAGCCTATTCCAATGCCCAATCACTCTGTAAAAAATTTTTTTCTAATGTCTAGCCTAAACTTTCCCTGGTGCAGCTTTCCTCTGTGTCCTCTTGTCCTCTCGCTGGTTGCCTGGGAGAATGATAGGATGATAGGAAGACGTCAGGTATGGAAGTGAAACTTGATATGCTGTAATTTGGAATGAAATGTAGTAAATCTTTAATTGGTTGGGGGTTTTTTTGGTACGAATCAGAAACATTAATAACGTTCTTTCAAGTTCTGTTCAAATTCTTTAGACTTGAAAACCACTTATTATTGTAAATGTGTGATGTGCTGTCTTCTTTGCTCTTAGAGTAGGGGAATAAAGATAATTCACCATAATACTGTAGATTGTGTGTCAACATTAGTAGGTCTCTGAACCAGATCTCTGAATTTTCAGGTCTCTCCTGATCCACTGTTATTTCTTCTCTACTCCTTTCTTTTCCCCCCCTGCACCTTAGTATAGTATTAACTTTTAAGTCACTAGTTTTCTTTTTACTGTTCAAGTAGATGAAAAAAGCAGCTAAAAGAAGGGAATAATTGACAACTATAACAATACATTAACTGTCAAACTTGGTTCCTTCGTGTCATTTGCTTACCCTAGAAGCAAAATACACATGCCATTAAGAGAAAGGAGGCTGTGACGGAGATGGCTAGTTATAGAGGTTTCCAACTTAGTTTCACATCAGTGAATAGTATTATTTTGTGGTTATGGACAATATTGGTGGATAATGATTTTTCAGGTGGATAGTCATATATTAATTTACTGAACACTTAAGGGAAAGTCAGAAGTAAAAGTCAGTTCTGAAAGGTTGAGTTTGTGTTGGTGGGGTTTTAATGGTTGTGGGATTTTTTGTGCTGATGTTCTATTTTTATTGATAGATTGAATTTCTGGGAGAAAGGAGGCTTCAATATAAGTAGTAGATTCTTTCAAATTGAAAAATATGAGATGTGGTAAGAGTTTCTGGGGACCCGACTGTGAATAATCAGTAGCAGGAGCTCTGCCTGTCTGTAAGACCCAGATTTGCTTCCCTGTAAGAGCCTATTGGTCCTTAGGGCCTAAAAGAAGCGAATGTTGACAGCAGTGCTTAAATCAGTGTGGTGGTTTTTACTGCAGGCATTTTTTTTTACTTTGCAGAGGCATAATGGTCATGCTGTTGTATAGGTTTTTCTGTTCTTGTCATACATTAGATTTTCCAGGTGAATAGGACTTCAGGCACTCAATTGACACAACATTTGTCCAAGAAATTATGTAAGCGAGTTGGAATCTTCTTCAAACAATTGCAAAATAAACTCACTTTCTCAATAAAAGCTTGTTACCAGTAAACAGTTCCATACTATTGTTGCACAAACAGTAATGGATCATGCTGTCCAAGTTTATGTCATGTTGGTGGCAGATGGCACGTAATAAACAACCCGCTGTTTTGATTTCTGCATGCTTTGATTGTTTGTCCAAATGAGCAATAAGTGTAGCTAATGTTTAGGCTCCAAAATATCTTTGACTGTGAGTAGAGAATGCTTCACTTGCTCTGCTGAAGCAGATATTCTGTATTCTTGTTTTCCTGTCAGAGTTCACAAAGCAATGATACCCTTAGAACAGCTGCAATATTTGGTCCTCTGACCTCTTGACAGTATATTAGGTATGTGCTAATAAAGTATTCAGTGTCTCCTGTCAAGGATAGAAGGAAGGATTAAGTCAGGGAGACTTACTTTGCCTAGTCTGCTATTTCACTCTTTTCTTCTTCTTCTTGCTTCCAATCAAGAAAAAAGTTAAAATTACCTTTTATTCTTGTTCTTTCTGAAATAATAACCAAATCTATATTTTAAAATGTCTTTGGATTATCCTGACCCTTTCATTCTCTTTCTTCAGCTTTATTCCAAAATCAAGGAACAGGGAAATTTAACTGTACTATTATTTGACTTCCAGATAAAAAATTGCCTTGTAAAAGCCAATTCCAGTTGGTGCTGATGTGTTTGCTTTTTCAAATATCAAACATATGAATGTTTGATTGCTCAGGATCAGATTGGATGCAATTTCCTTGGCTTCTTTGATCTTTAAAGACAGCAGGAGTCTACCTTTTTGAATGGCACTTGAATGTAGGTTAAAAAAGGAAAAAGAAAAGTAGCATGTGTGAATATCAGGGCAAATTATATCATTATATCGTGAATGACATGTCTTGGTATTACAATGCTAAGCACAACTCTCTCTGTTCTCAATAAATAGAATTATTTAATTCAAATATGTGTATGAAAATTGCCGTTTGCACGATTTAAGTCATGACCATTTAACTGTTATAATTGGAATTGATTGTCCAAGTCTTTGTAACTCGGTTCCATGGTAACAGTTTGGATATTAGTGTGCTACAATAAAATTGCCATGGCTACACTAACTGAAGCCTTGATCTTAAAATGAACTTCACACAAAACCAGGGGCTTACACTTGTCTAACCACTGGCATTTTCACACCCTGTTGAAATCAGAGTGCAAAACACTGGGGCATGAGCAGCAAAGACTGCTGCTCTGAAACACTTAAATTTTGATCTCTCTGCTCTAGGGTCAGATTAAGATTTTTTTGGAATAATTTTGTAAAAAGTTAAGAAGTTTAGTAATGGCTAGATTAAGCATTGAGCTGGTGCTTGTGTTTGTAGTAAGGAACAACTGCAAGCTAAACAGGGCAAACCTTTTTTCCTAATATTAATGAACAAGATTTCTGAAATCCATAGACTCCCACAGACTTTAGGTGGCGATTGATCAGGCCTCCACCACAGCAAAAGATGCACTTCAAGTGCTTTCCTGAGCTGCCATCACAGGATGTATAGTCCTTCTCAGAGATCTTCTCACTTTCTGAGGTTCAGCACAGTTTTACCTGACTAGGAAGGTGAGAGATCAGTTAAAGAGGAATGAATAGACAAAAATGAGATAATTAGAATCTAATAGGAGCCTTTCAAAGTGGCACTTGGGATGGTTCCTAAAGGAGACAGTTACTGTCGGAAATGTTGACTTATGACTTCTTCTTAACCATCACAGGAGACCTCATATTTGCTGGTGTCAGCATTTGATATAGGAAGTTGTACAGGGTAACCACTGAAGGTGGAACAGGATAAAAATTTAAGCAATCATTTTATATATGTACATAAATATGATTAGCAATCACAATTATTAGGTTAATTAAGTCAAGTTACCTTTGCCAAGATTAATGCCAGCAAAATGACCACAGGGTGTGGGGTACCAGAGAAAAGCTGCAGCTTTACATAGGCAAGGATTGGATGAAATAGCTTCAGTGTGAAGTTAACAATAAGACTAATTTTTTCGGTCTTATTTGGTTTAAAACATGACAGGCTCGCATCTGACTACCTTGTATAGATATTGGACATCTTTTAAGAAAGGAGGCAGGGATCCAGCTTTTAAGAGAGTGGTACTTCAAAAAGCCTGATTGAGCAGCCTGAGAATGAAGGGATTTGATTCCTTCAAAAGGAAAGCTCCTGCTTGTTAGAGTTTTGGTTGGAGGAGAAGGACTGGTAGAAAGGCTCTGGTGACTGTGTGTGTGTATATTCCTTATTTGTGATTGTGATGTCGTGATGCATAATAGAAGTAAGCTAGTCAAAATCCTGAAAACTTTATAGCTGCATCAATAGTGTTTCATCAGCACTGTTCAACCAGTTAATCCTTCTTCTCAGGGTGAATACAATTACTGCAAACTGAGCTACCCTCTCTGCCTACCAGTATTCTCTGCCTTGTAGGTACACTAGTCAGGTGTATGAGTATACTTTTGCATGGTATTCACTGGCATGAAAGACTGCATGTCCATGATAGTGAGAAAAAGATCTTGTCATCAGAATAATGGTTGAGAACGTAAACTATTGAGATGAAGAAACTTTCTCCCATCCTATCATGCAACGACCTTGTTTTCTATTGAGAGACACTCCTAAGAGGTTATACATATGTTTCATAAAATTTATTTGCTTTCTGTTTCCTGACTGTTTAATTCTAATGCAAGCATCGTCCAAGTTTTATTTGACTGAAATAATATCCTTTTAATTTAAGCTCTGCAATTTATGAGCTTGTTAACCAGATTTACTTTTCTGAAAATTTCTGATTTGACTCAAATCAGTCACCATTTGAAGTAATGGTATTACATATGAAATGACATTTTTAGATGTCCCCAATGCCTTGGAAGCTTTATTGTTAAGTGACTTGTTAGCAGAATGTCTTGTTAGCTAGTGTAGAGTTGCTTGTAATACTTTTAGATTTCCTGTTGATTGATAGCGTATACCATTAATAACATGTAGAAGAAAAGAATGCAAAAAAAAAAATTGAAGTTATTTCAGAAGTAGTTGGGGAAGTGATGACAAGATGATAACAATTGTCACTGTTTCCCAATGGAAGAAAAGTTTCTTTAAAACCCTGTTTTTTCACCATTATCTAGAAAACATTATTGTCTTGGAGGCATCAATATTAATCTTTCTGTGAATCAACACAACAAAATGCTTGCCAGGAATAACAGCAGGTAAGGACATTGACTGTAAATAAAAGGGAATATTTAAATCCTTGCAAGTGAAAATCCCCAACACTTTACAACACAGAGTGAGATTGTGCATGGTGTTAGAATCTGATTGACATGTTATTTTGAAGTCAAACTTAAGTGATTTTCTCTATTCAAGTATTAGGGTGCTGTTTATTCAAAAAGGCTGAAATCTTCCATGGTTACAGGCTTACGCTGTGCAAGTGCATCAAATCAGAGATCAAACTATGCTCTTCCCTTTGCTAGGATGGCATCATGCAAATCTTTATACTTAGGTCACAGGAAAGGGAAGAAGTAGTCCTCTGCACCTAAAAACTTCTCATGGGGTTTGGTACCCATTGTCATTCTTTGCTAACTGAACAGAGCTCACACAACCTTTACTGACTTAAGTCCTTTTCCCAATTCAAGGGATGAGAATACAGATTAAGAGAAGGAAGTTTTTTTGGAAGACAATCACCTCGGTGTCCCATAAACAGGGATCCTTCAAATTTGATTTTGAGAGCTGAGATGAATATCTACCCATCTGGTTAACTTTAACTTTGGAAGATAATGTTTAGGCCTAATTATTTTCTCTATCTCCTCCAAAATCAAATTAAGTTTATGCAGCCAGATATCCTCAAGTCTTTTTTTACATTTTTTGGCCTGGTTGATCAAAAGTAATAGAAAGAATTCAATGAAAAGCTGACCTAGACCTTTCAAAATCAAGAACTTTTTATCCTTCTATCACAAGTTATTAGTGTTTTGCAGAGAGGAGGGAGGATTCCTTTTGAGGCAAGAGGAAACAATTTGTCAAGATAATTTCCAGAAGTCCTCTTAGTTTAGCACAACAGTTTGACAACAGCAAGGTCAGATATAGTGGCAGTGCCTTGCCAAGTGGCTCTGCAAGTACTATGGTTGAAAATAAATGACAAATTATGCAAATTAGTAATGCAAAACCTGATGTCTACAGTGTGTAAATATATTTATTCTCAAGATGGGATAGGATGTGAATATATAATACAAAACTAGCTCAAGATGAATAGAAATATGCAAATATTTAGTTTAGAAACAACAGGAAAGTTTAGTAAGGAATGGAAAATCAAGCTTTGCTTGGTATCTTAATGTACAGTAAAATTATAAATATCCCATTCACATTTGTGAATGTAAATGCTTTCAGTGCTGGATCCTTTTACAGTGATTTTCTTTTTAAATTTCAGTCCTTTATTTTGTCAGTACTTCAAACACAAGAAGTCTCATTCAAATTTAGTCAGTAATTTTTTTCAAATAACAGGTTTGACAACTCAATTTTCCTGTTACTGATTTACTTTAAGAACTTTCAAATCACCAAAGTGTATTTGATATTCCTGTGTTTGTTTTGACCCATATTTTAGTTGTCAAAATGCAAGCAGATTCACAGTCTTAGTTACATTTCAACACAGTAATTGCTAAATCGTTTAGGAAGGAGAAAATAAAAAAGTCCCATAAGCAGTTGTTATTATGCATGTGTATTTTTAATATCTGATTTTCAGCATAACCTTAGATTACAATGCAGGTTAAATTTCCCTTGCTGATTTATAAGTATAATGTAAACTCTAGGCTCAGCTAATGATATTGCAATATAAAACTGTTCTGTTGCAAAGTAAAGACCTTGCTTAGCACTGCAAAGCTCTGGGTTCATTTCAATGTGATCATTCAGGCGCTATGGAGGGATTATGCTTTTATTGTATTTTGTTTCATGAATACATGAATGAATAATAAGTTCAACAAACAAGAGTTCCCTACTGGCTATCTCAAAGAAATCATTTTGCAACATGTTATGAATTTCAATCAATCATCCTCAACAGTCCTTGTCCGGCTGAGGTCTGTGCATTAACAAAGTCAGCATTTTGGAACCATTGTAAATAGCTTGAGATTTGATCAGAATGTCCAAGATCAGGAAGTTGAAAAGGAGTGCTAGAGAGGAGGCATCCTTTGTATATTACATATTTTTTCATACCTACCTTTCCACACTTTACAAGCATTGATTGAGTTGTAGTTGCATGTCCAGGACATATGCTTGTTTTGTGTGACTTCTCTTTCAATGAGCTATTTCCCTTAAGAAAGAGCTAAGAAAGGAATGATAAACCACATATACATATAAATGCATACACACTCACGAAAAGCTTGTGATTCAGGAAAAGCAGGATGGAAATGCACAAGAATGTGGATTGTGTTTAAAACATTATTCTTTTATTCCATCTCTTTGGAATTTTATCTGTTTATAAGGTGAGGGTAAAATACTAATTCATTTAAATTGTGATAGGAAGAATAAACACATCAATAAGAAAGTCAGAACTTTGCAATATTTGCATGTAGCATGGTATCAATATCAAATTATCATAGCTGATTTGTTTACATCTTTTACAATTACTAGTAAAAATAAATAACACAGTACATGATAACACAGTACACTGTGTGCCTTATTCCTGGGGCTAAGTGTCCTGTGGATGCATCAATTAAGATCTAAAAACCCCCGAAGTGTTTGTAAGATTTCTGAAGGGAGAGAAGGAGGAAAAACAAAGATCATTCTGATGGAATCCATAGCTTAATATGATGAATTTAATTCTGTGCCTTGTCCCACCTTCACCCTATCTCCTTTTCTGCGAGGGACAAAGTTTTTCTCTGTATTCAATCACTATACTTCCTCCTGCCTTTCCTTTCTCAGGTTATTACTGAAGTATTTTTCTTGGTGTTTGTTGTTATTGTATAAGAACAAAACCTACTTATGCGCCATAATTTTGCTTAAAATATATATTTACAAACTTTTATAGCTATTCTTAAAAAAAACCCATGCCGTATATCTACCAGGCTGTAACTCTGCAGACTGAAAATGATGGCCCTTTACACTTGCCAGAGATAAACAGTTATGCCAACAAGTAGTTATTTGGCAGCCTACTGCTGTTTACTGGATGTTTGTTCTCCTCAGCTGGTAAGTACTGCTCTTGTGCCTTCTCTTTTTTCACTAAGAAGTGAGTGCACAGCACAGATCTGTTCTTTCAACATTTTTATAGGATGATAGAATCATTTAGTTTGGAAAAGACCTGCAAGATCATTGAGCCCAGCTGTTAACCCCGCACTGCCAAGTCCAACACTAAACTATGTTCCTAAGTGCCATATTTACATGCCTTTTAAATGCCTCCAGGGATGATGACTCCCTGGGCAGCTTGTTACATGGCTTGAGAGCCCTTTCAGCAAAGAAATTTTTCCTAGTATCCAATCTAAACCTACGCATGAGAAACTGAGGCTCTTTCCTCTTGTCCTGTCACCTGTTGTTTGGGAAATGTGGCTGACCCTCACCTCACTACAACCTCCTTTCAGGCAGTTGTAGAGAGCAGAAGTTTCACCAGGTGTTGTCCTGTTGCCCTCTGGATTCACTTGAGTACCTGAATATCTTTCTTGTCAGAGGGGGCCCAGAACTGAACACAGGCATTGAGGTGTGGCCTCACCAGTGACCAGTATAGAGGGACCATCACTGCCCTTGTCCTGCTGGCCTCACTATTTCTGATACAGGAAAGCCACTGGCCTTCCTAGCCAGCTGGGCACAGCTGGTTCATGCTCAGCCACCACTGACCAGCACCCACAGGTCATTTTCCACCAGGCAGCTTTCAAGCCACTCTGAGCACAGCCTGGGGTTGTTGGGGCCCAAGTGCAGGATCTGGTATTTTGCCTTATTGAACCTCATCTACTTCCCCTCAGCCCATTGATCCAGCCTGTCCAGATCCCTCTGAAGAGCCTTCCTGCCTTCCATCAGATCAACATTCCCACCCAACCGTCACCTGCAAACTGACAGAGGGGCCATCCCCTCATCCAGGTCATGGATAAAGATATTAAACAAGACTGGCCCCAATACTGAGCAACACAACAATTGACCAGCTGCCAATGGGATGTGGCAACACTCCATTCTCTGGGCACAGCCACACAGACAGGTTTCACTCAGTGGACAGTGCACCTGTCCAAGCCATGAGCAGCCAGTTTCTGCAGGGGAGTGTTGTGGGAGACCAAGTCGAAGGAATCACCAAAGCCCAGGTATACACATCCACAGCCCTTCTGTCATCCACTAACTGAGTCACCTTGGCATAGAGGGAGATGAAGTTTGTGAATTATGACGCACCTTTCATAAACCCATGCTGGCTTATCTTGATCCTCTGGTTGTCCTATAAGTGCTGCATAATGGCACTCAAGGTGTCTGCTCCAGGATCTTCCCCAGCACTGAGGTCAGGCTGACAGGCCACATGTTCTGTTCTGGCCCTTCTTGTAGATGGAGATCTTGTTTGCTAACCTCCAGTTGACTGGATCCTCTGCTCTCAAAGTGTCTTGACAAGCACTTCCTCCAGCTACCCCAGNCCTACTGCTGTTTACTGGATGTTTGTTCTCCTCAGCTGGTAAGTACTGCTCTTGTGCCTTCTCTTTTTTCACTAAGAAGTGAGTGCACAGCACAGATCTGTTCTTTCAACATTTTTATAGGATGATAGAATCATTTAGTTTGGAAAAGACCTGCAAGATCATTGAGCCCAGCTGTTAACCCCGCACTGCCAAGTCCAACACTAAACTATGTTCCTAAGTGCCATATTTACATGCCTTTTAAATGCCTCCAGGGATGATGACTCCCTGGGCAGCTTGTTACATGGCTTGAGAGCCCTTTCAGCAAAGAAATTTTTCCTAGTATCCAATCTAAACCTACGCATGAGAAACTGAGGCTCTTTCCTCTTGTCCTGTCACCTGTTGTTTGGGAAATGTGGCTGACCCTCACCTCACTACAACCTCCTTTCAGGCAGTTGTAGAGAGCAGAAGTTTCACCAGGTGTTGTCCTGTTGCCCTCTGGATTCACTTGAGTACCTGAATATCTTTCTTGTCAGAGGGGGCCCAGAACTGAACACAGGCATTGAGGTGTGGCCTCACCAGTGACCAGTATAGAGGGACCATCACTGCCCTTGTCCTGCTGGCCTCACTATTTCTGATACAGGAAAGCCACTGGCCTTCCTAGCCAGCTGGGCACAGCTGGTTCATGCTCAGCCACCACTGACCAGCACCCACAGGTCATTTTCCACCAGGCAGCTTTCAAGCCACTCTGAGCACAGCCTGGGGTTGTTGGGGCCCAAGTGCAGGATCTGGTATTTTGCCTTATTGAACCTCATCTACTTCCCCTCAGCCCATTGATCCAGCCTGTCCAGATCCCTCTGAAGAGCCTTCCTGCCTTCCATCAGATCAACATTCCCACCCAACCGTCACCTGCAAACTGACAGAGGGGCCATCCCCTCATCCAGGTCATGGATAAAGATATTAAACAAGACTGGCCCCAATACTGAGCAACACAACAATTGACCAGCTGCCAATGGGATGTGGCAACACTCCATTCTCTGGGCACAGCCACACAGACAGGTTTCACTCAGTGGACAGTGCACCTGTCCAAGCCATGAGCAGCCAGTTTCTGCAGGGGAGTGTTGTGGGAGACCAAGTCGAAGGAATCACCAAAGCCCAGGTATACACATCCACAGCCCTTCTGTCATCCACTAACTGAGTCACCTTGGCATAGAGGGAGATGAAGTTTGTGAATTATGACGCACCTTTCATAAACCCATGCTGGCTTATCTTGATCCTCTGGTTGTCCTATAAGTGCTGCATAATGGCACTCAAGGTGTCTGCTCCAGGATCTTCCCCAGCACTGAGGTCAGGCTGACAGGCCACATGTTCTGTTCTGGCCCTTCTTGTAGATGGAGATCTTGTTTGCTAACCTCCAGTTGACTGGATCCTCTGCTCTCAAAGTGTCTTGACAAGCACTTCCTCCAGCTACCCCAGTACCCCTTAAGTGGGAGAGGTCAGTTAAACTGGATGATGAAAATGTTGACTTCATTTATAGGCTGTATAACACTTGTGTATGAATGCCAAGAACGGAACTTCACTTGAAGACTGTCTTGCCTTTATAAATACTAACCTAAGCTCCACTGCCTAGACTTTTGTTTATATCTAAGTAGTAAACTGTGATGGCTTTAAGATGTAGTTCTAAAGTTTTGGTTGTTAGGTATAAATGCTGCAAGATTTTTGAGTTCCTTTGTCTCATCTTAGGCACTCTGGAAAATGTGGAGTTTTGCATTAAAATGATGTGGCAGCTAAAGCATGTAAATCCAGTGTTTTGGATGTACGTTTGGACCTGCACTGAAGTATTTGCGAAGTGGTCCCTACAGGTGATACTGTCATATTGTCTGAATAATGAGTAGTGTGTTTGTCCTTCTGATATAGCTTCTTTTTTTTCTTGCTTATTTTGTAGAGTTGAGGTTTTGGTAACTACTTGGCTGACAGCATTATGAAATAGTGAAACAAATATAATTTACTGATATATTCATTAATTTTGTCTTCTCAAATTTGTCAAATTCCCTTCAAAGTGATTGGCACCACCTCTTTGATTTGGCACTCTGTTCCACATACAGACACTGTCACGTAAATGGTGTCAGATGATACTTTTTTTTTCCTCTGCCATTTAACTCCAGAAGGACTACTTTGGCTTAATTAGTGATCTAGTCAATTTTATAAGTTGGCCTCATTTCATGTTCTCATTAAGTTTGTCACCTGTGTCATTTCCCCTTAACTGTAGGAAAAAAACCCCCTTATATTCTTCAATAATTTTGGGATCTGTTTGCCTTCTTGTTGTTATCCTTTTTTGCAATATATTGACCAAAGTGGGTAAATTATATCCATTGCAGTCTTGTTAATGCCAGAACATATTAATCATACTTGGATTTTCTTCAAAGGATGTCCTTCCCTTTGGTATTTTCTTAGTCTTGTTTACTGACAAACTTTTCTCTGTTCACGAATAATGCAGAAAGACCATTTCTTCCTATTAGGGGACAAAGATGATATTTACTAGTAGGTAATAAACTTCGTTGTTACAAAAAACTGCATTCATGCTCACTGGGTGCACTGTGATTAATCTCATTAGAAACATCCTTTTCTCATTTTAACATTGCTTATAGGATTCCATAGTACTGGAGGAAGAGCTACTAGAATTACGGGGTACATTTGCTGATTGAATTTATTTTTCTTCTCCTATGCAGACCATTTACAAGGAATCACATCTTAACACTTGTCACTCCTTTTTAAAGCACTAGCTAGTCACATTAGTCCTTGAAGAGAGTTGGGCCCTTCTCTCTAGAAAAACGTCATTTGCCCCAGAACATTTCAGAGAGTTCTCTCACATACTTTGAGACTTGAACATCTTCTTGGCACATGGATTAATACTGCCTATGTTTTTTCTGTCAGATAGAATAGAATCATAGAACAGTTGAGGTTGAAAGGAACGTAAAGATCCTCTTGTAACAAACTCCCTGCCATGGACAGAGACACCTTCCACTAGACCAGGCTGCTCAAAGCCCCATCCAGCCCGGCCTTGAACACACCAGGGATGGGGCATCCACAGTTTCTCTGGGAACATGTTTCCCATCAACCACATGGCCAAGAATTTATTAGTGATATCTAATCTAAACCTATTCTGTGAGTAGGTTTAAAAATAGTTTATATGAAAACCAGTTTAAAATCATTCTTTCTTGTCTTGTCACTATATGCCCTTGCAAAAGATCCCTCCCCATCTTTCCCATAAGCTCCCTTCAGGTACTGGAAGGCCACAATTTGGTCACCCTGAAGCCTTCTCTTCTCTAGGCTGAGTGATCTCTATTCACTCAGTCTTTCCTCATAGCAGAAGTGCTCCATCCCTCTGATGATCTTCCTGTCTGCCCTCTGGACTCACTGAAACAGGTCAATATCCTTCCTGTGCTGGGGACCCCAGAGCTGGATGCAGTGTTCCAGACGGGGTCTCACCAGAGCAGAGCAGAGGGGCAGAATCCCCTCCCTCTCCTGCTGCCCACACTGCTTTGGATGCAGCCCAGGACACGTTTGGCTTTCTGGGCTATGAGTGCACAGTCCAGCCTCACACCCACCAGCACCCCCAAATCCTTCTGAACAGGACAGCACCTTGCACTTGGCTGTGTTAAACCACGTGAAGTTCCCATGGACCCACTTTTCTGGGTCCCTCTGGATGACATCCTTTCCTTCAGGAGTGTCACTGCACCACTCAGCTGGTTGTCACCTGCAAATTTGCTGAGCATGCATTTGATCCCTTCATCTGTGTCATTAATGAAGATGTTAAATAACACTGGTCCCCATATAGACCCCTGAGGGACACCACTTGTCACTGACATCCACTGGGACTCTGAGCTATTGATCACTACCTTCTGGATGTGACCATCCATCCAAGTTTCCCAAGGCATCCCACTGACTGTCTCCTTGAAGAGATGGAAGTTTGCTTTCCTAAAGTTCAGGGACATTTCTCTACTTGACCTGTAAGCTTGAGGACTGCAAATTCCACCTATGATCACTGCAGCCCAGGCTGCCTCCAATCTTGATGTCCCCAGTTAGCTCACTTACACTGCTGACCAACAGATCTAGAGATGCATCCCTTCGGCTAGGGCTCTGTTCTCCGTGACTTAAGAAGATATCTTCTATGCCTTCCAGGAGTCTTCTGGATTGCCTAGACCTTGCCATGGTGATGTTTCAGTATGTTATGTAAAAGTAACTGCATTGTGCTGTGCAAAGGAAGCTGCTGTATTAAAGAGCTCACAGCCTTGTGGGTATGCCAGTGAATGGATTAAGAGAATTAGTGTTATATGATGGAAGAAGGAGCTGAGAAAAAAGGAGATTACATGACTCTCAGAAACAAATCTGTAATAAAATTGTTTAAACTGGAGAAAAATCTTCCTGAATAGGCCAATCTCACAGCCTAAATATGCTTCAAAGTGTTTTCCCTTAGAAAAAGTAACCAGATACTTGTTGACTATAGGCTCCTCTTTTAACCACCTCATATAACAGTTGCTTCTGGATAATGTCCTGGTGGATTCATGTAGATAACTCCTTTTTTGCAAGGTGCATAGGGTGTACAGTATTAATTTAGCAGCATGGGGTGTTAGATAGAAATGCCTTTGTGCACTGATCATTTTTGAACTCATCTTCAGGTTCAATGAATTGCATATTTCTTTGTTTTGGTGGCTCGAGATATCCGTCTATTCTTCTTCATATCTGAAATGGTTCATACTAAAGCTTTCATAATACCCTTCAGTTTCTGAGTTAAATTGATGTTTAAATTGGAATGAAAGTAGGAATCTTGGCAGTTTAGATAATTTACTTCATCTGGTGGCCAGCTATGTTAACAATCACATCATATGCCAGCATTTACACTAGATGAAAGAAGTCCCTGGGGCACTAGAACTGCATGTTATAAGCAGACTGAAAATACAGTTATGATCTTTGTTTCATCGTTTTATTCTGTAAAATGGAAAATTATTTTAACTGGAATTTTTAAGTGTTAAAACCGCAATGTAAAGGTCATGTTGAGGGCTATTTTGGGCGTATTTGCCTTGGAAGCTGAATGACAATTGATCAGTATTCTGGACAGGAAGTGTTCAGCACAATGTCAGCAAATTATGTCTTTTTATTCCGATGTATTGAGCACTTGGAGGAAATGGTATATTGTTAGCATATGAATAACATCAAAGCCCCACATTGCAAGATGTATTTCAGTCTTCTGGAATAAAATGCATGGCCTCCCCTTTATGTATTTAAGTGCCTCCCCTTGTTATATAGTGCATGCTTGAACCTGAAAGCTATCTCTTGTCTAACATGGACAAACTGAATTTCAGGATTCAATTGCTGGTGCATGACTGCACATTCCATCACTCGGCAAAAACATTTGTAATATCAAATTGGCTTCCTGCTTGAAGAGTAAAATGTGTTTGATTAAAAATAAGGTTCTTGTGGGAAAAGGTCTGTGGGGTTTTTTTGGTTGTTTTTTCTTTTTTTTTTTTTTTTTTAAGAGCAATTCTCACAGAATGCATTGACATCATCTGTATTTCTGTCATAATAGTAGTGACTATAACTACCTTGCATGAAAAGTATGAATTTAAACAGTACATTACATCTGAGGTTATTCTGATTTTGCCTTTGTTCTTTTCTCCTGTGATAATATTTCTGAAATTAAACCAAATTAAGAAAATAACCAAAAGTAAATCCCAGAGATTTACTATACTGCTGTCCTTAAGGAATATGCTTTTCAGTCTTTTATTGTTCTCTAATAAAGACAAGCAAGCACTCTTTTACCTTACCATGTACAAGAAAAATTCTCCTAGCTTAAAAATCTCAGCTATAATGAGACTGTGGGATGAGTGCTTGACAGTCTATCACAGACAGAAAATTTCCAAATACTTAAACTATTTAGTCCACAGTTTAAAGGCTACAGATAAGAAAGTCTCTTTACAGTAACCATCAGCTACTTATTTACAGATATGTTTGGCTTGTGAAAATTTCACTGATTTTCCATAGTAACTTTGTTTACTGGCTGTGTAGAAAAGCCCTTGTAATTGAGGGTCAGTATAAATTAAATTTAAAACATTTAACACTAGTATGAAACTGGTAGAAATTGGAGGCTCCTCACCGATTAGGAAATTGTCAGTGTTCTGAATCTATTCCAATTCACACCAAGGATATGGCTTTCTCAGATAACTTTGTGTATCAAATTGATTTTGGTTTCTCTGCTTTTTAACATGGGCTACTACAAATTTCCTGTTATTTTAATTATGCTTTTTAAAATAGCAACATGATGTATTTCACAACTCCCTTTGCATTCAAATTTATTGTTAAAAAATTCAAAAACCATTGTACCTCAAAAAACTATATTATTACTATGCAACTTTTCCAGCACTAGAGGCTCTGGCTAAGTTCTGCTTTGCTGCCCTTGCTCAGCAACACTCCAATCCACCAGAAACACTTGAGTACATGTTTCACTTTGGGTCCATGAATAATAGCACTACTGAAGTCAAGGAGACTGCAAATGTTTAAGTGCTTTGATGGACAGGGGACAAACTGTGTTCTTCACTGAAAATGACAATGCAGATGGAAGAAGAAGGTGATTGATTTCATCATGGTTGCTAAAAATGGTGTTGCTTATTCTATCAATGCTTTACAATATGAAATGCTACTAAGATACTTAGGAAATATTTATTAAATTAATATTTTGAAAGACAGTTTTTTTTGAAAGATAGTTTTTTTCCTAAACCAGTTACTAATATTTTAAGCTCACAACTAGACACTCGTAAAACTAAACAGTGGATGCCATCTCACACAGAATGTACAGTTCTTGTTTCATGCAAGGCAAAGGGAGTGAAAGAAAGAAAGTTAAATTCAGAAAATCCATCAGTTTGCTGTCCACACATGCCTTGCTTTAAAATAAAATTTTAACAGTCACTTTTGTTTTCCCAAGTATTTCTCCATCACTTAACTGATGAAGTTACAATAACCCATTTTTTATTTTTTAAAAGGACACTTTCAAAAAATAGTTCCTTGAAATGAATATATGATTTTAAAGGGTGAATCAGCCAATAGTGTGATGACTGCATATTTGGGATTATTTCTGGTCTTGCTGCAGTTAAACATGTGCTGAAGATTTAAAGACATCCCGGGTGGTCTAAAATTCTTACCACCCAGTCTGAATTTGGTTTTAGTATACTATAAATAAGTGTCAGAAACCACACATTGTTATTAAGCAGTGCTGCACTAACTCTTAGAATTGGCAATAACTGAATATGTCAGTTGAAATTGTGTGTTAAAATGAATGAAAATAAGACTAATAGACTTACGCTTTCCACAGAATAACTCCCCTATCTCAGAAGCCTAGCTCTACCCCTATACATCATTTGTTTATGAAAGGTGTGATTAAAGATTATACTGACTGTCAAGTGTGTATGAAAGTAACAAATGAAATCCCACAAGATAAAGTTCTCTTTAGAATTAGAAACGCATAATACTATTTGCATTGATTTCCAGATTGTCAGATTTGTGGCAAAGGCCCCTGCAAGAAATGTACAGGTGTTTTCAACAGGGTCTTGAAAAATGTTAGAGAAAGTTTTGGCTTTAAAAGGGTTATAAGCTGTTAAATAGTTACTTTTCCTAACAAATCCCAGTCCCGGAAACACCTGTGCTAAAGAGGTTTGTGCTGATCTCCTGTGAAAATTGGCAGAACACTCCAACATTTGCTGAATAAAACTGGGATGAAAATTTTTCCAATGAATTCTTAAGACAATTTCTTTGAGGTACGACACAACAATTCTACCCCCATAGCATTTGTTAAATGGAAATAGAAAAAATGCTGCAATTGAGTTACTGATAAAGTGAATGAAGTGGGATGAAAAGGGAACTAAGGACTTTACTTCTCTGCAGAGGAAACACAAATAACTGCAGATTCTTTATGCATGTTTAGTATACATCAAAGGTAACTGAAGGAAGAGTTAAGGATTAGAAAAGGTACATAGGGTTGCCAAGAGTATCTACTCTTTGCTGATGGAAATGCTTATTTGTGCTAAAACCTCACAGAAAAAAAAGGAGATGAAAATATTTTTCACTGAATTTGGAGACCAGTTTCTGTTTACCATTTGTCTAAACCCCAAAATGCCAAGGTGGAGGGAGGGGGAAATAGGAGGAGACAACAAACATAAAGATGGGTCCATACTACCTAAGTTTGTGTAACCACATTCTAGGCTCCTGCTCTCTCAGTGTTCGCTTGTTCACTCCGAGGGAAAACATTTTTTCTTGAATTCTGCTGAGAACATGAAAAACCTGAAGGAGACTGCAACCATGTTAAGCTTGTTGATGTGGAGTACCTAACAATCACCTCAAGCATTCTGTATTTGTTGCAGTCATTCATAAGATCTTTGAACTATTCTTTCTCTCGGTTCCTGTTATTTGAACCAGCAGGAGACTGAAAAGGACAAGACCATAACTTACTGATGTGTTCAGAGGGCTACAGTCTTGTGAATTCTGTTTCCCGCTGACATGAAGAATAGGAAGAGAAGAGCAGAGTAGTAGTAAAATATATCATGATGGTATCAAACCTCTGTGCTCTGGATGAGGTTTGATCACCTTTTAAAGGATCTGTAATTTTAAAATTATTGTAACCTCATCTGTAGGTCAGTGGAAGAGGATTTCTGTCCTTGCTCCTGCCCTTCTTATTCTTCACTATTATCTAAAGGCAATGTATTTTTTTGGGAGTGAAGCTAATGAAAGCAAAGCCCTAACAGGGAAAAAAGTAGTGAGAAGTTGGGAAGAAAATAAATTAGAAAAAACTCCACAGCAAAACATAAAACTACTCAAACGTTTCTTCCCTGCCATTATGTTACAGTCAAAAATTGTATTACTTGTGAAGGATCTGAGTAGGCTTGCAGCCTTTCCAACTACATGGGCCTAGGCAAAATGAAAAACACAGACTTTTTTTACAGTGTTAAAATAATTTAATCTGAAGTTATTCTTTACAATAAAGTGCATCAAAACTGGTACTCATTAATAGAGCTTCCTTTAGATCCCAAGTATAGTCTTTTCATTCCTTTAATTTGACTGTGTTCACATGAATAACCCAAACAAAGAGTCGTGAAGAAAAGCAACACTCAATCACTATCTTACTTCTTAACTCTTGTCAGTTTACTGTTGTCTCACATGCATTGTAAACTTGGGTCTCAGCCTTGCACAGAAAGCATAAACATTTCTCTATATAAACTTCAGGTGCTTCATCTAGTGATGGTTCAGAGCTGGGGAATTTAATTCCCAAATTGTGAATGTTTTTTTATGATCACCAAGTCAATATGGCAGGCAAGATCAAGTGTATGGAAAAAAGATTCAATACTGTAAATATATAATTATTCTGAAGATTTTTTTTGGCTTTACTGTATGTATTTATGAATAAAAATAGTACCTTAGACCCATTGTACCTCTGTTATTACTGAACTTTGCTTGTACCAAAGCATAACTCAATGGTGGCCATATCAAGCAATATTTAGAGTTTTGTGATAGTCATAAAGCATCTGTTCTTTGCAAAGCAGTTCATTAAAGCATTTAGCTGGGTCATTTCTGAGTAAGCATTTAGTTGGGTAAGTTCTCCTTCTTCCTGTGGTTCTTTCTTGTGTGCTTGCAACAGTATTTCTCAGTGAGAAATATTAGATGTGTGACAGAAATCTGAATTTTAACTTGCATACTCTATCTGCAAAGCATGATTTGATTTAATGGAATCTAATTGCTGCCTCTGTAACAACTGTCTATGTTTTATTTCTGGTACTGCTGTGTAAACTGCAGGTTTTCTAGTAGAATCAATCTACTGAGACAAACGGGAGCAAAATATATGTTGTGATCTTCCTCTGTAAGTTTGTCCTGTGTACTAGGAATCTGATCTTTGTTGGTGCATATAATTTGCAATTCTCACGTGACCTTTTATAAGTTTCTTAGAATTATGGCAATATACAGGTAAATTGATTTTTAAAAAGCATTTGAAAAGGTGATCATATTTGCTTTGCTGGTAGTTGAACTGGTGTCATATTTTACCTTTTCCTTCTCTTTGAACTTTTCAGTTGATAAGTAGTTATCACATGCACCAGTATGGAGCTGATGGTGTTCTGTCTTGTAGAACTAAAAATAGAGGGTTGCTTTGATTCCTTGAGAGAAAATGGAAATAATTATCCACAGATATCAGGTATTTTAGTGCTAACTACACTATAAGGTGTAACGGCCTTTTTTTTTTCCTACCAGTTTTCTTTAATGGAGTTTGCTATTGATAGCTAATAGTGGGGTTTTGTTTGTTTGGAGGTTTTTTGGGCTTTCTTGGTTGTTGTTTTGGTTTGGTTTTTTGTAGTTTTTCTGGACTAAATTACCATCTTACTAAATCATTAAGGCCGGGTTCTGTATCCATGAGTTTATGGATTTGTGTGTGTGTGTTAACAAACAAAAAATGCTAATCAGTTACAGAAATTGGTTTGATGACCTATTGGTTGCTTTTCTGATAGTTAAATGACTTTCAAAAGGATGATTTTGACCAGTGGTTAATGTGGCAGGTATATTTTGATATGTTTTCTTTTTTTAAATCTGCTTAAAAATTTTGAGGGAAGTGACTCAGTGACTGTAAATTTTGGAAGAGGTAAGAAGCAGTGTTTCTGAAATAACAGTAAAAGACCTATGTATCAGGTGACTCACATCACTGTGTATGATGAAGTAGCTGAGCACTGAATTTTATGGCATGCAATATTCTATGAAAAGTACACCAGTAAAAGAGAGCCCTACTCTGTGATTTAAGGTATATATTTCACTACTGGTAACACATACAAGATGCAGGAGCTCAAATACTACAAGGTGGAAATTAATATGTATCAGTGATCTTCAGACAATGGTTGCACTGTGTCTATGAAAGTCTGGAGTTTCTGCTGTGAGCTTCCATAAAGCTTATTGGTCTTTCATGCAGCACGTCCATAAATCAGTGAGGTTTAAATAGCGCTGCCCTCTTGAACACCTGCTTATTTGCCTTGAGAAAATTCTGTAGCATTTTAAATGTCACTTTATGACATTGTAAGTAATGCCTGCTCTAGAAACATTTGGAAGAGCCATTAAAGTTAAGGGTCTATCAGCATTTCATTATAAAACTTGATTTCAAGGGGTTTATAACTCAGCCATTTAAAAATGCATTTCACCGAAACTTGTTATGTGACTTACTGTGTTTTTTAGTGTTGGACAAATTATTTCAGGTGGTCTTTTTACTTGTGGGAGGAGGAGTGGGCGAAGATTGTAGATACAAGTAATTTTTCTTACAGAAGAGTATTTTTCTTGTAGACAACAAGCTTTAAATATAGATATTTTATTTCCATACAAAATGTCTTTCTGATTATGTACTTTGAAAGATCTCCTCATGTCATATGAACTAAAGAGCTTTCAGTTATCATACTCTATACATGCATCCTTAATGTACAAGAAATTTCTTTTCAAAGGCAATTTTAAGAGACCTTATTTATTGCTTTTGGTTTTAACAAATGGTGTTAGGTGCTTTGTGTAATGGAACACTGCACTGAGCTTCTAAATTAGTGCTTATAATGATTTGATTTATAAACACCATTGCTGTTTTTAAAAAATCTGCCAAGCAACACCTTTATTGGCTGCCCAGTACCTCAGTGTTACACTTTGTTCACTACCCATCTGATTCTTGATAGGAGATTGAAGGGTGACATTTGAAACACACAGGCTGACTTTCTGAGGACACCAGATCAGAAGTAACTTTGTGAAGAAATTGATTAACAGAGTTTTCTGAAATCAAAGAAAAAGAGATAAAACGTTTCTTACTGCTCCTTTATAGAGTTTGTATAAAGTGCTGTAATACATACCTTTACGGGAAGGCATGCAAAATGGAATAGTGTGGAAAAAACAGCTTTGTTCTGAGGTGCTGGTAAACATTCTAAACTTTAGAGATAAAACAGCACTTGAAATTCCTGAGAGTGGTTGTTAGCCCAAGATGTAAGCACAATATACCTTCAGCTGAAAACACTGTTAATGTGAGTAGTCTATTACACTGTGTGCCATTTTCAGTGTCAAAATTATCTGGAAATCTGTTGAAGGGCAGTAAAGAAAGTCATGGTCCTTATCCTGAAGAGTAAAGAAAATTTTTCTTTTTAATAAGATATTTAGTTGTACTGTTACTTATGACTTTATGTTCTTTAATAAGATATCTTGACTAATGACCCTGATTATGCATGAGTGGGAAGTCATCTTTTATTTAGTTTGGTGAAGTTTTGATTTAGAAGTTGTTTAATATCTACTTTCTCTTTTTATTTGATTTTTCAACTTGAAATCTGGATAATTGCAACTCAAAGCAGATGTTCGATCCTTATGTATGAAAGTGAATTACTTAAAGGATACTATAAGGATTTTGCATTCCCTAATGGGGAACAAAGGAATATGAAGGACAAGTGATGACTTTAGTTTATCTAAATTTGTGTTTGAATTCAGTCAGCTGGCTGCAGAGCTGTAATCCAGTCAAAAACTTTTTGCCTTGTTTTGGCTTCCATAGAACACATCTACAACTTACAAAATCACAGGTTAGGGAGAGGCTTTGGTACGTGTCATGTCTAGTATGACTATTTGTAGGAAGTTTCTGGTGAACAGGAACACAGGCAGTCGGCAGAAGAACTGGGATCCCATTCTGGATTGGGAGGATGTTTCATTTTCTCTGTGCAGCACCAGAAGATAAAGTTCTAGCACAAAATGGTATAGATGTGTGGGTGGATGCATGTGTACATGTTTATATCTATTTCTAGGTAGTACAGAGCTAAATTATCCATAGTGTAAATGCAAGTTTTTGAGTATCTTAGCTCCTTTCTTGCTGAGCTATTTTTACAGATGCCTCTGACCATTCATCCAGATTTGACTTTGCAGTCAGCACCCAAGTGAGCAGGTTGAAAACAGAAGTAATTCTTCTGGTTAAACCTTCAGGTTAGAGATTGCTTGTGTTTTTCTGTACTGGTCTTATATTTTTGGCAGTCCAGCTGAAATCAACTCTTGTTTTCTCATTTACCTGTTGTATCTAACTGTCATGTTGTATACGCATTGATTATAGAGATTATCAAGGCTATAGAACAATGGCCCCAGTTCTCTACTTGCCTCCCATATCCCAGAGTCCTATCAGTTTATAGATGGGCATCCAGTGTTTCTGTTTCACATGGCCTGTGGTGTTTCTGCACTGCCCAGTCCAGCTGAGCTTGAACACGGAATGTGTCATTGCTTCTTGGTTAGGGAGATGCTCTAAATGACCCCCAGAAAGCTGTCTAGTCCCTTATCACTGTGAACAATTGTTTGCCTGTGAAGGGTGTACATGAAGTGAGTCAGTGGGAATCAGATCAAAGTGAAGGATATTGAAAACACAGTGGTATTTCCATATTGACCTGCACTACTACCAGGCCTTTCGCATACACAGAAACAGAGCTGTGTATCTCAATTGCCAAGTGAGTAAAACACAAATTTTATTTATTTATTAAAAAAAGTCTCTTACTGTAAATCATATTTTAATCCAGATCATGACAGCAAATGCATGACCAATCTCAAGCAAATTACACAATCAACATTTTTAATTTCCAGGGTTAGACTGAAGCTAGTACTACTGTTGGGTCCAAGACTAGCAATAAATCTGTGGGAGATGGACCTTAGAATTTCATGCGTTTATAACAATTGCAGTTGTGGTTTTGGAGTGTTTTCTGATCTGGGGTTTCTGTTGCATTGATCACCTTTGCTACCATTTTCTGAGTAATCCCAGAATCACAGAGTATGTCTGTGCAAAAGTAATGAAAACATGTAACAGATAACTAGTGATTTATGCTAGCAAAGATTTAACTGGTTGCTACTAGCAAGTATATTAAAGCTGGGATTAGAGGCTTAGCAAAAGCATGAATGCATAGCTAAATATATATCAGCTGCTTAGTGTTTATAACTGTGATATTACCACTAGCGTTACAGCAGTGTCCCAGACAGAAAGCGTTATAAATTCTCCATTACACTAAATGTAAAGAGGTCCTTAGTGCTGACAGCGATTGCCCTTACATACACTTGCTTCATAGCTTTTCCTCCTTTAGGAGGAGGGAAAAGAAGTAAAAAACGCTAATTCAGCAATCTGTTGTTGGTTATATGACATTATAGTTCTCATTCTTATCCAGTGGGATTTTCCTCCCAGTATTCAGGAAAGGCAACTGATAACATGTCCAATGCCTACCCTTCTAAACGTCCTTCTAAACTCTTACTCCTAAATCATCTTCAGTTAATGATTTTCTGTTCGGTCACCAGGCATGAAATATCTTGGTCTGAGATTGCCCATTTTCTACTGTGGGTCTGGAAGTGAAGTAATGCTCATCTGCCATGGGCTCCAGACTGCAGCTGTCTGCTGCCACTGTGGCTCCCTCAGTACAAGACCACAGCACAACCTGGCTGTATTTTTTTCCTGAAAAAGGCAACAGGGAGTGGAAAGCTAACAGTTTCTGTGTGTTGCTGGCCAGGATTGACATGGTTTCTGATCAGCAAATGTATAGAGGTGAAATACAGATTTAGGTGTCTGTAGTCATAATTCTTTTCTTTGTGCCACAGAACACAAGATGACCAGAAATAATAATGATAAATGCTCTGTCATTGTCTTGCCATTGACTTATCCTCTGTAACATGAAGGCAAAAGACACATCACTAATTGCCAATTTCGGCTGACACACTGGTAAAAATTTCCAATGGCCAGTGGTATATTCTTACCTATTCTTCTTTCCTTGACAGCCTTAATTCATATTTAGAAGCTCTTAGGATGAAAATTCACTTTTGAAAGCTGTACATATGAGCTAGTGCTTGGTCCTCAGCACCATTTACTCCCTCTGCAGATATCAAATTCCATTGACATGAAAGCTAAAGTCCTTGTGGCAGTGACTCATTGTAGTTCCTGTTTCCCAGTACCTATAATTTTGCTGCCAGCTGTTTTTATCTGATGCTTAATTATAAGGTGAGTGTTTACACTCTGAAATGGAGCAAGTCAATTATCTAACTCAAATCACTGAACAGCCTTCACTGACATGCAAATTGGATCCATTTTTTCATAAATCTTTTTCCTGAGATTGGAGAGTAAAAATGCCTGTAATAACCACCTGACTGAAGCATCTGACTACTCTGTGTAAGTTCCTGCTCTTCTATTATAAAAAATCATCTGACTTCAGTTCAGACATTTATTTGCCAGCTAAGAGTTATGCCCCATTTTTGGAAACGTTAAGAACAGTCACAAATGGAAGTTTGAGGATGCTATAGAAAGACGAGGGAATGGAGTGTATTTATTTTTTTCCTGTCCAGCATTGCGGCGGTGGCCCAACCCACATTTAAAATAAGTGACATACCGTGGGTTGATTTCCCCGCCCATGACTCCGCCTCTGAGGGCAGAACAGAGGATAGGACAGAGGTTTAACTTCCCTGCCCATTGGGCGTGTCCTTGGTTGAGCTCCCTCCTCTAATTCCAGAGACTTCTATCTCCTTCCGTTCGCCATTGGTCTGTTTAGATAATGTTTAATAATTAGGTTATTGTGTATTCTATTACATTCTGGAAAGTTCTCCATTGTTCAGTTCATGATTGGTTTGTTTGAATATGTTCCGCCTCCCTTGGAATCCCATTGGTTTTGCGTCAACTCCCTATCATTTCCCTATTGGATGTTCCCGTGTTCCTCCCCTTTCTCCTCCCCCTAATATAATGCTGTGTCACAGTAGCTGAGAGAGCCAGTCACCGGCTAGTCTCAGGCAGTTAGCTCCCTTCAAGTTGCCTTCAAGAAACATGTTGAAACTTGCTGCTGTCTGAGGCCTCCCTCACTCTTGACTCTCGCCTGCTGCACCTACCATCAGGGCTAACGCCTGCCTACTTGGCCTCTGGCCAAAAGCCTTTGGTAGAGCTGACGCTCCCAAGGTGACCATCTGCGCCTGCTCGCCTCAAAGAATCCCGCTCAGCGCTGTCGCACCTGTGACGCACCGCGTCGTCCAGTCGGGAGGACAGAGGTTTGTCGCTGGTCATGCCACCGGGCGGTAGTGGCCACCACAGCACCCCATAAAATTGGAAATACTTCAAGTCAGCACTTTAAACAAAAATCCTCTTTGGAATGGTGATGTGCTCAGCAGCCCAGCCCAGGAAAGGTGCAAATGAAAATATACCAGATGGTAGGAGTTGCTGAATACTGAATTCTGAATTTACTTCATTGTATGCATATGTATTCAGAAGTCATTCTATCATTTTATTAATAATGGAGTAAATTACTTATGTTTCCTTACATAACACGCCAAGATTATGGAATCGTCATTACATCATCTGACTTTCTGAATGCAGAGTACTTTATAAAAACAAATGTGCCTGTGGGAGACTCCCACTTTATATAGGCCCTTTTAAAGAGTTTTCCAGTTGCTTTTACAGAAATATATTTGGGGTTTTTTAAAGAAAAGTGTAATCTATTAAAAGAAAAAAGACAAACTTAGGCAGTAAATGTAGGAACAGAAGACAGTTCTCACTGTTAAGGATAAGACATGCACAGGATAATGCGAAATGGATGATAGCATGCATGACTTGCTGGGAAGAGGATGAAGATACATGAATGTGATATGTAGGCAAAAAGTAAAAAGTCTTATATGTCATCTGTGTACTTTAGTCTCTTACTCAATGAATACTTCTAATTGTGGATCCAGAGAACTTATCCCTAGTGTTTTTCTTGCCAAGTGAAGCATTCAAAAAATGACCCAGATGAGCCCTGGTAAGGGACATTGTCTGTGCTGGAGAGGAAGGCAAAAAACCCTCAAGGACATAATGTACTAAAATGCCCAAATTTTCATCCTTACTCATCTTAGATGGCACATCAGGAGGGTGGACAAGCCCTGCTCCACATCAGGTAGTTGCTCCTCTTTCTGCCCTGACACGCTTTCCTCCTATGTCATTGCAGCTCTCAGGGAAGTAGAGGGAAACAAGGAGGAGGCCTCCCCATGACTACTTCTCCATCCTGGAGCTCTCAAGATGATGTTTGTGCAACAGGGACAGGCAGAAGCCCCAAAGAAAACGAGCCTGGCATCATCATTGCAGCTTTGTGCAAGGTGGCAGTTGGCAGAGGAACTGACCTGTCTCTTCAGGATGGCTTTTCTTTCCAAGGATCAAGGTGTCAGCTGGCACATGCTGTGGTCTGTTGCTTGAAGTGCTGCACTCAAGTGTAGAAGCCCTCCACTGCCAAAGGTGCTGGCTGCCTACAGAAGCCACAGTCATTGCTTGGGAAGGTGACCCTGCAGAGGTGTGAGGCTGGACAGGGCTACCAGTGACAAGCTCTGGGACAGCATGATGAGTGACAGTGTGCAGGTGAGAGCTTTATGTCTGCTTCAAGATGCACCAAATCCAGTGGAGAGCATTTCAAGTGCTTGTACACTATCGCCTACAGCACAAGGAATAAACAAGAGGAACTGGAAGTTTTGGCTCAATCCCAGACCTGCAGAGCTGGCTTAAGTGAGACTTGGTGGGAGGAGTCCTGTGGCTACAGTGCTGAGATGGACAGATATAGATCCTTCAGGAGAGACAGGCAGGGCAGGCGGGGTGGAGGGGTGACACCACGTATAAAGCAGCGGTCAGACTGTACAGTGTTTGCAGCTGGGAGTGACATGGTTGAGAACCTTTGGGTAAGAATTAAAGGAAAAGCAAATAAAGCAGATGTTGCTGTGGGAGTTTACTACAGATCAGCCAGTCAGGATGATGGCACTGATTTACTAGTCTGTAGGGACTTAAATCCCTGCTGTAAATCAGTTGTCCTTGTTCTGCCACTACAGACCTTAGTTAAATTCTCTCTCCATGCTTCTTATGAGCCCCTTCAAAATATTAAAAGGTCACAATTAGGTCCTCCAGGAACCTTCTTTTCTCCAGGCTGAACAACTCCAATTCTCAGCATTTCCTCCTCCCTATACTCATTGTGGCTGTGCTCTGGACTCACTCCAACAGGTTCATGTCTTTTCTGTGCTGAGGACCCCAGAGTTGGACACAGCACTCCAGGTGGGGTCTCACCAGAACACAGGGGCAAAATCCCCTCCCTCACCATGCTGGCCATGGTGCTTTGGATGCAGCCCAGGATATGTTTGGCTTTCTGGGCTGTGAGTGCACATGGCCAGGTCATGTCTAATTTTTCATCCACCAGTATCCCCAAGTTCTTTTCCTTCTCTGGTCTCAAACCCTTCATCCACCTGTCTGTACTTAGACTGGGGGTTGCCCTGGGCCAGGTGCAGAATGTTGAACTTGTCCTTGCTGTCCTTCAGAAAGTTTGCACCGCCCAGTCCTACTGTGAAGGTCCAGAAGCACGTAGAAGATGACTTTTGATAAAGGTGCTAAGGGAACTGAATAGGGAAAGTGCACTCCTCGGTCTGTTGTTTCTAACTGGAGGTTAGAATGGGTGAAGTGAAGATTGGTGGTTGTCTTGGCTACAGTGATTATGAAGCCGTCAAGTTTAAGATATTCGACACTATGAAAAAAGATGTCAGCAGAGGTGCTACTAAGAGCAGGCTTTTGGCTACTCAAGGAACCAGTTAGTAGGGTATTTTCCTTCAAGGGTTTCTGAGTCCATAAATACTGGGGATTTTTTAGGAGCCACCTCTTAAAAGAGCCCAGGAGAAGGCAATTCCCATGTTTTGGAAATCAAGGATATGAAGCAGAAGGCTGGGTAGGCTAAATAGGCAACTGAACACTGAACTCTGAATACTGACTCTGAATATTTAGGTGGAAAAGAAATTGTATGGACTTTAAAAGCATGTCAGGCTACACAAGAAGATTACAGAGGTGCTATTTGTCACTAGGGAGAAAATTGGTATGATGAAAGCTCAGTTGGAATTGAAGTAAGTCAGCATTGTGGTGGGTAAAAAAATAGGCCTTCTAAGGCATGTTTATGGTAAAAGGAGGACTAAATAAAACTTTGGTCCATTACCTGATGATGTTGGTTTTCACCTCACAAACGGAGGTGAATGAAGATAAAACTGAGGTATTTCATGCCACCTTTGCCTCTGTCTATCATCAAAAATGGGCCCTGGAACCACAGAAGCCATTGGTCTGAGCACCATGACTGGGATAGGGATAGACTCACAGTTGTTTATGCAGAATTTGCTGCTGCAACCATTGTACATAAATCTATGAGGCCCAATTGGATTCATCCCAGGATACCAAAAGAACTGGACAACGTCATTGCAAGACCTCTCTCAGTTATCAATTTTTGGAAACTGGGGAGGTCCTATCCCTGCTGAGTGGGAGGTAGCAATTTTCAAGAATGGCTAGAAAAATAACCCTTGTAATTGTAGGCTTGTCACTCTCACTCCAATGCTTGGAGAAGATTATATGGGAGCTGCTGAAAAACACTTGAAAGACAATGCAGTCATCAGTCAAAGGCAACAATAAGTTCATGAAGGGAAAGTCATGCCTTAGTAACTTGATATTCTTTGATGATAAAATTTCCTGCGTAGTGGAAAAAGGGAAGGCAGTGGATGTGGCTTCTTTGGTTGTTGGGTTTTTTGCATTTTATTTTATTTTATTTTAGTTTAGTTTAGTTTAGTTTTTGACACTATCATTCACAGAATCCTTCTGTACAAGACTGCCAGCACACAGCTGGACTTCTACATAATATGATAGTGAACAGCTGACTGGCAGACGGGGCTCAAAGAGTTCTAGTATTTGGGATAACATCTAGTTGTTGGCCTGTCAGTAGTGGTGTTCCCCTAAATTTTAGGTTTAATTTTAGGGCCAGTTCTGTTTGCTTGTTTTATTAATGACCTCGACACAGGAGTTGAGTGCACAGTAAGTAGTTGCAGACAATACTAAACTAGGAGGAACCATTGATAACCTCAAGGATACAGGGATCTTAGAGATAGATCTCGATAAATTAGAATGCTAGACAGTCATCAGCTGTGTGAATTTTGGAAAGAACATAGCTTATATTCTGCACCTGGAATGGTATAATCCTTTATGTACATATAGACTGAGGGACAGGTGGCTACAGTCTTGCAGAAAGGGATTGGTGGTTTTGGCTGGCATTTATCTCAATGTGAGTCAGTGATGTGCCCTGGAGGTCAAAAGGGCCAGCCACATCCTGAGGTACATTAAACACATTATAACTGACTGGTCAAAGGAAGTGATTGTTTCACTCTGCTCAACGTTGGTGTGGTCTCACTTTCAGTACTATGTACAGTTTGGGGTCCACAATGCAAAGATAGAAAAATACTACAATATGTCCAAAGAAAGACAACAAATATGGTACAAGGACAAAAAGGCATGACTTATCACGAGTGGCTGCGGAGACCAGGTTTGTTCAGCCTGGAGAAGAGGAGACTGGCTGGAGACCACATTGCAGTCTACAACTTCCTCATGATGGGATGTGGTAGAGGGGCCCTTATCTCTTCTCTCTGATGTTCAGTGATAAATTTCAAGGGAATGGCTTAAAGATGCATCATTGGAAGTTCAGACTGGATATTGGTTCTTCAGATTGGAATGGCTCTTCACCGAGATGATGGCCAAACACTGGAACAAGCTCCACAGAGAAGTAGTCACTTCTGCAAGTCTGTTGGTGTCCAAGAAGTGGTTGGACAATGCTCTGAGATATATGGTTTAATTTTTAAGTTGCCCTGTGTGGAGCTAGGAGTTGGACATAGTGATCTTCACGGGTCCTTCCAACTCATGATATTGTAAGTACCCTAACTGCACTGCCTAATTTGTAATTGAGATCTGTGGGCACAAAAAAATGCATTTTCCTTTTCTGCTTGAACCTGTCTGACAAAAAATGCCTTAATTTTGTTGTCCTTGAAGGCACTTAGCTCCAGAATTGCATTCTTGTTCTCCAGGGTTATGCATTCTTATTCAACCATTCTTTTCAGTTTGCAAGCCGAGCTTTGAAATGTTAATGTGCCATTCATTTCTGTTCCTTTGTGGCAGAACACTACCACACAAGGTGCTTACCTTGCTCAAAATAATCTAAAAAAAAGCACCTTAATCCTTAAAGCTGATTTTGGATTAGAGTTTGGCAATGAAACCATACACTCCTCGTGCTTTCTGAGGTTTTGTTTGCGAGTCTGCTGTGAAAAATTGAGAAACTAACCTTCAGTAGCTCATATGGATAGAACATTGGTTTTGGTGTTTTGCGGGGGAGTTTGTGTCTATATTGACATGTTCTTTTGCGTGTGGATGTAGCATATTCAGATCTATACTTCTGAGTTTTCATATTAGGAAGTAGTGTATTTAAAATTCTGATTGAAAGGGAGACACTGATGCTTGAGTTTGGTTTGGCTTTTTTTTTGCCAAATGGGATTTGCTTATAACATATAGATTACTATTTGAACTAGGACACTTGAGGGTTTTTTATGTGGAAAGACATCTGTAGTGGTGGGAACATCAGAATAGGATTTATCAATCCTGGTAGACCCACTCACTGATTATGGTGAGATAAACCAGGCCTGGAGGTAGTTCAACTGGGTGTTGAGGATCTCTGTAGGCGTAATACCTCACCTGAGCTATGTGCTTTGGAATAGACTTTGACAGGCCTCTAAGGGAGATGCAATCTTCTAAATATTCTTTTTATCTTCTCTCTGCACCAAGAATATGACAGTTGATGATTAATTTTTAACATTGTAATTTAAACAGTTATCTGCTGAGTTGCTGTTGTGTACTTAGCTAAGGCTACAAACCCGTGATTTTAGGATAAGAGAGACTGAACAGTATGGCTAACTGTTGGGGTGGCCCAACCCTCGGACGGGTTGGGACCTTCAAATGACCATCAGGTGGCCGCAATCCAATGGCTGCATTTCCCCACTTCAGACAGCCCAGAAGGCAGGTCAGAGGATGGGACTGAGGTCTACATCCCACCCATGATAACGCCCCACTCTCCACCCCAAGTTCTGGAAAATTCCTAGTTATTCGATCCCCCATTGGTTCACAGCCTTGATTCCCTCCTCCCTGTTACCCCTGTTGGCTAAAGCATCTGTCAATGTAACTACGTTTCGGTTTATTATTGGTTGTACCCCTATTCTCCACCCTCAACCCTAGTCTTTAAAGGACCCTGTCACCCTCAGACTTCTGACACTTGTCCCTGGACCCTTCAAGGAAAATAAAGCCTTGGAAACCATACGGGTGTCCTCTCTCTCATCCTTCGCCTTTGCCTACGCATCCTCCTATCACTCGTTTGGGGATCGCTCCCTTACTGCAGAGCCAGCTGATAGAGTACTGCATCCAGAGACTTCTGCAGGAAGGACGCTGTGTCTCTGTGAGAGGCCCCAAACAGCGTCAGCTAACAGTCCTTTGTTTTCCTTCATCAGTGCATTTGAAAAGCAATTCTTTATTATTCCACAACCTTAAACATAATTATAAGGAGTTTAAAAATGCAACCAACTTCTTTTTGTTTCTAAACATGAAAGATGACTGGCACGTTGCTGATGATATAGAGGGAGATAGGTGAGGCATGTGATGCATTCAGGATCAGACAGTATAGCTTCAGCTGACTTGTTTTGCCAAATCAGGGCCGTGGAAGTTCTTTCATTTCTTGTGTTTGTTTTCTAGACTTGAAAGTACAATTGTAGAAAGAAGTCTGACATCATGTTGCAGCGTTAGGTCATATCTTGTCCACATTCCAAAACCACACCACGGCACATCTAACTTTAACCATGCCAGACACACACTCATGTCAAGTCTGCTGGAACTGCTGTGCTGTCATGTGCTGAGAAGCACAGAAATGAAAACTGGAAGAAGCAGTTTCTCCCATTTTTTTTTATTTTCCTTTTTTTTTTTAAATGAAATAATTTGATTAAAAAAAAAAATTGGATAGCATGAGTTTTACACAAATTATTTAAGACACTGGATATGAAAATTTTGTTTTTCTTTTAAATTTCTTTTATATAGATTTGGAAGGGTAATTCTTACTTTCAATCTATTACTTATTAGTCTGACCTTACTCCCAAGCTGAGGGAATTTAGAGTGGATCAGAGCAGCTCTGTGTGTGAAGAAATTTCAGCAGGAGACAGTAATTCTGAATCTGTTTTTGTTCTGTTTGTTAAGATGCTCCCATTGCAGCTTCCACAGTCTCTAGGTGCACCGCGGAAGGGGTGATCACGCACGCTGGTATGTTGTACCTGTTTATCTTGGACAAGCTCTTAAAGACTTGGGGTCATGTGGGGATACCAAAAATATAGTGAATAACTGTTGGAGGGGACTGGGTGGAAGAGTTTTCAGTGTATGACTTTCTTTAGGTCTTAGTTCAGTGATGTTCATCTTTATCCCTCAGAATAAACTACCAAGTTTTTGTTTCCTGCTTGTATTAAAATTCAGTGCAAAAATAGTTTCTGATAATGAAATCCCTTCCTTCCTTATGTGTCAGAGGCTGCTATCAATGAAGTGAAAAAATCACACCTCTGTCTCCTAGTCTAAGAATTATTTTGTGCTTATCTCTGACTTTTCCTAATTTTTCTGGCAATTGAGTCTTTTTGTTTGATACTTTTAACATGTTGACATAATAAGTGTATTTATGTGTGTACCACATAGGCCTAGAGGAGCTTTCCCTTATAGTAAGTTTTGCTGAGCTTCTAGAAGCTTGCTGGTCAACACCAATGTTTTTCTGAAGTATTAGCATTCTTCTGAGAGTTCTGAAATTTCCAAGTATTTGAAGGAATTTACTAATCCATCTTCTCACATGCTGGTAAATATAGAACTTTCAATTCTTATTGCTTAAATTATAACTGTCAGGTTACCAAATCATACAAGCCTGGACCCAATGCAGACATTTTATGCATATTCAATTGGCAATATGCCAGCCAGCTATCATGAGCTTTTAACACTGTAGTGCACTTCTACACAGAAAGGAAATCTGATCCACAGAACCTGGTATTTCTTGCAAATTATTGTATCTGGTACAGTGTGTGTGTGTGTCTGTGTCTGTGTGTCTGTGTGTGTGTGTGTGTGTGTGTTTAACATATTCATATTTTTTACCTCCTTGAGGGAATTAGGATTTAAAGGATTGCTTTGCTACATATTATAGAAAAACACACTTAATTCTTGTGTAAGGCAACCTTTTGTGTTCAAAGGCTTTATTAATAACAGACATCTCTCACAGTTTGAAAATGGAAGGATTTATGGGAGTCATTCTTTAAGAATAGTTGGAAATTATTAACTCATGTTTATCTGAAATAACCTGGTATTTCCCTGGGTTTGTCTACTTACAAGTTTAATGGACTTTTTGTAGAAAGTCTGGATCTGCTGTGCTGAAAATAGGACTCTAATCTGTCAACCCTTGTTCACATGAAAAAATCTTGTTGAGGTGATTAGGCTCTGTGAAATAGTAACTGTTTGTGGGAGCAGAGGTTGCCACATCATGTCTGATCTGATCCGGGCTGAAGCATCTTTTTTCCTTCCAGCTATGTGCTTTGTTGAAAGATCAAACAAAGCCATGAAAATGATGGTAAGATACTGTAAAGAAGAGTATGTCTCAATATTTCTATCATCTTGCATCATGTGCAAGAGAGACAGCTGTTTTCTCCCCTACTATGAAGACACAGATGCATATTAAACTGTGGTTTCTGGCTGCCTTTCAGAACAATAGGAAGCTACACACCTGTCAGCTCTTGGCAAGCAGGAATGGTAAAATTGCTAACTTTGTTTCCACAGAATTCTCTCACTGACAAACACACCATTGGTTTCATTTTTTCTCTCCATCACTTCTCAAAAGGCTTAGATTTCTCCCCAGAGGCACAGAAGAATTAAGCAGTTTTACTACTGCTTGTCATAAATGGCTCACTTTTTAGAAAGTATACGTTTTCATGCTAGGCTTGTTTTATTACTGCTTTTCTTCTGGAACAACTTTTTTTTTTCCAATCAGTGTTTTGCATCTGTAAGCCTTTGTGCTATATGACACCCTCCTTTCCTAAGGCAATCCAAAAACCCTGCAAGTTAATGGCTCATTTAGTGATCAATTTGTCAAATAATATTCACAGATGTTTTTCTGGTAGTACAGTGCAGGTAATACCCATTTCTTCTCATAAGTGGCTAGGTAGAGGATTTGTTTTGTACAGTGCAATGTGGAGTTCTCCAGCAGCCAAGTTTCCCTTTTGCCTACCAAGCTTTAAAACAAAGTTTGGTTTAAAATATAGAAATACAAATGAACATTGGATAAAATTTCTGTCCTTAAGAAAAGATCCTTAAGCACAGGACCCTGAGGAGCTGCAACTGATTCCTGAAGTGGAGTTAAGTGTGGATTTTCAGTCTTGGCTCTTCATTGCTAACTTTTGTGGTCTTGGCTAAATTATGAACCTTATAAGGAAACTGGTAGGCTTTTTATTGTTTGTTTGGGTTTTTGTTTGTTTGTTTTGTTTGTGGTTCCCTCCGCTCCCCCCCCTCGCCCACCCATATTGACAAAAAAACCAATCTGAAGAGAAAGATTGTTCAAGACACTTTAAAAAATGATTAAGATGGTTCAAGACACTCTACAAAATGATTGAAAACTTCCCCAGGACATTCCTGCCCCCTCTTCCCCTCTCTTCCCAGTTCTCACAGCTCCTTCACACTGCCCCCACACAGCTAAAAGCACAAACCAGGAATTCCTCGGAAAGTCTTTTACAAGGCATGTTGAAAACTTTGAAGACATTAATCTGAAATGATCTGTCAAAGATCCAGGGGAATGGAATCTAACTGAACTTTAACTGCTTTATCCTACTTAAGCCGGAACAGAACTGCTGAGCTGAGCAATTTAAGATTCCCACAGCTGCACTAGCAATGTTTTCGTTCATGGTACTAAATTGTTTCCATTAGCCTGAAAAGGGTTATAAAACCTACAATCAATTTACTTTCTGGGGCATTGTGTTTTGAATACCGTTTAATAGGGTGTGACAAAAACACATAATTTCTCCACATGTTCTTACATTGCGAGCAGATTTTGCTTGGTACTAGGCAGTGAACCAAATGTTCTGGACAGACAAATGTTCAGCAGAGAATGCACTGGAATTGGAAATAAAAGAACAGTATCAGGCAACTAGAATGCCCAGGGCATGACAAGAATCTTAAGTGGAAAAGATGAGCACAAAGGAATAATAGGAATTTTTATCATCCATTTGCTCTTCAGCTCCACATTTGCTATGGATAGGAATCATTAGATTTGTTTAACGTAGGGGAAAAGAAAAGATTCAAAAACTGGAAACATGAGTGAACCCAATTGGACAGGAGTATATTTAATACTAATATGAATAACCAGAGATGGATAAATATGATGAACAGCTGTGGGCAAGAGGAGGATTCTTGCTTTCTTCCAATGAACTCGATGACTTGGATTACTTTCTCAGCCTAATACACCCACAGCATTTTTGTTACATGAATAACCACATTTATTTTAAAAAGACTTTTTGATAGGGGAGGACAGATTGATTTACTTACCTTTACTAATACTCCTAATCTGTTTATATCCCGTATCTCCTTTCATTGCAAGCATTTCAGCTTGTATTTTGTATTCACAGTGTATGTTAAATCAGTTTATTGCTCAGGAAAATATGACTGTTTAATGAGGAACTATGAGTAAACATATTCAAGCAAGTTATATGATAAAACATTTCTGAAAAGTGATATGGAAAAAACCCCACATTGTCCCATGACAATATGTCTCTAAATGTATTTTGATGGCTCTGTAATTGTGTAATTGTGTGCTGAGGTACACTGTAAAACATGTGAATGCTGACCGTCAAAAACGCACTTAATTATATTTCTGAGAGTAGATGAACTTAATTGTCCTTACTCGGCGTTTCATTGTCTCTTAATTTAAACAACTGTTTTTAAGAGAGAGTGAAAGAAATCTGACAATTTTCACTCTGAGTCTAGAAATTATTGCAATGTTAGCAAGCCAACTCCCTGGTAAGGAATAAAGAAATAATCAGGGCAAAATAGAATTGGTCAGTTTTACTGATTTCAACACTTTTGTCAGGTGTGGTTTATTTATTCCTGTAAGGATTTTTAAGGGGTCCTTTCAAAGATCTTCAAAATTAGGTGGGAACTTTTTCAGATTGAATTTTTAAGCAGAGAAGATTAGCTGCTGTTCATAAAATTTTTTAAGCTGCTTGTCCATAGTCAGTATTCTCGTTATTTAAGTGGTAAATGGCAATAGATGTTTTCACTATTATTTTGTAAGATGATGATAATAAAAACCAGATTTGCTTTATTTGATGTGTAAGAACAGTGAGCACAAAACCATATTGAGAATTTCTACCTAATCATTTCATGTAACAATATTTAAGATCCCAAAACTTTGGTTCCTGTGTTCAGCTCAGTGACCTAACTGAAGCTAACTGTTGTGAAGCAGACAAAAATAGGAGACTACTGCTTGAATGGGGTTAGAGAAGCTGTGCACCCCGTCTTGTTTTCCCAAAGCTGTGCACAAAGTACATCACACCTAAGGGTGCTTCCTTCTCCTGTTCTGACTTGTTTCCAAGTGCAGAAACATAGCAACCTTCTCCATTTATTCCAGTTCCTCTCTGTGCTTTCCACTGGGCGTGTTTTCTTCATAACTAGCCTAATCTTCTCTACTACCATATAACCCTACACGTTGTCTCAAACTTGGCAAACATGGTGATCAGTTCTTTCTTTGCAGTTGCATTTTGCAGAAGAGAATTACATCAAATCTCTTCTGCTTTTTTTTCTCTCCACAACAGTCATTGTTTTAGTTCTTGATCGTGCTTCAGAATCAATGAATCATTTGTTGGAAAAGTCCCTCAAAATCATCAACCATTAGTCTAACACTAACAAGTTCAACACTAATTGATGTCCCTGTGCAACACATTTAAATCTCTTAAATATCTCCAGGGGTAGTATCTCTACTGCTTTCCTGGACAGACTATTTGTATGCTTGAGAACCCCTTTGAAGAAGAATTTTTTCCTAATATCCTAAAACCTCCCCTGGCACAGTTTGAGGCCATTTCTGCTTGTCCTGTTGCTTCTTTCTTGGGAGAAGAGACCAACCCCCACCTGGAAACAACCTCCTTTCAGGCAGTTGTAGAGAGTGATAAGGTTCCCCCTGAGCCTTCTTTTCTCCAGGCCAAATATATCCATCTCCCTCAGCTGCTCCTCACAGGATTTGTGCTCCAGACTCTTCACCAGCTCCACTGCACTTTTCTGGACACACTCCAGCACCTCAATGTCTTTTTTGAAGAGCGGGCCCAAAACTGGACACAGCACTCAAAGCAGGGCCTCACCAGTGCCCAGTACAGGGGGATGGTCACTGCCCTGGTCCTGCTGACCACACTGTTGCTGATACAGGCCAGGATGCCCTTGGCCTTCCTGGCCACCCGGGCACAGCTGGCTCACGCTCAGCCGCTGTCGTCCAGCATGCTGGGCCAATTTCCAGGTGCTCTATCTCAGTCTGTAGCACTGCCTGGCGTTGTTAAGGCCCAAAGGCAGAACCTGGCACCTGGCCTTGTTGATCCTCATCCAAATGGCTTCAGCCCATTGCTCTGTACTGTCCAGATCCCTCTGTAGAACTTTCTGTCCTCCAGCAGGTCAACATTCCCACCCAACTTAGCACTGACATTTTCTATCCTTTTTGTCATTTCTGTGTTGTCCTTTCATCTGAGCACATCTTAAAGGTCAGAATGATCTTCTAGGGCTCTGTTCAAGGAAAAGGATTCTTTTTCATGTTAGTCATTATTCAAAATCCCACAGACAACTGATTTTGTTTGCTACTATTTTTTTTCTTCTACAATTCCTATTCCCTACTGTAGTTTGCTTTCTACCTGAAATGTACTTTATTTTAAAGGAACACCTAAATTTGTGATGCATTTTCCTCCCACAGGCTGTAATCTATTGCTTTTCTGAAATTTCCTTTACCAAAATGAGTTGTTATTATTTTGCTACTTTCCTCTCATAAAAATGACTATGATTACAGTAAACAGTGTTAAGTACTCCTAGTAACCATCTGCTTTCAAGTGCTAAATTCCTTTGAAAAAAATCAATAAACATCATGTCTAACTTTGTTTTTCAGGCTTGCTTTCTGTGAAGATGTTTTTAGAACAAAACAGCTCATCCATTTTTTTTGGGCAGGCTTTCAGACTTAGTAGTACCCCCTTAACTACTTTTTGATCTTTCTAGCATTGGGATTGACCTGACAAAGCAAATAGGGATATGGATGTGTGGATGTAGTGTGATCACTTCTGCCATATACAAAGGGTAAACATCAGCATTTAAACTCATTGTACCTACATAATAGATCAATACAACTTTTTGAGCAAACTGTGCAACAACTGGTAATAGAGATGAAGATCCTATAAAAATGTGTGACTTGGGAAATGTAATGAAACAAAAGAGATACCTTCAGCTTGTGTCTATTCAGAGTGCAGGAAGGCTCCTTTTGGGAAAGCATGTTTTTGAAATTTTAAAAATTGCCTAGCCATTTGACAAAAATCAACCATTTTGTAGCATGATTGAGAATGGAACTTTGTATACAGAAAGGCTGGAAAAGAATATAACTGCTGTTGATGTGCTGAGGAGAAAAACAGGTGAGTTCACTGAAATGTGTTGGGTGACATTGCTTCTAAATTGCTATAAAATTCAGTTCCTACTAATCAGTAGAAAAATATTGAGAAACATTTGGAAATTTTTTAAGCTTCAACCCTAAACCCTCTAAAGAATGCAGAAAACTTTAAATTTTGACTGGAATATAATTGAACATTGGAGTATGAGTGTTTTGAATAAAAACAAAGGACTTTGTGACTCTACGGTAATGAAATAATCTAAACTAAATAGGATCTGAGACTAATTTAATGATAGCCAAAACTGCTGCATTTGTTGTAATGACTGCTGCAGATGTTAGGGAGCTGTGACAACTTGATGTAAACCGTGAAGAGTCAAGAAGGAGACAACCCCTGTAAAGACTACTTCTATCATGTGAAAGAGTGATAGAAAAGAAGTAACCATTGTCCCAAATGTAAACTGTGTCAGAATCCAAATAAATTGAAACATGAATATTTTGTAGGTGAGTGCAATGAGTGGAACTGGCAGTGTAACAGCAGCAAAGCCATGTAGAGCCTTCCTGGCCAGTTATAGAGCTTTTCAGTGCTGTAGTAGTCCATTACGTAGCAGTCCTGCAATATTCTGAATCTAGTAGCAGCAGTTTAACCGAAAAACTTGCTAGACAAGACCGATGACAGCTGGAAAAAGGGACACATACTTAAATTCATGGTGAGAAACGATTTGTTTTGATGTGCCGTGGTGACTGAAATGGGGCATATTCAGCATACCAAGAATGGAAACAGAGCAAGACCCTCTAGCAAAAAGACAGTAGTGGACATTGTAGGAGTGTGTGAGCATCTAAGCTGTCATTTCTGCTCGGTGGCTGAAAGTGAGCAAAAACCTTATGAAATTCTTAAAATTCTATTTAACACATTTCCTGAGAAAGCTGACTAAAGTTGGCACCAGAAGCTTATGCAATTAATGCAGTTTAAAGCTTATGCAGCTTATGCAGTTATATGCAGATATGGTGTGGTGGAATTTGGGTCTGATTTTTGCTGGTCACGAATGTACTATATTCATGTGGTTCTGAGAATGCAGGTCTCAGCTGAGTTACGCATGCCTATCAAACTGATGAACTAGCACCTGGTTGTATTTATCAAAGAATCCTTTTAGAGAAATTTGACAATAATATATATATTAAGTCAGTTCTACCTCAACTAAAACTGACTTTTTTCCCAGGAAAAACTGTTTGTGTATGTGAGATTTTCAAGATTGTGTTCATTGTTTTCAGTTATCATTTCCCCCTGTCTTTCTGCTAGTGCTTTTTCTTTTCCTTAGTGAAGAGCAATATAGAATGTGCACTCAAATTATTTCAATTAATGGGTCAACTTCAAGCATTCTTTCTTAAATTGTTTGCTACCATTTTTTTGTGATATCCCCCAGTGGGTTTAAACTGCATAATATGAAGTATGGTATATCTGACTTTTAGTGTTTGAAAACCAGAGTTCTGTAAATAATGCAGTCGTACATGTGAAACATCTGTATTTAATAATGATTTGTAGAAGTCAGGCTCTGAGTATGACTTCATTAAACTGCAAATGGCTTGCAATTAAGTTATTGACCATCTTTTGCAAGGTCTTAAAATTCTGTAGATGAGATTAAATACTTAAATGTGTTTCAAGAGGCATCCAGTTATGCTAGCATTTTGCCAATCAATGACAGTAGGAAACAATACTGGAAGAACATGTAAATTCATTTGGCTGTGAGCGTAGCAGGAGTACTTCAGGAACCTAAAATTTCACCAAGACCTTGAAAGCTAAAAATTATGGCTCTCTGTATCCCAGTTTCTAGACTTCTTTCTTGCTCTGCTCCTCATTTTTTGGTAGTTCACTCATTATTAGTGAACCAAGAGAAATGATAATTTTTCACCATTGCTAGTCTCCATTCTTTTTGTAAATAAAATGTATCTGAGAGCATGGAGACCCTCCTGTCATATTTGTTCTTGTTCAAAGAGAACACATGATCTGCAGGCCACACATTTTTGACTTAATTCTTCTGGCTTAATGGATACCACTCATATGACATGCTGATAGGGCAGAGAGAGACACTAAGAGCTTGTGGTCTCTGTTTCTGTCCTCTTGCCTGCTTTGCACCATCAGAATGACTCCACTGCTTGAAATGTCACTTTTGGTGAGGATACAGAATGGGCAGGTCTCAAGAAGCTCAGAGGAGTGGGAAATATAATCAACAATTCAGAGTATTAAGCGGCTCCTCTTTTTGAAACATATGCCTCTCTACTAAATACTCATCTGATAAAATCTTTATAATCAGGCTTAAAATACAAGAATGAATTAAGATATACAATTTGATGTCCTCAAACACTGTGAGTGTGCAAGCCAAAGGAACATCCATACTAAAGCTTCTTCTGACCATGACTTCTTGATCTCACACCTAAGGAATAGAAGGAGAAAGGTCATCAATTTCATGATGGAAGTAGATTTGACATCCATGGAAAGTCCTCCACGAGGTACAGTCACAGGAATCAGCCACCAGGATTAGCTCAGTTGATTTAGAGCATGGTGCTAATAATGCCAAGGTTGTTGGTTCAATCCCTATATGGGCCATACACTTAAGAGTTGGACTTGATGGTCTTTTTGGGCCGCTTCCAACTCAGAATATTCTGTGATTCTGTCTTGTGGATTTATTAAAATATTACATGAAGCCTACAAACCAAATTTTTAAAATATATTTTTTAATAAAAACAACAGTTTGTTTTAACTCACTTTAAGTTCAGTGCATTTACTTTTGTTAAGCATTCTCACCCATTAGAATTTAGTCAATTTTAACATTGCTGATTGGGATATTCTGTGATTGAAATGAGAGTTTTTTAGTTGGTAGATCCCATCCTTCCTATGGAGATAAAACATTTAGCAGAGCACAAGTTAATTGAAATAAATTGCCTAAATTTTAATTCTACAGAGGACATCTTTCACTTCAGGCTTTCTTCAAAAAGGTTTATTCAAGGATCATGTAGACTTTCTGTTTGCACGAGCCGTGGAAATGCCGAGGAGACACCACCATACATCAAATATCTGTTCAAAATAGAAAATCTCCTAGTGTGTAAACTTTTTTTTGTTACACAGCTCCTAGACCACTGTGGCATAAGAGGTGGGTAGCCTCTTTTCTTGCAGCCTCCCATTTATTAGCTTATTGAAAGAGTGGTCCACTATTTAGACCACTGTATGCTTGCTTGCTCTCAGTCTCCCCATTTATTCAAAAACATTTGTGTAAAGACATCTTTCATTTTTTAGAAATGGCCTCTAGTCCTTATACTTTGTTATCTATATTTTCTAAACCACTAGAAATCTTGTAATTAATGGCTTCAAAAGACAGACAGGTTACTTATTTCATTTGTATGATGATATTAATTCCATCTCTTGTAATATGAGTAGTATTCTGCTTGTCTTTTACCCAGTGTAATTTGATTTGGTATGGTTTCTTTTTCATCTTATAATTTCAAACATGTTGAATGCTTTTATTTAATTCTGGTTACATGCATGGGTTTCTGGTTACATGAACTGGATCTCTGTGCACTGTTATTTGGGGTAGATAAAATGAGGTAAGAAGAAAACTTGTGCTGTCACTATAGACAAAGGTCTACAGTGGCAAATAATCTAGAAAAGTAAGAACCCAAAACCTCCTAATTTCTATAAAAGAGAGAAAATAATCAGCATCTGAGAGGGAATAGATAATAATTATAGTGGATTAATAAAAAGGGGAAAAATTAGTTCATCAAAATGGTAAAAAACCCACTATATATTACTAAGTGATAATGACTGTTGTTATTCACAAGGTTATTAAACTCACTACTTGTATTTCCAGTGGTACAGCAGATACATCCATATGTGTTCATGGGTGCAAACTCTCTTTCCAGAAATGAGACTGTCTTTGGTGCAATGTGACTCTTGCTCCCAGGCCTGCAGCTGAAACCTCACCTTTTATTTTCCCCAGTGGTTAGGTACTTTTCCAGGGAGGATGAGACTCCAGTTTTTTTGCTCTTCCCTAGGGCCTAACTGAAGAGGTTGGAGTTTTTGTGAAGGAAAGTACCAAAGAGCAACCGATCTGCTTCCCTTCATAAATCTCAAAGGCTATTAACTCCAATGCTTTAACAAAAAGACTCTTAATTGGAGAGGTGTAAGAAGTTCAATTAACATGTGTTTGTTTGCTCTAATTACTCTGATCTTGATTTTATTATGCTGTAATTTGGATCTGTTGATTCAGGGCAATTTTCTCCTCCAGCTAGCTTTCTTAAGCCTACAGACCCTTGGGGTCTCTTTTCCTCTGTACACATGTACTTTCTGGATGTAGTCTCTGGTTTTGCTTGAGAAATTGTTCTCAAAAAGCATTTTGGGGACATCTGCAGCTTTGAGACTGTTCAGGTCAAATAAGTCCTCACACAAAATATTTTAAAAGGTAGGGAGTATAACCACAAACTGTCCTGTCATCAGAGAATCATAGAAGAACTTGGGCTGGAATAGACATTAAAGATCATCCTGTTCCATCTGCCCTGCCAAGGCTGGATTTCACTAGATCAGGCTGCTCAAATCCTGATCCAGCTTGGCCTTGAACACCGCCAGGGATTGGGCATCCACAACTTTGCTGGGCAACCTGTTTCAGTGCCTCACCATCATCACAGTAAGGAATTTATTTCTAATATCTAATCTAAACTAAGCCTACTCTCTTTCAATTTAAAGCCATTTCTCCTTGTCTTGTCACTACATGTTCTTGTAAAAAGTCTCTCTTCATTTTTCTTGGAGTCTCCCTTCAGCTACTAGAACAGTGAAATTAGTTCATTCTGGACCCAATTCTCATAGCCTTTCATCAAAGAGCATGTGCTCCATTCCTCTAATCAGCTTGGTGGACCTCACGAACTGCTGCATGAAGGGAATGAAAAGAATAATCTTTGCAGCACCAACTTGCCTGTTGTGAGGTGCAGAAGGCAAATATTTTTACTGCCAGCATTTTCTACATGATATTGTATTTGGTCATTTTTTTAGAATCCTACCTCTCCAGTCAGGACCTTTTTGGAAGACATTAAGCCTTTAAAAAGTGAGTAGTGTTAGCAATCTCCTTGTTGTATGAATCAATCCTTTCCTTCTTTTCAGTTTATACCTGAATTAAACATTTGTTTAGAAGAAATTCTCTTGGGGTTCCTTATGATTGAATGAAGTTAGCTAGGAAGTTACTGCTACTAATGCCTTTCTGTCACTTGCTTGTATTGGACTTGGCTGAAATTGTCTCCTTTGGTCTTTACTACCAGCTTGCACTTTACGCTCCTGTGAGCCTTAGAAGTTGGTGTCGTTTGATAGTGGTAATTCAGTTGGTAACAGCTACAAGTCAAATGGGCACCTAGACCATGAACCAAAGCATCAGCACTTGTGTAATAGGTGGTTGTATTTCTAGAGGGCTGTAAATAATCACTGAGAGTATACTGAAGCCCAATTTATTTTGACAATGATGGACTCATAGGTTAAAAGTTTTCAGATGACCTTTATCCAGTGGCAGGTTGTGGATACCCTTCCAAAACTTTGATGCAGGGATGTCATAATTTGTGTCATAGTGTCTTGATGATACCGCAATGCTAGATCTTCCCATCATTTCAGAAGGTTCTTCAGTGTTTCCAGTTGTGAAAATGCATGAAGAGCTGCATTATGTTGTGAAAAATAATGGCAGGCAGATACGTCTGGAAAAGCAAAGCTGTTGAACTATTGTTTTCTAGTGAGACTCTTAAAGCTAATAGTAATTACAACCAAAAGCATTATGTTGGTTCTTCCCTGACAAGGTGACAAAGTCTTTCAAAATCACTCTCTGACTAAACAAAATAAATACATACTGAAGTATAGTGCTTGTGTCATGGTTGTGTTTGTCTAAAACTAAAGTGAGGAAAAGTTTGGGGATTTGTTAAACCAGGTAAATACAATTGGAAAAACAGAAAATCCATCACATATTTAAATAAGGTTACATTCTACAAACTTCAGAAAAACACTGGATGCTTTCCTAGGATGCTTAAGGAACACATACTTTCATTTACAAGAACACATTTTTTCTTTAAATATAGAGGCATATCTTACTTTGTGAATAAGGAGAGATTATTTGAGTGAGAGCACCAGGATTTCTTTCTTTGTGTTGCAGAATTTACATTTACACAAATGGATATTTTTCTTTCTGAACAAAGCATACAAAATTGCTGGATGAAGAATGATAATCTGTCTAATTTATTTTCTGAGAATGTAGCATACTTGCTGATTAACCTTACTGGCATCTTACTTCCACTCACAGGTTATAGCTGTGGAAATGGATTAAGTGAGAGATAAAGCTTTTATTTTTTGAGAAAATGCTCATTCTGACTTTTACATTGGAAAGCAGAGATAAGCAGTATGATCCATTTGTAGGGGTGCTTGTATGTGAGTGTGAGTGGCATATCTATGTGCGTATGCTTGATATCTAAAATCTTTAGGAACTGTGCATCAGGAGAGATGGATGTGAAAGAATGAGGAGTTTCTGACAGGAATGTGTCATAAACTCCCAGAAAGGACTGTCATTTTGACTATGGATGACAGCATTTTCAGCATGTAGACCACACAACCGGGATTTGTATGTGTGTTTGGTTTAGATATAGAACAAAATAGGGTAGCCTAGAGAAAATGCGAGCAATGACCAGTCTCTGTAACCTGTATGACTTTCCCATATTTTGTGCAACAAAATATCTATTGAAATCTGGGCATGCAAAGCATGTAGTTGGTTTAGTAATGACAAGCAATGTCAGCATATTGTAATTAACATAGGGTGGTGTAATTTATAAGGAATGTACTATGCAGCTTAACACCAACACAGGAAGATGGGAAGGAGTGAAAGAATTGTTCATCTGCAAAAGCAAAGTGTCTCTCCTTCTGATGTAAACATTTTATTTTCAAATGCTCATTACATTTTTGTCACTAACAAAAGGCCTCTGTCATTATGAGTTAACACAGTGGCAAGCAGGAGTGAGTCATGAAGATGACCTCTGTCCTTTTGCCTCCATATTAATCTGAAAAGGAAAGTCTCAGCAGACTGTTTTTACTGTACATAATTAAGCAATTCTGAGTGCTCAGTGAAACTTGAATGGTATGGCATAAAGCCTGGTAATATGACAGTTAATGAGATGAGACTTAAACTTATTCAGCCTTTATAATAATAAGTGAAAGCTTTTGCCTTCAGATTGAGGGCAGAAATACCCTGAAATATTTATTATAAAAGCTAAAAGCAACAGCAAGGGCACTGTTCTCTGTGTCTCTGTTTCATGACTCTCTCCAAGAAAGAAGAAACTAGATGAATTTTTTTCTGAATTATACTTATTAAATATCTATAACAAACTGTGACATTTGCATTCATGGTGGAGAACTCTAAAGAAGGAAGCATTCAAGAAACTGCTAACAATACAGGGAGTGATTTATGTTACTGTATCTTTCTTTTAGAGAGCCAAATATTCAGACTGGCTGAAGCTACATAATTAATTTCACTTCCTGTCTCTAATAAGAAGACAGTTGCTTTGGAAAGACTTTTTTGTCTTTTTCTCTGCTGTATATCTGCATTCATATACTAAATAATTTCGCTTTGTCATTGGTGATTCTTTTGTGTTTGCAGCACGATGTTCTTTGCCGCCACGTATAATACATACTTGGGGAGGGGGCTTTCTGATGAATCATCCAACTTAGCTGATATTGATTAAATGTATAACCTGGATTTTTAAAATTTAATGCTGGTAAGCAAAATTAGATCGTGTATTAAAAAAAGTCAGAAAAAAAAGTGTTGTGAATGATTTTCTGAATGTTTACTTCTGTATTAATAATACTGGAAACCCCAAGGTTACTTAGGGTTAGCTAGCTTGGTTATGCAGCTTTGGCTGCAATTGCAGAAGTCCAGACACTTTCCCAGAGAAGAACAGTGACCACATCTGAAAATGTAACCAAGGTCAGAGCCCTAAGCTTTAACCCAGCAAGCCTACTGAAACACTGCTGTTGTGTTCAAATTAGAGCTTTGGTCTTAGACTAAAGGAGGCAGCTGGGCTATGTTCTTCTGCACATTGCTCTATTCCCCTGGTGCCTTAAACTAACCCCTTTGATTTTTCTCTTAACCTGTTTACACTTCACGAGCAGTTTTGGTAGTCCTGCTGCAGCTGGACAGATTCTGAAATGCTGCATGCTGATTATGCAGCCCCAGGATTGTGGCCTGACTGCTGAAAAACGGTGTGGTTAAAGACATAAACCCAGACTTGGTCTCAGGCATACATTCACTACCAGTGTAGTATATGGTTCAGTAATTCAGAGTCCTCAAAATTCAGAGGAATTTTTGATGTATTGCCCAAGGCTGGAGAACATGAGCTTATTGTCCCTGAATTTCTAGGCTTTTTTTAAGAAGAAAAAAATGAAAGCCAAACTATTTCAAGTGTTTTAAGCTCTAAGGAGATACTGGTTAATAGGTGACCTGTAAGTTACACAGAGATTATTCTATTGGATGCCGTCATCTCATGATCATGTAGCGGCAGGACACGGGGGAATGGCTTCAAACTGAAAGACAGTAGCTTTAGGTTAGATATTAAGAAGAAATTGTTTACTGTGATGGTGGTGAGAACAGGTTGCCCAGAGAAGCTGTGGTTGCCCCATTCCTGGAGCTGTTCAAGGCCAGGCTGGATAGGCTCTGAGCAACCTGGTCTAGTGGAAGGTGCCCCTGCCCATGGCAGGTGGGTTGGAACAAAATGATCTTTAAGGTCTTTTCCAACCCAGGCCATTCTACATTTCTATGATTTTATGATCAATGGTTCATATGTAAGTCTTTTTGTCAATTGCTCCCAAAGGAGATTTTTGGAATGGAAACTCTGACACACTGAGGTTTTTTCTGCTCCATATTTTTCTTAAATTGAATGGTACTTTTGCAAAAACACCAGGAGCAAATATGCCTAAGTCCTTTTGTTGACTTTCAGAATTATATTATTTCAGAGTTTTGTTTCCCATTCAAATTTATAATAAAAAATATTTGATTTTTTTATACAAAAATATAATGAAAATATAACAAATGTATAACAAAAAGTCTGTAAGTCTCATAAGTCTCACGATTATTCTGTAGCAGAGGGGTGTAGTTCAGAGCTAGAGCACTCTCAGGCATTAGGCTTCAGTCCAGGAAAGTGGAACTTGAGGCAAGACTCCTGGTGATAACCATGGAAGTCTTGCCTGGGAAAGGCACTGGGGGTGTTATAGTATTTGTTTGTTTTCCACTGACACTTGGTGTACAGTTCAGGAGAGAAAAAATGCTCTTTCCTGTTGCTCTATTTTTTCCCCCTTGATTATTATAAACGCTGCAAACAGCAAGTGAATTTGTGGAGGAGGGGAACTGAGAACATTTTGTAATTCTTGAAAGGTTAATTGCACTATTTATAGACCTAACTGCAAAGGGAAAAATCTCTCAGTATGACCCAGCAAGGTCAGTGTGGTAATAGCAACTTAAATGGAGCTCTGACCAGTCATGAATTACTGTCTGTGATACTGGGAATGCTGACAGTTCAATCACAGCACTGTTTCAATAGAGAACTCCATATATTTAAAGCGCTGATACTGTTTTCCCTCTAAATGACAGGCTTGACAGATGGGCTGAAAGCACTGCAGACGTTTGAACAAGGAAATAGAGAGGGAGCCTGCTGGAAGCAGGGCTTCACGCAGCCAGCCGCGGATGATGAATAGAGTGTGATTGTGTCTGACAGGTAGTAATATAACTATTCATTCACCACAGAACACCTGGAGCACACTATATTAAATGGTACAAGATGGAGAGATTTTGTGACAGGAATGGGAAGTGTGAATCCCATGCTGAGTTTAGGTACAGCAATATAAAAGGTCAGGGGTCGTGCAATATAAACTCCCCAAGAAAAGGATGTAATTAGATTATTTGCTTACTAAAGTCTTTCTAATGTTTTGCTAACATGTTGCCAGGATCATTATTTCAGCATGTCTGCGCAGCTGAGAGGAAAACAGCAAATGGTGCTTGCTGACTACTGTGCTCCCGTTCTGTGTTCAGAGGCTTGCTAATCAAAGTGCCATCATTATTGCACAAAGCTACATCGCAGGGTGGGGACGGCGAGGGGCAGAAATGCCTAATTGTGGCCACAGTCCTAGAAGCTATGTGCTGCGTTTTGTCTTATATTTCGGAGCTTGTAGCTGACCTCATTTTAGGGCATTTGGGGCCAAAAATCTGCTGTGTTCAGCAGGCCCATGAAGAATTAAAAGACACTGTGCTTGTGGATGATGTGGGCTGTGGAGCTGTGTAGCATCACAAATCTGTTTTGTCAGGACTGAAAGAAGCTGCCTTTTTCACCCTGCCATGACAGAATTGTAATTCAAAGCCAGAGACACTTTATTTTGCTAATATTTGTTTTATTCTGTTTCTGTACTGAGAAGCAGATCAGGCTTAAAGTCTACAATTGTTGTTTATACACAGAAAATGAGGACCTGAGATTAGGTCCAAAGTTAGTATGAGTTGGAACTGAGCTGCAAGGAGTTGACTTACTATATTATCAAATGTTTTCTGCACAGGAGCTACTGAAAATCTTTGGAACACTTAACTTTTTTTGGAGTAAACCTGAGATTATTAGAAACCTTTCGGACGATTTCAGTGAGCACTTTTGTGTGAGAATATGTGCTACTGATAATAATATCCTGAAGGAAATCTTGCTAGCAGTCATATTCAAATGAATATTTTTACCACACTTCATGTCTTGCTAGGCAGGAGTGTTAACCAATTTGTTTCCATGCACTTGTCACTGATAACTCTTAAAATGTGATGAAAAGTGCAGCGTCCTTTTGAAAATATAGACGGCTAATGCACACATAGTCCCTTCTGTTGGGTGTCCAAATGAGGGATTTACTTTTGCAAGCATAGGTGAAGGAAAAGAAAAAAAGACAAACAAGCAGGCAGGTTCAAATTTTAAATATTTATTTATTATTTCTTTACAGGGAATATAGCACACTTTGTAATTTAGAAATGTTGGTGTGTCATGTGTGCTATTGCTGTCCTTTGACCTTAAATTGTTGACAAATGTTGATTAGAAAAGTTTACATCAAAAATGTATTATTTTTTTCAAAATTTCAATGTCTAGAGAAGGTGCTGATAATTTTTTGTAAATTCAAAAGCATCAAAAGGGTAGGCTGCCTAAAAGCACTCTGCTTGAGTGCTCAAGAACTTGAGAGATATAGTCTAATTTTTATGCCTCACAATCCATACATTATTTGACATTTTACAGATAAATCGTTTCGCATTAAAAAAATATGTTTTCAAAGCAACAGAATGTACAGTATCAATTATTTATTTCCTGATTCTTTTTTTTCTTTCATTTTATAATTATAAGTACTTTTCAGTACTGGTTTGGTATAAAAGTCAGAGTTAAATTGTGCTGTAAACTGGATATTCCAGTTTCCTTTTTTTATGTGAAACAGCTAGTGATGTGAACCTTGTATTCCGTGTAGTTGAACTCTTTGATCTCTGAATCCACTCTATCTTTTGCCTCTACTTTGTCCCCGTATCTTGTTATAGCAATGCTGACATATTTCAAAATGTTTTGAAATAGTTGTGGAAAATGATGATTCTGATTGATTTTGTCAAACACTATGGTTGGGTAATTTTTTTAGCATTTCTTCTACTTAGACAATCACTTCAAATATCTCATGCAACACAGTCAAGAGAACCATATTTCTAATCTATGCAGTGACATGACTGTTGACTCGTCTTGGGAAGTCCTTGTGAAATGAAGTATTTGGTGTCAATTTTCCATAGGAAGTTATTCAGCAGCTTTCATCTAAAATTAATTTTTCTTGTCACTTTCTTTATTTGCTGAATTCTCTGGCTAGGTCAGATACTCTCTGAGTGCTTACTAAGTGGCCTTCCCTGAAAGCAGAAGGCATAGCAGGCACTCTTTTTTTTCCCCTCTGTCTCCTTCCATTGCCAAACCTGGCAACATAAGTAGTAGTTAAAGGATGACAGGAAATAACCAAACGTAATTAAAAAAAGAAAAGTAAAATCCACCACTTTTTTACCATTTTTAAGCCTACAGATTCAATATCTCTTTTTCATGAAAATAAAATATAAAAATAAATGTTCTCCATGCTCAGGAAATTAATGAAACTGCTCTTGAACCTCCTGCTGAGAAAGTTTGTTAGACCTGCTATACTTAGACTCTGTCAGGGAGTGGCCAAATGCACTGCACCTCTTAGGAGTTCTCCATTTCACCAGGAGCATTCATCACAGTTGGATATGTACTGGACTGTTTTCCTGAACAAAATCTGCTTTGATGGGTTTTCTGGTGCTTGTTCATTTTCTGTTCTGTCTCAAACCTTGTCGCAGGTTAAATTCTAATTCTGTTGGATCACCTGAAATGGACAATGAAGTTAACACTTTATAAGCAAGCAAATACATTTATTTCTTTATCTATTCAACAATTTTTTTTTAATTTGTTTATTTTAAGAAAAATGAGCAGTACTCCAAGCTTTTGTGCTCCATCAGTCTGGGAGTACTAACTCAGTGTATTTGTAACTCTATAATGAGGTTTCACCTTCCTTGAAGGCTTTTTTAAGTGTCTTTTTTACATTATTTATTTTAACAAACAATTTATCACAATTTATAATAAATTATTAGAAATATCTGTCTCTTATGTTTGTGCTTGCTTTCCTTAATAAGGAAAGGGACATCTGATTATTTGTTGTATCAGGAACACGGGTAATACACAGAAGAGTGCCATTGAGCATGAGAGACCTGCAAAGGTTTCTGCTGAGGGAATTGAGGGCAACTGCAGCCTTACATTAACAGAATATTAATTACCACATAACAATGTTTTGCCAGGAGCAGAGATGCATTTGGTTCCTCTCAATGTTTGAAAATATTTTTCAGTATTAAAGGAGCTGGCAGATATGGCTGAAGACATCATATCTGATTAAACCGTAATCTTTTGTGAATACTTAAAAACTCTCTACCAGGAAAAGAAATACTAAACTTTGTGATATCATTAATTTAATGTTTTGCAGTAGAATGATGTGACAAGAGAAGATGAAAATTGATCTTTTATACTAAGAGTCTAACATTAATTTTGCTTTTCAGTGTCTATGAGAAGTTGTAGGGTAATTGCCACCAAAACAAGGACTTTATGCATCATTTATGAAGACCGTTGTGGCTATAGAAAATTAAAGAGTAAACCATAAGATGAAGGTATCCTCCCTATCTACAAGATAGTTTTCCCTTAAGCAGAAAGATGTACTCAAGCTTTCATCCCAGTCAGTTCTTCCCTGAATGGTGGAAAAAGTTAAGTCAACTTTCTCGTTTTCCTGGAGCAGTTCTGTACAGCACAAACCAAAATTTTGCTCTCACTACTTTTGTGCATCTGTCATCATCACCACATGTCCACATCAAAGGACCTTTTCAGCACTACTTTGATGCTTCCCTACAAATGTACGAAAAGTGAGAAAAGATGAAAAATATGTCAGCAATATCTCTTTTTCTATGCATGCGCATATTATGTAAAGGACAGCAATAATTCAAACCAATTTCCTTGTCTTCTCATTTTAACTGTCCGATGTGGTACCTGATGACTTTGTATGTGACATTCAAGATTTGATGCTTGAAATTTGAATACATTTATTTTTCAAAACTTCCATATGTACAGGACTGCTTTGCATTTCTTTGTGTTTGCTCCTAAATTGGATGTTGGGCTGCATGTGGCATGTGCTCAACATTTAGGTCAAGAAGAACATTACCATCTGCTGAGGAGAGTAATGGGTAGGTATTCAGAAGACCCATAATTTCCATTAGCCTACCAGTTGCCCACTAGGGTCCTTGGACCACATCCTTTATTCCCATCAATGTTTAAAACTATGTCTGCCCTAACTGAGCATTTTAACTGTAAAGATCTTCTTGGCATGGTCAGAACCACATGAAATAATTTTTGCTTCTCCATAAAAGGTATTTCTAACTACTCTTGTTCCTGTATGGAGCTTAGTACTTAAATTTGTATTGAACAGTTTCCTAATTACTGTCGTCTATGTAAATAACAGGAAAGTATTTAATGTATTCCGGGACTAGCACTTAGAAATAAACCTGCCTCTGGTCCATCTTCCTCTCTTCCAGTCATCCACTGCATCTAAGTGTACAGTTGTGCTCTAACAAACTTTATTTATGCAATGTAGCAATATTACAGATGCCTATGAATTTCAGCTGCAATGAGTCTTTTAACTGGTTCCTGCTTCTAATCATTACTTTCAGAATTAATTTACTCAGAGTTAAGAAATCATTCTAAAGGTGGGTTCCGGCTGATCGCTTTATTGTCAAATATAAGCTTTTCTACAGACAATAACTGGCTGCAGCATGTCAAAACCTCGCAGGCACTAAGAATGGAAGTAAGACAACCAGAAATATGTAAGTGGTTTCAAAAGTATGACAAAATAAGTTTTTGGTCCAAACCAAAAACGCTTGGATTCTGTGAAGGAAAAAGAAAAGATCAAACTGGATAGTTTGGTGGAAAGCTTTGCATCTTATCATGGCTTGAGAACAGAAACCATGAAGCAGTGACACAAAAAATGCATTCTAGTCAGGGCCTTTGTGCCTTAGTACAGCTTTATAGAGGGATGACCTGGTTCTCAGTGCTTCTTTTCATTTCTCAAGTGCACAGAGGGTCTGCTGGGGTCTTGGTTATGTCAAAGTGAACTACTCATACTTTCGAAAAAAATAAAGAAACTGTTATTGTTTGAGTTGAAAGGGCAAAGGAATTGCTGAAAACTCTAGACTTTTGTTTCATACTGAGGCTTTCTGTTCCACAAAATCTTTAATTGCTGTGGTTTAAAGGTTTTCCCATGGTGCAGCACTTGATTGCTTATTTCCTGGTGGAGGCCCATGGCTACCAGCTTAGAGGTAGAGAGAGCCACTGAGACTTGACCCTGATAAGCTGGGAGATACATCAACCTCCAGAACACATGAAAGACTTAATCACGCAATACACTGTGGTGCGGACACATCTCAGTGGTGTGCATTGAGCTTGCGTTGTAAAGGGAGACAGAACAGCTGCAATGGTACAGTGTGGTGTTAGTGTTCTCATACAGGAACAATAGTTTACTGGATGTATACCCACTGTCCTTGTTGCTGCTTTGTGCTGTATACGCAGGTGTTGCAGACAGTGAGCCCATGGCACCAGGGATAATAAGACCCCCCTGGAGCTAAGTGGAGAAATTCTCCCCAGGTTAAAGCGACTAAAAAGGTCTCTCTCAGAATGCGCTGTTCTGTTACAGAAATGTACCCCGGCTCTGTCTCTCCTATTGGCCCATTGGCCTCCTCTGTCGCTGACCACTGGACGCCCGGAGGCCAAGCAGGCGACGTGTAGTGAGTGTCCTGGCAGTCAGGACTGTCAGCTAGTTCGCAGTCGAATGGAGGCTCTCTATGGAGAGCAGCCTGCCCTGTGACCCCTGTGAGGAGCTGGCAGCCGTCGGTGAAACTGTAGCGATTGGGGGGAGCAAAGGAGAGAGAGGGACTCAATGTAGTAGCAGTTACAGGCTTTATTCCCTGACCCGNTGCCTGACCCGGAGCCGGAAGAACAGGGAGGCTGAAGTGGGTGCTACAAAGAGCCCCTGGTAGGTAGGGGATGATAGCAGCTTTTGTACAGGGGCTGGAGAAGGGAGGTACGAAAGAACAAACCAATAGGGAAATGATATGAGGTGACAGGTGACCAATTAGAAGACTTGTAGGGAGGGACAAATTCAAACAAACCAATGGGGAACATAACTGAACCAAACTTTCCAAAACTTAATTACATAGGCAATAGGGAGAATACATAAACATGAGGGAGAAAACCACTCAACAACCGAACATCACAGAACTTTCAAGAACGGGGGAGGAGATGACAACTGAGGGGACACCCAGTGGGCTGTGGCTTAAACTTCTGTGCCACCCATGGCACCGCCCTCAGGTCCGCTCTTGGATCCACCCTCCTGGGCGGAGAAATCCACCCACTGGATGCTCTCATGTATCTTCAGCCCAAAGGTGGGTGGGGCCACCACAACACTCCCCTGCCCCTTTCTACCCTATATGGCCCTAATCCAGAATGTTCTCCCTTCCCCGTTTCTCCCCCTTCTCTTCCCCGTTAACCCTTGCCCCTTAGTCCCTCCCTCACTAGTTTCCTATTAGTTCCCATACCTTAGCCCCACCTATGTACCACCCCGTGCCCTCAGCTCTCCCATCCCCCTCATTTAACGTTGAATGCTGTATGGTTCTAGGTCTTTGCTACTGCTCCCATTCACGAGGATCGATGCTGGAATAAAGGCTGCAGTGGATTTGCACACAAGGACCCTTCCTGCCTCTTTGCCGTTGACCTGTCGAAGAAGCTGTCTGGCGTATGTGCTTGTGTGTGTCTGTGTGTGTGTCTGTGTCTGTGTGTGCCTGTGTCTGTGTGTGCCTGTGTGTGCTTGTGTGTGCCTGTGTGTGCTTGTGTGTGCCTGTGTGTGTGTGTGTGCCTGTGTGTGTGTGTCTGTGTGTGCCTGTGTGTGTGTGTGCCTCTGTGTGTGTGTGTGTGTGCCTGTGTGCCTCTGTGTGTGTGCCTCTGTGTGTGTGTGTGTGTGTGTGTGTGTGTGTGTGTGTGCGTGCAGTAGCTGCCAAGTGGCTTTCAACCAAAACTCGGTTTCAGAGTCATAGCACCCCACCCAGAGCACCCCCGGAACTGACACGCAGGATTTCCATCTCACTTCTTAGCCTATCTCTTTTATTGGTCGAAAGTTTAATGTCTTTTAATATACTCTGACTCCACATAGGTGATTAGAAAATATTTGCCTGCTGTTGCAATTTAGAGGGTTGCTGTCTTACTTGTATTTTTCACCCTGTGCTTTGCTCTGAAGAAGTTCTCTGTAAGTAGACGATTGTAAGTAGACAACTCCACACATTTAAGAAGATAATTACACATTTCTATGTGTTTAATAGTTAAGGACAGAACTTGGAACATGGATGTTGTAAACTCTTCAGCTTTTGATGATGTCTCATATTTATTGACTGGAAGAAGTGGTGAGGGTAAATATCTTCTTAACATCATTTGTGATGAATATGGTTATTAAGGAATCTTTTGCTTTTCTGAAACATCACTTTCATTGTTTATAGCTGCCATTCCCTTTTTTAAGTTTCCAAAATCCATCGTTGTCCTTTGGACTCCTTTTTTCTAATATATAATTGCTTATGCTTTTTTCTGAAAGGATTTTTTGGTGCTTTTTGGTAAGTTTTGTCTAGACTGATTCATTTTCTATGTGACTAATTTACTGGTTTTGTTTTCATAAGCTTTCAATTAAATCTTGTGTAACCCTTTCAGCTGAATGTTTTTACCGTATTGCTTCTATTTTGCTTTGTGGTGGTTTTTAGTTGTTGCTACTTTGTCCAAGAGGACCTTTCTCCACTGGAATTTCATGCCTGTATGGTTAAGCAGCACAATCACTTCAGAGAGTCTAAATTTCTCAATTGTTTGCTCCAGGATGATCTTGGTTAGGTTTCTCGTCTGAAGTTTAGGTCAACAATTCTTGGTTTCAATATTTCCTTGTAAAAGAAAGGTTAGGCAGGTTGTGGCCAGTATTACTCAGTGGGTGATCAGCAGATCGCTTGGACTTCTTCCTTCTCTTTAATTATAGCAATGGCTCTTGTATAGTCCAGAGCTAGTTATTCTGAGCAGACAAGTACTGACATAGACTCTTAAAAAAATTTAGTGATTTAGGACAGAATTTTCTCTCAAGTCAGTCTGGTAGGAACTGTGTGAGCAGAGCAGAGGACTATGCAATTACTTACTGCCTTGCTGTGTGTCGTGGAACACATGGATGTATAGAGTGTTTCTAATGTACAGAGAAACTTTTTGTGGCTTAAATGTTGGAAAAGATATCCAGTGGACTTTTCTGAAGTAAATTGTCTATTGCATGGTGATGCTGATTCTGGTTCTGTGGAGCTGATCTGAAGGTGCAATTTGGCCAGGTCTGAACTATAATATAAATTTTATTTATCACTTCTTTGTTCACAGTTACAGCTGTAATGTGCAGGTTTTTGATGATCTGGAGATTACCAATGATACCTCTAACAGTTGTAATATTTTTGAAGACTTCGTCATCTTTTTATTCAGTAAAGGATCTGGTTACCTATCATTGTGATGTCAATTACATAACAATCGTGACACTTTGATGAATAATCCTGCTATGATTCAACAATCGATATTAGCAGCATAGTATGACTGAAATGTTTCTGATTATCCCCTACATTACTATTTTTGATGGCTATGGGAAATGTAATTTGTGTGTTTTACAAGGGAATGTATTTTATCCCTTTTCTTTTTTGCACTGTGTGCATTGTTCAGCCAATATGCTTGAGATAGGAATTTGTGTTCACAGACTGTAAGCATGAAACATCGCTACAATCCATAATAAAGCCATTAGTATTCTGCTCATGCAAGCCAGTGTAAGTACAATTTTCAGTGGCCTAATGTAACAGGTAATCATAAATTAGTATTTGCTTTAAAACAACACCAGATTACGCTGACTGCATGCTTAAGAAGAATGACTCAGTAAGTAGTGCAGCTCTGTAATGAAGTGGGAGCTCATTAAACAGATGCTATCTACTTCACTGATCTACATAAGCGGCAAACAAACCAAATGGAAATGTTTCAACAGAACACTGCAGTCAACCAGAACAAGTTCAGGTTCATTTACTGTGGCACCGTCTACAGGAATTAGTCACAGTAATAATTGAATAGTTGCTTGCTAATTTATCATTTTACGTTTATTATTGAATTTGCATAATGTGTTGATTTTTTATGTCTTTGGTTACATTAAATGCCCTTATCTGTGTTTACAAAACTAGAACACAGTGGGTGACTTTAAGATTCATCGCACTGGCAGTGTTCGATGTTCACTGTTTGGATTGTATTTTTTTTAATTGTCTTTTTTTTTTCTGGTTTGTGTGTTACATCTTGGCACATGCAGGCTTGTAATTAGTATTTAGGAAAATGGAAACATTTACTTTTTTTATGAATCATAGGTAGAGGCATGAAGATAGGAGCAATGACTAGGCATTCAGTATTTCTAGGTGTAATGCACCAGAAATGACATAAATTGTTTTCCCAGTAGGTGGAATATCCAGAAATAACAGTCCTTTAGAACTGAACTCTGTGAGTAATTTCAAAGAACAGTACTAGTTTTATAGTGTGTTACCTGAAGGACGTTTTGCTGACTTTAGAGGCTTTGCAGCTGCTTCGGAAGAACTGTACTGTATAACTGTTATACAATTCTATTTGAGAGGAATGAGACATAAAAAGGCTAAATGACTAGAATCTAAAAATTAAAAAAAATGTTTCTCATAGTTTCTGATATGCATTAATTACAGGTGTTACACAGTATGTGTGAAATATAGCTGATAAAGTAGAGATAAATCGGTTCTAACTTTTTATATGGCGATATTTTTTATTAGACTGCATTTTCTGGTAAGTGCTGATGCAGTGCGGTACTATTCAATGATACAACATCTAGCAGAATCAATTTTTAGTGTTGTCAGACTCTTTTGGGACCTTTTTTATTATTTTAATGCTTTATCTTTTGCTTGCAGCTCTTAATTTCTAGGAGAACTGTGGTCCTGCAGATACATCTGTTGTCCTGTGAATGTTGGCATGTTTCAAGTTTTGTGTCCTCTGCAAAAGCTCTTAACATTGTGAACACTTGTCAAAAATTGCTGTTTTACAAGCAGCCAAAGATAATGCTTGTGACCTGTATGCAGAATGTGCTTAGAGTAACTGTAGTTTTCTTCATGCAAATGTATTGTATGTGGAGTACTAGTCACCAAGAGTATGTGGATGAGTTCAATGATGCTGAGGAAAAAAGAAAAAATTGCAAAACACTAGTGTTTAACTTAAATAAATATTAACAAAGAACATGTGTTCATAAATCACCTTTCAGCAGGACTGGTTAGACTTCTTTTAGAAAACAAAACCTAAACATTTGCTACTAACATGCAAAGTGTGTTGTCAAATGAAAAAACCTTTCTGTTAAATATTTTCAAAAAACCTTCACTCTACATTTTCTATATGTTCATTCATGTGTTCCACAGAAATTGTAGACTTAGCAAACCTCTGAATTTGTAGCTAACCTTCTTCAATAACCTGCAGTGTTAAACAATAATTCTGCTGAGATAGGCAGTAAGAAATGGCACATTCTTGAATACATAGCAAAGAAAGGCTAGCAGCAACCAGTGGTAGCAATGTAGTCACTCTGTGCTAATCTACTGAAAATTTGTATGGATATGTTTTTTAAGCACTGACTTGTAAATTATTCAGTTCTCTTGAGATTTTGTCTGGGTTCACAGAATCACAGAATCGGTCAGGCTGGAAGGGACCACAGTGAGTCATGTGGCTCAGCCATCCGGTGCATCAGGGCCATCCCAGAGCACATGGCACCGGACTGTATCCAGGTGGTTCTTCAATATCTCCAGTGAGGGAGACTCCACAGCCTTTCTGGGCAATCTCTTCCAGTGCTTGGTCACTCTCACTGTAAAGTTCTTCCTCATGTTCAGGTGGAACTTCAGTGCATCAATTTCTTCCCATTGCCTCTCGTCACATTACTTGGCACCACCAAGCAGAACTTGGTCCATCCTCTTGGCATCCTCCCTTCAGATACTGACACACATTGATGAGGTCCCATCTCAGTTGTCTCTTCTCGAGGCTGAACAGGCCCAGTTCCATCAGCCTTTCCTCATAAGAGGGATGCTCCAGGCTCTTGATCAACGTAGTAACTCCCTGATGGGCATCTCCAGGAGCTCCGTGTCTCTCTTGTGCTGAGGAGCCCAGAACTGGACACAGCATTCCAGGTGAGGCCTCACCAGGGCCAAGTAGAGGGACTGGATCACCTCCCCTGACCTGCTGGCAATGTTCTTCCTAATGCAGCCCAGGATATCATTGGCCTGCTTGGCCACAGGGACACACTGTTGGTTCATGGACCCCCAGGTCCTTCTGCACAGAGCTGGGTCTCCAGGAGGTGACCTCCAGTCTCCAGGAGGTCACCAGTGCCTGGGGTTGTTCCTCTCCAGGTGCAGAACCCCACATTTTCCCTTGCTGGATTTCAGAAGGTTCACCTGTCCAACCTAAGGTCCCTCTGAAGGGCCACACAACCCTCTGAGGTATTGGCCATTGTTGGTTTATTCAATAATTGAAGGAAATTTCAGCTTTCTTTTTCCTGTCATCAATTAAAGTAACTAGAATTTTGGTTTATAAATATATGATTACATGAGAACATTTATATTCCATGTATGTGAAGTGTCTGAGTAGCTGAAATACACCAGGAGTGTTGAACTTCTGTTAAAAGAGAACCTTGCAGTCAATATACCTGTCGTCAAACTATGGGAGACAAAGTAAAGAAGATTCAACTAATACAGCCAGAGCTGTATAAGCCCTTTCCAGCTTATGGAGTATACCAGTACATCAGAAGAAGGCAGGAGAGCTGGAAACTCTTAACTCAGTTCATTCCTATTTATTAATCTAGTTCATTTAGAGTATTTTAAAAATAGGTCATCAAGTTTTCATGCTGTTTTGATGTTTTTCCAGCATTTCCTCTATGAAGTGGATGAAAGTTCCATCAAACTATTCGTATTCTTGCATCTGTTAATATGTATAAACAGTGCTGCACTTCATGAAGATCTAGGACACAACTGTATTGCACTTCAACTCTTGTTTTATATTAACATTCAGTTGCACGTGGCAGTTCTGCACAAGAGTGGTGACCATTTACTGACACCAGTTGAATTCATCCTTTTTCTGACATAAAACAAACTTCTGGTTATATTATTATTCTATATAGTTAAGTTCAATCCACACAAGTAGCACCTCATTAACAACGGGATCAAATTAACTGTGAAGGTACTAGTTGTAGAGAAGCACAAAGAAATACAGGTTGAAGAAACTTTCCTGTAAAGATAGTAGTTCAATAGTAGATTTGTAGGATCTCCCACCCTTCTTTTGTAAGATCCCTTACTGTTCCTGTCTCTGGGAATATATCAAATAAACTCTGACTCAGCTAAATATATTTACTAATTTTTGACAAGCAGGTCTTAACAAGTCTGCTTCTGAATTTTGCCTTAGATTAAATCTGTTCTTTGTTTAGTTATCCACCCATCCCTGAAGATGGCTTGTACGTCTGTCCCCTTTCACTTCTACCCAGATGACTAGAACAGTATTAGCACAAGCTCAAGGGACAGAGACACTTTCTTTTGTTGAAGCTCTATGCCTGTAGTCAGGAGCAATTAGTGATGTGCAGATGCAAAAGGGTGTTTCTACTAAGTCCGCTTGTGAATCACCAGTCCCCCTTTTGGAGAAGATAGCATGATGTCTAGTTTCTTCTTGGTTTTCTTCTTCTATTACCTGCCCCTTATTTTCTAATCTAGCTCTACAGTTACTGAGAACTTTCATCTGGGGCATATATTTTTTATACATCTACTTTTAGTGTTGAAGTGTTCATTTACTGCTTTCAAATGCACCAAAAAACTTCATCTATAGCATAACCTATAATGTAGACCTTCCCATATGTACAGGTCCATTATAATAGATTTATAGTACTGGTGGAATGGTGATCCCAGAACTTTGATTCTGGTTTGTCTACCACCTTTTCAGTAGAATTTGGGTTAAATAAGGTGTTTATTGATGTTTTCAGAGAAGTATTTGAGCAATCACAATAAAATAATACAATAAAAATCTGACATATATGACCTTACGGTTTCTTTCTCTGCTCTTAGTAGTTTTGTTCATCTCAGTCTCTCTGTAGTCTTAAAACCATCATGTATTTATGTTTACCAAATTTCACTCTACTCCTGGACATAGTTATCTTCTCTTCTGTCTCACATATTTTGTTTCTAGTTTGTTTTTCTCATTCTGCATGTGCCAGCATCTACTGCCTGAATTTTGCCTATGTTGTCTTTTTGTGCTTGCCATAGACATCTGCAAGAGAATGGACAAACCTAATTTCTCTCTGGGAGAATATTGGCTGAAAGTATTTATCAGGATAAATATAGCAACTCATGAGATAAGGCAACTAAGAGATTCCAAGCTGAAACACACTACAAGATTTTTTCTCTCATCCCAAGTGATGAGAGTACAGAACCAGCTCATCTTTTTGATAGGTGCCTTATCTGCAGATGCTTCTGGGTCAAGCTTTGTGGAACATGGGCTGTTTGATGTATGGTGTGTGTTCTGTAGCAATTCAGCCTTGAAATATGCGGTTCAGGTTTACCACTGAGGATGTAATACGCTCAAGCACTTAGGTTGTCATTTGCAGCATGTGCCTAGCTTTGAGCAAGAGAGTGGTTTCTGCAGTGTTCGAAAAATATCACAACAGACAGAAAATGTGCACCATTAACTAAGTTAATATCAGCTTAACTTCATTGTTAGCCCAACTGTGAGTGAATCTAAATCTTATGACAATGACCATGAATAGGGCTACAATTTTATAAAAGGCAGAAAATGAGGAGTATTTCTACTGATAGAAGTAACTATCCATTTCCTTCTGTGACAGCCAACCAGTGCGGAAACTGGGCATACACCACAGGCTGATGAGCTGAGTGTCAGGCAGTGAGCAAAGAAATCACTAGAAGTGGGTGGGGAGAGGAAGAACCCTCTACTACTCATGCTTTTCAGAAAACAGGAAAAAGTCAAATTTCACCCAGGAGAGAGAAGTCAGGAAAGATAAAGGGATTTTGGGGGATTCGTCTGTAAGCCATTAGAGGAAAAAGGAAACAGATTATTAGATTACAAGGGTGTGACAAGCACAGGTACAGGTTAGGTGACCTGGTAAATGTGCAAATTATGCTTGTGGCAGTCAAAATCAAAGGCCAGAACAAGACAGCAGATTTGTTTTTCTTAAAGAGCTGTCTGTAATGAAAACAAACTGAAAAAATTGGGCAAGTGGAAGGTGAAGTTAACGGGGACCAATTTCTGGCAACCTGTTTTGATCTAGGTATGAACCACTTTTGTAAAGCAGCAATGATTTATGAGTACATCTCTTCGTACCAAAAGTGAAGTCTCTGTGTGTCCTCCTTTTCCATTCTTTTATACTTTTAAATTATTCATGTTGCTGCTACTTACTCTCTGTGAAGAGGTTTGAGCCTAGGTCACACAGAGCAATGATCCAGAGGACTCCTTAGAGTGTTTTACCTGCATTTTAACTGGCTGAACATAACTCTTAAATCATTAAACAGTTTGTCTGTCAAACTGGATTTTTGGACAAAGAATATGCTTTTACAGAGTTTCCCTCTTTTTCATCCTCCTCTGACTTTAGGTTTTCAGTAGCCAATTAATTTTTTTACTTTCCATCCAAAGACTCACTACTTTTGAATGTATTCTCTCCCCTCTTTCCTTGCCCTAAAAATGCTAGTCTGGGTATATCCAGCTGAGTTTTTGCAAAACAGTTTCCTTTGATAACCAAATAAAAACACAAAACAGTGTGTGGTGCTCACATATACTTTGCTCTCACTGTATTTGTTTTGTGTGCATGGGAAAGTCTAGATTTTTTTAGTTTGGGAGTGGTCATGAGACATGTGGAGAGATATTTTAGAGAGCAGCCATAATGGTTCCCTCTGTCCAAGTACCACAGACTGAGAAAAACTCTTTTGGCCAATTTGCTTCTTTTGACATTGTTTCAAACAGGTGTGCTTCAAACTTGAATAGAGAGGATTTTTTGGATTTTTTTTTTGTTTAAGCTGAAAGCACAGGAAAACATTGTTTCCGAGAAAAAAACCAAGGAAGAACAACAAAACATGACCAAGACTAAGATTGGAAAAAAGAGATAGCCTTTAAAAATGAAAAAGGAGTTTACTGCTATTTCACCATCAATCTCTGGTGTGTGCATACAAAAAATGAGAGCAGAAGAAATGTGTTACGAAACTTGACTGTCCTTCTGCTGATTTTTTTTCCAAAATAACAAACAAACAAACAAACCTGAATTTTTTTGAAAGAGTCAAAGAATAATTGGGTGTTGCAGATGCTCTGAGACATTATGCTTTTACAGAGTTGGCTACAATTTTGATCTAAGGGTAACTGATGTAAATAAAGAAGTAAGGAGTATAAACACGGGCTCCAGACCTTGCACATAGTGTGAAACCCCAGCCATTCTTAGGTCTTGCTACATTCAATAATGTGCCTTCTCGATTCAGGGTACATGCAGTACTGCAAAACTCAGAGAAGCTGCTGGTTTTCGTTATTATCTTCCTTAGCTAGTGTTGTAGCTGATCAGTTTAATGTGTTTGAAGAAGAATTTTCAGAAGTTGTCTCAAGTACATATGATATTTTTATGTGAGAAACAGAAAAGCTTATTTTTGGCAGACAGGAGGGAAGCAAGAATAAATTGCCTCAGGTTTGTCATAAGTATATTAAATTGCTATAGAGATGAAGAAAATGACAAGAACAAAAATTACAAGATCTGTACTTAAGTGTTGCAAGCTTTGTGACTGTCAGCCAGAAAAGCAGAGTGTCCATGGCTGTCACAGGAGCATGAGTGAACAAAGAAGACACTTTGGTTCAAGTGAGAGGTTATAGGCCTGGGAACAAAGAACTTAGGAGGGAGCTGAAAATGAAAACTTAACCCACACAAAATGAGGACAAAGGAGATTTGAGTGTTCAAAGTAGGTGCATTCAGAGACAAATGGAGTACAATGATCAGTGAAAACTTTTAAAGATGTGATGTGTCCAGGATTTGTTAGTCTGTGCCCTGATCTCATGCCTTGGAACAGATTCAGAGGTGATGTGGATGTCAGACACCTGTAAGTGGGTGGAAGGTATTTGTCACTCAGCTTTGGAGCCTAGAAAGTGCGAGTAAAAGAATAGTATATTCTTCTTCCATCCCATCTCTTTATTACATTTCATTTCTAGGTCCTCTGTGTATGTGTAAAACTTGTCTTGCTAATACCTAGAGCACAAGAATTACCTGTTATCTAGAAGGAATAAGAGTTGTACCAACTTCCTGTTCATGGCTTGGATGGGTGGACTCTTTGATGGGTAAAAAAATGGCTGGATGGCTGGATGACCAGATGACCACACCCAGAGAGCTGTGATGAATGGAGCTAAATCCAATTGGCAGCTGGTCCCTGAATTTCTCCTTAGAGACTCTTGGTAAACATGAGCCAGTGTGTGCCCAGGTGGCCAGGAAGGCCCATGGCATCCTAGCCTTTACCGCCAGTAGTGTGACCAGTGGGACTAGAAAAAAGGTCGTCCTCCTGTACTGGGCACTGGTGAGGCCACACCCCAAGTGCTGTGTCCAGTTCTGGGCCCCTCCATACAAGAAAGACATTGAGGTGCTGGAGCATGTCCAGAGAAGGGCAGCAGAGCTGGTGAACGGTCTGGAGTGCAAGTCCTATAAGGAGTGGTCGAGGGAGCCAAGATGTTTAGCCTGGAGAAAAGGAGGCTTGGGGGGGGGCCTTATCACTCTCTACAACTGCCTGAAATGAAGTTGTAGCCAGGTGGGAGTTGGCTTTCCCCAGGCAATGAACAAAAAGACAAGAGGACATGGCCTCAAGCTGCACCAGAGGAGGTTCAGATTGGACATCAGGACGAATTTCTTCATGGAAGACGTTGTTAAACCTTGGAATGGGCTGCCCAGGGAGGTGGTGGAGTCACCATTCCTAGAGGTGTTCAAGAAGTGACTGGATGTGGCACTTAGTGCTATGGTTTAGTTGTCATGGTGGTGTTTGGTCAAGGGTGGGACTCGATGACCTTGGAGGTCTTTTCCAACCTAAATGTTTCTGTGATTTTTTGATTCTGTGATTTAGTAGTGAAATTTGCAGTGTGGTGTTTAATGTTTGGTTTTTGTTGTTTGTTTGGGATCTTTTTCTGAATACATGAAAGCTTAGGAACTTTGCAGAAAAGAAAAAGCTAATACCAAGAGCTACCTTTCTCCGACAAATATTTGAAGTCTTATTTTTATAGATTGCTTTGAACTATTTGCCCATGAAGGTGGTTTTTTGTTTGGTTGGTTGGTTTTTTAGAGATATTTTAGAGCATTGCTATCTGACCTGGTGTCACTAACTAAAAAACAAGCTAGTGATATGAATGAGAGTAAAAAGAACAAAATTGCAAAATTGCTAGGCTAAGGCAATTCACGGTTACAGTACTGTGCTAGGATTTTTGTTAGCTGTGACTGATCTCTGTTCCCACAGCTTTTCCAAAAGAGAAAAATCACAATCACGTGTGATACCAATACCAAAGTATTCAAAGTTTCAATTCAAAGATATATTGAAATAAATATAAGAAATACATATATTATCACCATATATGAAAAATTAGGTCACTGAAGTTTACCAGTTTGACTTCTAATCACAAGTTTCCTAGGAGATTTTTTTTTTATAGTTGAATAGGTGTAGTTTTGGTCAATGCCAGATATCAAGCCTCAAGCCAGTCAGCTAACTGAATAAAATTTTGTAACCTAATTCTGTGACCTTGCTTTTAGTCATTCTTCCAACTTCAATAGTGTTGTATGCAATAACCATTAAAAATTAAGAGTTCAAGGGTCTGATGTAATTCAGTGTCAGAAGTGTATTTTTCATGCAGACAGGCATGTTTCACAAGCAGTTAAAAGTCATTTTTTTACTGATGTAAAACTAAGGTGTTTTTGTACTTCAAGTGTAAGCATTTAATAGTGTTCTCCTGCGCTGCCAACTCTTTTTCAATTTTAAAATTGAACAGTCTTCCCCAGTCTGCCTACAGCTTTGGAGTCCACTTCTACTAAATTTGAACAGTTCCATCTACTTTGCTTTGGTTCATTTATTCATGAGCATCTGAAGAGCTGTAATTTTTAAAGCCCTTGTACTATATAGGAAGACAATTTGGTGTGTCAAGCATGTCATCATTAGAAATATTTGTCATTTAATGCCACATATATATGTTTTGTTTTGAAAAATGGGAAGTCTGAAAGGCAAAGCAGACAAGAAAGTAGTGATATTCTGGATGAGTGAATGGTTGCTAAGGAAAACCCTCAGTGAAAAGGAAATAGGAGAGAAAGGCAATTCCACAGTGCAAAGGTTTGGGGGTTTTTTTAAGATTTTTTACTTATTTTAAGCTTAAAACAGTGAGCCAATAGTCTGTATTGGGGCTGATATTGATTTTAGGGCCATTGCTGATAGGACAAAGCACTGGGACATAGCTCAGAAATATACCTTCTTTCCTTCTGCAGTCCCTACATTAATACCTCCTATTATATCCATTTAGTTTTTTAGGAATCACTTCTTAATAAACTTTCTTCTTGTAAGGGAGAGATGACATGTATATAGGGCCCCCTTATAATCTCAAATCCCACACCCTCAATTTATTTTGGATTTATATTGACTTATGTCAGAAGACTGAAGAAAGAAGCGGTAATTTTTCTGCTTTTTCATTGTCCAAATAAATTGTGGAGAGATAGTAAGCTCTTTCTCAAGTGTTGCTTTGGATATGCTTATCACTAAAAAAATGTAAAACAAAAATCATTATTTGATTCTGATTCTTCTGGCACTCAATATCAAATAAATGTAAAAGTATGTCATGTAGGTAAAATGTGGTAAATAGACAGAATTCATTTTTGCAGGTCTCTGAGGGTTATACTTAAGACAATGTAACTGGCCTCTGTAGACTGAAGAGGTAATAAAACTTGAATAAAACTTCATAGAAGAAAACTGAGCTATTCTCTTCAAGCTATTTCGAGCTCTAACAAAAATCAAACTGTCAGGGAACAGATAGAAAAGTATTCCCCAGTGGAGAACAGGAAAATGTTTCATTCTCTTTTGGTTGCTCTGTGCCAAACTAGAAATTAATAAGTGTATCACTTGCTATTTGCCATTGTATAATGATATCACGGAAAAAAAAAAAAAGCCCAGATAAAATACTTTCTTCTCAGAAAAATGTACTCATTTTTCTGTATGTCAGTTGAAAACAAAGTGCTTTTAGATCCCAGTGGGACTGAAAGGGTGACATCTCATAAAATTTCAACTTATGTGTCTGTGAGGATCTTCTGCTGTGTCTCATGGCCTGAGTCTCTACCTTCACAACAACCAGCCACCCTGCTTTAAGCTGAAAAGAATGGGTGACAAAATTTTAGGAGGAAAAAAGCCAGTTAGGATTGAAATGAAATGCAGAAAGAAAATGTCTAAAAATACTTCTCAAAAGATTAACCCCCTTGCCCAAGCTAAAGCTGTGTTTCTGTGCTGCAAAGTGGTGTGACAGCAAATACCTTATTTTACCTCCAAACCAGCAATATTCCACTCTTTTTTCCTATCTGCAAACCACCTAAATTTTGTCAAGGCAGCAATAAATATTATTTGCCAATTGCAACATGACTGGTAAAAATAAAGATAAGGGTTCTAATGCATTTAATGTTGTCTGTGGTTTAGTTTTTTCTTGATTTTAATTAAAAAGTTTGTTTCATTTATTTCCTTGTTATACTACAATGCAGTAATTCCCTGGGGTACTTCCTGGAACACAGGACAATCCAACAATTGTTAGCAATTGATAGACCACAGGTTCTGGCATTTTTTTTTCTTTTTTCCTGAGATTATCCATATCAGAGCGTAGTTTCAATTTCTCTGTTATCTTCAACTTCGCAAACATTTGTTTTCTATTACTATTCTGTGCAGCAAGAGGAGGAGGGAGAGGGAGGAAACCCAGACTAACAGATACTTATTTGCATAAGGTTAAACATAATCAAAAATGAATTTAATTTGAAGGAACAGAAGAATGTAATAATATACTCTTGGAAAAAAATAACAGAACTAGTTTTCAGCCGTAGTCTTGCCTCATCTAAATCATACACACTTACAGTGTTCCATGCTTACATAAGTCCATCCGTGTTGACTAATGCAATGAATGTGTTGATAAATACACTTAAAAGATACACAGTCCTTCTTACACAGAATGTTTTCCTTCTGAAAGGATACTCCATTGTATGTGGTCTTACTATTCACCTTTTTTCTTTTGTTTTAAAAGTGTGTGCCAGGAATCTAATAATTTGTTTTTCCTCTATTTGCAACTGAGCTGCCTGGCCCCACTTCAGAACAGTGTGAGCTCCAGGCACTGGCTTTGGGTTGCCATGATGTGTGTGTGAATAGTTGTGTTGTATGTCATAGCTCTTATTAACTCTAGTGCCATTGCTAATGTTTTAATGTATGCGTATATGTGCCTTGAGGGAGTAGTTTGTGTGTTTTACTAGTGTGATACACAAAGATACTCCCTTCCTTTTGCCTCGATTATAAATTAATACATGCCATCAGGGGACCTCTTATGATGTAAAATTGTCATCTTGTGAACAGTACGGATGAGATCCCGTGAAAGTGCAGCTGAGCAGCTACCCATCCTATGAGCAAAACAAAACTCTCTCCATGCTCGCCCCTGGTGGCTTGCATTAATTTCTTATGAATAATTCACATTCCTTCATCACAGTTATTATTCCTTCCTTCATCTTTTGTTTCCCAACTTTGAAAGGCACACCAGCCTCTGCTGTGGTGGAGTGCTCTCAGGCAAAACCTCATCCATTGGCCTCATGGTAGGGCTTGCTGGCACTGGGCAATGCCCGTCTAGGATGTCACACTGGCACAGGGAAGCACCCTGTGGGATTCGTAAACCTGCCAGTGCCTGAATTAGTGTTTTAATTGAGAAGCTAATGGGTTAATCAGGATCCCTGAGCTTGTGCTGCTTAATGGATCTGTTGCCTGGCAACAACACCTGCCAAAATGAGGAGGTTTTGTGCTTCTGCTGCTTTGTGAGTCAGGCTCTTATCTTATCTTGTGAGAGTTCAGGAAAGGGAGCTGCTCATATGCTCTGAGCCTCTGGGTCCTTCTCCACCCAGCTGGAAGTTCTGCAGGGCAAACATCAAAGGATTTCCAAGTCTGACTCCTTAATTGTAAGGCTTCCAAAGTTCAGATGCATACTTGATCTTTTTGAAGTCTCACTTTTGCCTTGTAACCCAAAAGGGTCACTCCCTATTCTCCATCTGTTTTCCTGACCTGCATTCATGTCCTTTCCTAAATCCAAATTACTTTTATTGAATTTTTTTTTTTAAATGTTTTTTCTCAGCAGGCTTTTCCTTATCCAATTTCTTCTAAACAGCTGACCAAGCCCCCTCTAATTTGTTTACCCTCCACCAGGAGACATTTATCTCTCTACCCATCAGTCTGTGTTACTCTGCTGGTATCTCTGCTCAGGGTTTGCTTTACCTTATGCAACCCAGGAAATATTCACCTTGCCAGAGAAACAGCAGAGCACAGAGTTGAGGTCACCTGACTTAACAGAGGCTGCCTGTTGGCTTTGGTGGGGTTTCTTGAGAACTGGAGGAGAAGGTCTGCTGTGCTGGTTTTCAGAACTTAGCTGTTTTTCCAAAGGCTTTGTAAATCTGAGGGGTTTTGAAAGTGTCTGTGCTCATGCCTGAAGCCAGGGCTGGCTCTCTTTGAACACTGGTGAAAATCTCATTAGGAAATCAACAAAACTCTGTTTCACTGGTTTGAGGCAACTCAGAGTTGCATAAATATGTTCTTTGGCATCTTAATAGGCTTTCTCACAAATACAGCATGTAGAGTAATTTCTGCTTGTGCAAGCTGTGCATTTCAGTTAAAAAGGCCGTCCTGTGGCACAATGTGTTACTTTGCCAGTCTGCTTTAAAAAGATCAGTGTTGTATTGATCCTATTTCTGTGGTACTTCCTGTATTCTTTGATATGTGAGCAAGAATTTTAAAAAAGTCTAACATTTCTAAATGTATTATTCTGTGTGTATTCTCCCAGAAGTATTTTTAAATCCCCCTCCTATGATTCTTTCTTGTGTTCTGTACCTGGGCCATTCAGCTTTTACTCTTGTGTTGACAGGTTGCTCTGAATAGGACTTCTCTAGCCAGACAGCACTTTTTTTTTTTTCCTTTATTCCATTTACTAGGAAAGACATTTATTTACTTGCCTCTTTATGTACTGTGTCATCTGGAACTACTGTAATGTGGCTTGCTTACTTTTAACAGCAAAACTACTGTGACACACAATGCTCTTCAGTAAACTTTATGGGAGAAACTTTTGCTAGACAAGACAATGGACTCGTTAAGTAGATGAGACAAATGTCAGGACTTGAATTTTGCAGGTGTTGAAACAATTTCTCTATTATTATATCTTAATGAAATACAACATTCAACACCTGGTGGGATAGCCAAATTGTGCTATTGTGCCGTATTTTGTTTCTAAAGCCAGTGTAGGCTATACTGCAATTCCTTGCCTCTGATTCTGGTGAAATGAGTCCCTCAAATCTATTCTCTAATTTTTTGCATCTTGAGGCAATTAGCTGTAGAGTGATTAAATTGCTCTTTTGTGTGGGAACAGACTTCTTTGAAAAGCTCTGTGCCTCTCATCCTGAGAGCACGGTACTAGTCTGGTTTTGATCTTTCAGGAAGACTGTGCTGAGATGGGGAAGGCACTAATCAGATTAGTAAATGTGATTTGTAGAAGGGGGGAAATGATAAGGATCAGGGACTCCATAAGGAAGGAGTTTATAGCAGAGGATATCAGAACGCAGATTACACAAAGAAATATTTATGTCTCATTTTATTTGGAACTGAGCAATATTGGAGCACAAAAATGAATTCCCTGCATAATGTTGAAAAGGCTGTCTTCCTTTTAAAGTAGAGCCTGCTCATCTTTTAAGTGATCAAGACATGAGTATTTATGTTCGCTGTCAGGCTAAAACCATTACTTTGAATCAGAAAGCATTTGCATGCAGTTTTTTATTCGTTAATTAAATTGCTGATGCAATTTGTAAATGCACTTTAAAGATAGTACTACAGGGTGTAATGAGTTTCTAACCAGACAATTAGGCTGAAGAAAGCTGAAGTTCTTTCTTTGAATTTAATAGTCATCACCCTTACTGCAGCAGTATTTTCTTGTAACTTCTCACCAAACTGTTGTTTACAAGTCTCTGTACCACCTGACTTTAACCCTACATGCACTACATGAGGTGCTGGGAGAGCTCTCCATGGGGCAAGATTTACTAGGGATTTCTTAAATCTTCTTAAAGATTCAGAAATCTGGAGCAGTGGGACTCTAGTGGTGTCCCACTGGGTCCATATATTTTCCATATATGGAAAATATGGTGATGAAAATATCTCTTTCCTCTGCTGAGACACTGGAATTGGATGCTTAAAAATTGTGTTCAGCTATTTATGCTGCAGACAAGTCTTTGTGTGTGCATACATATACAAATAAGAAAGTATGTATATCTATATGCATACCTCTTATTTGTCACTTAACATATTCTGGCAGCATGCCAGACAATCCAAAGGCTCAGGTCCATGCTCAGGTCCAAAAGAGCGATACTGTTTGGAGAATGTACCAAAGCATAGCACAGGCAACACAGAACTAGAGAACAGTTGGGTTTGGAAGGGACCATCTGGTAATATCCCCAAGCTCATGTGGGTCACATAGAGCAGTTCTCCCAACACATTGTCCGGACAGCTTTTGAATTTCTCCAAGGATGGGGACTTCATCACCTCTCTGGGAAGCCTCTGCCAGTGTGTGGTCACCCTCACTGTGACCGAATGTTTCTTGATATTCACAGGAAAACATCACTTCCCTTGACCTGCTGGCAGTACTTAGTGTAACGCAGCACAAGATACCATTTTCCTTTTTTAAGGTGAGGGCACCTTGCTGGCCCCTGATGGCTTCACCAGGAGAGGAGGCACATGAGGTTCACTTCTGCAAAGCTGCCTTCCAACATCATTTCATGGCACCTTCTCATTAGAAACATCTCCTAGAATCAGCTAGGGATGGTGCTTTGCCTAGACTGGGATATTGCACTTGCATCATAGTCACTTCTTTCCTGTTTGCCTTCTGAACAAGAAGGAGAATGTTTTTAGTTTGATTGCTTTGGGCCCTGTATTCAATGTCTTTTAACTAGATGTCTAATTAGATTACTTAAAAATAAAGTTCCTCTGGGTTATCGTGTGGAAATAGAGCCCTTTAAGTGCTTTTATACTTCTGGATTTTAAGAGGAATGAATGCTGTGTGCCTGCTGCTACTCCATTGTTCAGTATGGATGACAAAGTAGTGGGAAAAAAGTTTCATGTATTCTAATGGTGGAAATCTCTTCTCCTTTTCTCTGGGCGTGGAATAATGCACTATCTTGTAGGGGTAGCAAAGTCATGATAACTTGAATTCTGCCTCTCTTTTCTGAGGAAGTTCTGACAGAAAATTTAGTATTTGGTCCTCTAAACCATAGCATGTGTTATTCCATAAGGGTCATATCTGATGGCAACTACTCTGCTCTGATAGCTGCAGAATGTGCTTAATGATAGAGTTTGATAAAGTTATTAGGAATTATGAACTTGGTTTTACCTATAGCATCATAGAACAACAGTTTTTTCATGGAGTAAAATTGTTGTGCTTCAGGGTAAAAAAAATTACGTGAGCATTGGTAATAGCTTTAGCATGTTATTTGCAATGTAATAGTTTTATGTCATTGTTAACTTAAAATGGTTTGGACCTGAATTCTTACCATTCATATTTAACTTTTATATAAAGTATACTAATGCTTTCTAATTCTCTTCTTATAATCTGACATTAAGGAAACAAATTCCATGAAAGCACTAGAGGGTATTTAGCAACCAGTCAGAAACCTGACCTGAATGTTATTTGCATTTAAATATTGTAACACATACACAATTGGAGTCTAAGAGAATTCTTGAATTAGAGAATTTAAACTCTGTAGGCTTTTAGGCTCATTTCTTCTAACAATGAAACAGGGTGCAAGGAGCCTTATCAATGAGCATAGCCGCATGCCTTCATTTGTCTTCACTTTTAACACTTGGAAACACATGTTGGAACAATGTGTCATTTGGAGCTGGGTGAAATAGCTGATTCTCACTCTCCCGGGAGCCAGAAGTGGAAACAGAAACCTTCTTTGTGCCCAGTTTTGGTCAGGGATTTCAACAGAGACCTCCCACTTTCAATGAACTGAGATGAACTCCCCAGCAGCCTCTGACCTCAGCAGGTTTGGGCTTTTTGGGGTCTGTGCCACTTTTGTATAGAAACTAAAGAGTCAGGTGACTCCCTCAGGTGTGTCTAAAACTGGTGATTAGGGCCCTCACCTCCAGCTGCTGGAGTAGCTCTTTATACAAGGAGGAAAGTTTTGATCCAGGCATCTTCCTGATGGAGAAGATGGAGACCTGGGGCTCCCACAGCCTACTTTGCCAGGCAGAGTTTTACATAAAGAATTGGGCAGCAAATGATGTGTGTTCGGTCCCCAAGGGACCTGTGTGCTTCAGCACAGTGAGATGTGGCTGGAGGTAGCAGCATCCTCTGACCCGTTTCTGGAACTGCAGTGCAGGCACATCCCAGGACATCACCTTGCAAATCGGGGGGAGGGTAAGGGGCCACAACCAGTCCCATGGGTCACTTGTCCTTTTGCTCCCTGAAATGTTTCAGTCAGAGTCCCACAGGACTCTCCAAGCTGGATGAAATGCTTTGTGCCTCTGCTTTCTTTCATTAACACAAGCTAAAAAAAAACCCCGAAAGAACATTTAAATTAAGGTTGGATCGAATCTTCCCCCTCCCCCCTCCCCCTTTTTTCCTTCATCTCTTAGGCTAAGAAATCAATTATTTGCACAGCCTCAGTATCAGGAGAGAGATCTTCTATTACTATTTCCTATACTGAAGAGCTTATTATGACTACATAGGGGTTATTGTATTCAGAAGCAAAGGGATTACAAATATCTCAATGTCTTCTATAGCTGCTAGTAATTATTTTTCCTTCCAGCTATGTTACAACCATTAAAGTTCATGTTTAGGTTACAATGTTCCCTGTGTGAATGTTTGCTTTTAATTAATAGAGGGGTGTGCTGGGCTTGTCCTTCCACAATGTAGACCCTAAACCTGTCAGAAACAGCTTACAGTAATGGAAGAGCTTTGAAAAGCTCTTTCCTGTGAGAAATGTGGCTGGAATTCCTTGATTTCCACACCGCTAGCCAAAGATATGAATGCTTGGGGGGCGTTTTGTCCTACAGGCTGTATTAGATAACTTTGTTACACTCTGCATGAAATGCAGCCCCTGACTTTTGACAGCTGCCTGTATATTTTTCGAGCCAGCAAAGAAATAGCTGCTAACAAGCAAGCAGCAGCATAGTTAAAATTCAGTGTAGATCATAGCTGCAAACACGCTGAGGGTAAAAGGGCTGCAACCACTTCAGCTCGCTGTTCCATAACAAACTACAGATCTTCTAAGAGAACCAAATGTCCTGGCTCTTCTCCCCCACTGTGGAAATGCTCTCTCCCTCCCTCCCCTTCCCTTCTGTAGGGATGAGAAAACCTCGCTGCAATATAAACATTTGCTGATATCATCTGTCATAAATAATCCCCAGAAAAATATTAAGAGAGAGGAGAGAACAGCAAACCTCAAACCAGTGTTTAGGCCATAAAGGCCAAAAGCATTTGTGTTTGTTTCAAGATAGTGGAGACCAGAGTGGAGGTCTGGTATTTTGCTGGTGACCGCTGAAGAAGAGGGATTTGGCTGCTGGCAGAACATAAAGCAAAGCTGACAACAAAGCTTTCCTTTCATGCTATCCAAATGAACACATTTCTAATCTGAAATTCAAATACTTGACAACAGAGAGCCTGTGAGTTGGGCTTTGAATAGGAAATTGCTTCATGGTGTTAGCATAATGAATTAGGCAGTTAGAGTAAATCCATTTAGAAGGCATAAAATGCTTTCACATGCCTTGTAAAAGCTAAAAAACCCCTACTAATTTCGTAAATTTCTCATGACTTGCAAAATGTCTAAGTGTTCTGTGCAAATGTGGTTGTGCATGTTATGTTTGGCTTATTGCAGCTATGTAGTTTGACTCTTCTATTTTACAACACACTGATTATTTAGATAAGATTGTACCTTAATTAAAAGCCATAAATAACAGCTAGGACATTCTTTGAAAACCAGCGCTCTCACCAATAATGAGAGTACATTAATTAGACCTGACACTCTGTTCTGGTCAATTACTATTACACATTCTGGAGATGCAGAATTAGGCTGAGAAAACAGCTGGGGTGGAGTCACACCAAGAAAATCAATACAGGGATTCACTGAACTGTTAGCTGTGTACTGACAAGTGGCAGCTTCAGTCTCGTGTTTTGGGCAACACTGGACCCATTCAATGTGGCAGCCTTCGTAACCCTTGAAGGAGACCAGACTGAGGCAGTGACACAGGTAGCATAAGGAGAGATGCTGTAACACAGCACAGAGTGAGAAGCTGTTGTTTCTTTTGTGCATATGTCTGACCTTGGAAATCATTTGTCAGGCCTCCTGGGAACTCAAAGTTCCTTCTTCTGTGGTTTGCTTAAGCAAACAGTTGCAAACAGTACCACTCAGAAAGCTAAGGTTAAATGCATTCCAATCATGCTTTCAAAAAGGAGCTGCATTTTTTTTCTTATTTTCTGTTTGTCTTTTTTTCCTTTTCTTTTTTTCTTTCTTTTTGTGATAGCCCTCAGAATGTCCTTAATATTTTGGAGAAGATGTTCATGTCCTTCTTTTGAACATTTGTTTTGCTGCAATGGTTAAGCTTAAGAAGGTAATTGAGTTTATGAGCAACTGCATAGGGGCTTTCTAACAAATGAATGCAAACAGATAATAAGGCATAACACTCTCGTATTCAGAAGCATACTAGCCATCACAGTAAACCCAGTTCTTTTTCCCATGGAAAAAAAACTGAGTAAATAAATGGATTTTATTTTATCATATAGTTTTTAACTTTGCCATCAAAGATACCATGCTACAATGAAATAGTTCTTTGGGTTGGCCTAGTGATAAAATAATTATGATGGATTATTTTACAAAAGAGTTTTTTAAATCATTAATGTGTGTCAAGCACCTAATTAATGTTTACAGTTAGGAATGTAAAGGAAATATGTCCTCACTTTCTCACAGCTGCTAAAATATGAATAGCTCTTTTTAGGTCCTTGGAGATGCATACTGAATATATGTATACAAGCATCTGAATGTATGTATGATGAATATAACTGAGAAACACTGACATTTAAATGCATTAAAGCTATACTGAGTTGGAATAATAATTATCACCACCAGCACAACATAAATATTTAAAACTACTGTACCTATGCAGTAGTCACAGAGGCACCAGGCTGAATTTATCAAAAACCAATTCTGAATGGCACCTCTAGCAAAATAATAGGATATGGAAAGGAGGCATCTTCAAATCATTAATACGGAGGAAAACTGAAGTCTGCATTATAGACTTATTCTTAGGTGCCAACACAAACAATAGGTTTCCAAATCAGGACATTCCATATACAAGATGTCACAAACATCAAGCAATGCAGCTGAGATCTGCCCTGCTGCAAGACAGGCTACTGCTTGAATCGGTCCACTATATCAGAGAGGGGTAGTCAGACGTTTCCATTTAAGAATTAGCTGAGAGAAAAATATATTTTTAAAAATTTTTAACTTATATTGTGATGTACAGTATTGTATACTATGTTGGAAACAAAAGCCTAATCTGTGAAAGAATTAAAGATATATATATATATACACACACACACACTCTCAAATGTGTGTGTCACATTTGTGCAAGATGTCAAAATTTGTTATTTCTGAACTATAAAGAAATTTATGTTTTACCAGGGCAAAAAGAGTTTTTCATTTATTTGTACCAAGTGCTATTCTTTGTAAATGCATGTCCATGCCAAAATCTCACTGAAATCTATGAAATTATTTGGTGGGCATGGAGAATTTTGCCTACACATGAACTTTGGGATTGAACCTAGAATTTGACGCTCTGATGCAATACCAGGTTTCTTTAGGCATGAGGGCATTGTTTAGTTGAGGTAAAAAGTGACAATGATAAAAAGTACTAAAAGCTTAGCTTTGAAAGAAGAAACATCATTTTATCGAATGAGATAAATGTATTCGGCTTAGAAAGAACTCTTTTGATGAGAACTGGTAGCAAGAAATAACAAGATGAACCAGCCAGTTACTGATTGCTGTTGAAAAATAGTGACTAATTTCTGCCATCCTAACTCTAGGTTCCTGTTCAGCTTTTACTCAGCTTGCCCTGTGTGCTTACACTGTGTGCTTTCACTGCTTACACTGTGTGCTTTCCCTTATTTCTTGCTTGCACAGTGTGAAAAAGTGAAGAAAAGAAACAGATTGCAGACTTTCCCTTCCACCTGAAAGAAACAATTCTCTCTCCTGCTCTAGTTTATAAATCATTTGTAGTAAAATTGTTGTGTAAAAACACCTCCAGTGACATCAGCTAAAATGCACTACTGCTACACTGCCTAAATCATGGTATTATATTTTGGAGATGCCTGCGAAGCACAAGGTGTGTACGTAGTGTAACCCTGTAGCTCTTCTCACTGGAAGATCTGGGTTGTATTGTTTAGAGGTACAACAAAAGCCCAGCAAAAGTTTTGAGCCAAATATCTGTCATCTCGATCCTTCCCCTCTCTGAAGCATGAATTACACCCCTTCTTTGTAATGACATCTGATAATCTTGAGAAGGGGAGAAGCTATTCAAATTATGACAGATATCCAGGTTAATTGAAAGTTATCAGTGATGACCAGGAATCCACAGAGTTTGCTCTGCACTCTTAGAAGAAAATTTGACTCCTGCCTCCAGCATATTTTGGTGGTTGTTATGAGGGATTATATTGGTACAGCACTTCCACGCAGCACCTACAGTGGGACAACGTTCTCTCAGATGCCTCGGGCCCCTTTCACAATGTGGTGAGCTGTTTATGCAGAAAAAGAGAAAGTGCTGCCTTTCACAAATGTGAGCTCCAGAATCTGATCTCAGGTCACCCATCTCATTTCATGGATAAGACAGAATTGCAACATATTCTTTCACAAATGAGAAACACACAAAATTTTTTATTACTGAATTTGCACTGCTACATTATTCTGTCCGAAAAATATCCCCAAACCCGAAGAAATAGGTATGTTTTTCATAAGTTGACTACAGTGATTTTTAATGTTGCAATGTGAAGATTTTTGGCAGACATAAGTTCTCGAATAGTCATGGATAAAAGTTTAAAAATAGCATAAACTGATTTAACACACAGGATGTGTTAAAAGCAAATCCTGAGAAACTCTCTCAAACAGGAAATAAAAAAATTGTCTTTTTATTAAAGATTCAGAATAGAAGGCAAATTTATATTGAGTAACCATCTTTCTTCTTTTCCTTGACTCTATCTATATTAGAAAATATTTGATCTCATTTCCTCTGCTGATGCTTACAAATGCAGCCAGCTGTTAACCTTACGTTTAAATTCTCTTATATTGCATTTAGGTTTGAAAATTATCACATGAGAAAGGAAGCTTCTTAAAAGCAGTCTATCCTCTGAGTGAAATATGAGCAGAGTTGAAATGCACTTTGATTACACCAAGGTGCTAAAGCAGGCTGAAATGAGATTCAATAACGCAACCTTCTCAGCAAATTCAGTGCAGTGGTTCCCAAACGGATTAATTTGTTGCAGGGAACACTTTTACTGTCTGCTAATTTTCAGATATGTCTAATTGCTTGGAAATCACATACTTTCTGTAGCAAAGAAAGATACAGGAAATGCTGCTACATAATTAAAGCATAAAGGTTATGCACAAATGTCAAATCAATAAGGACAGTAAACATGGTTTATCAACCACGCCAAGTACACTTTTTCAGTTGCAAAATGTAAATAGGTTTAGAATAGAGTGGTCTGGTGGGATGATGGATAGGATACCCATAACAGTTTAATTAACTCCAGTTTCCTGCATGTTAAAGGTTTCTTCAGTCCACTGGTTTATGTAACAAACCCTCTTAGGATTTCATTAGCCATTGCTCAATATGAAGTGCAGGATGTGTCTTAAGGGATTACATTTTGTCCTGCTTTTCTGTTGAGCTAAAAGTCTTATCACAAGACTATTACTGTTTTCCCTAAAAATATGCAAATATTTGAAATATCAGCTGAGGATATTGGTTTGGTATTTTGCTTGTTATTATCAGGAAATAAAAGGTAACAACTTCTAACAGTGAAATGCAAATGCTTCTTTAACTGCACATAATTGGTTTACTTTGTTGTGTTTTCTTTTTTTTTTTGGTTTTGTTTTTTGGAAGGGAGGTATATTCAGGGATTTGAATTCTTTATGTTGATAGGAGGAAGAAAAATGGCCTTTGTTTTGTGACTAAGAAGATATGATTAAAAGAAAACCTACATTTTACATTGCAATAAATTCCAGGCTTTTTTAGCTTTTCTTGTAGCATATTGGGTATTTTTCTTTACACCTTTTTGCCTGATAAAGGGTATGTTCTATTTTAAAAGAAGAAATTCTTCTATTCTGAAAGCAACTAATCTGAAGCTGGGGCAACACTTTCTAGCCATGCCTCCTTAGGATTTTTTTATCCCTATAGAAAGGAAAGCATAAATCAGCTTGTATTCAATCTGGCTTCAGACAATTAAATTTATCATTAGGAAATAGAAGGGTTATTTAACCTTTAACCCTAATAGAATAGCTTAATTTTAAGTTTAGAGCACAGAAAGCCTTTTTATTTAAAACAAAACACTATCTAATTTTTCATGTTGCCCATTTAGGACTATAACACATGAAAACATCACATACAACCTCAGCTAATAATGATTTACTTTCTTACAGAAGCAGGCAATAATAATGCTCATTAACACCATTTTCTGATGTTCCTGTGGGAAATGCCATCAAGCTCTCTGTTAAGGACTTATTTCAATTAAATTAACAACTGATGACCTACCTTGTACATAGGATACTCTAAGCAAGTGCAGTTTGATCTGGTAATGGCATTTTCTTTTAAGATGAGTATATGACAACTGTATTTTGTATGCCTTGGAAATGACTTTCAAAAACATCCATTGTCAGTACATTTTAAAACTTCTCTTTTAAGATGCTTCATAGTGTCTCCTGACTGAGTCAGACATGCATGACTATCCTTACAAACAATGATTTAGAGGAAGAAATTCGACACTCAAGATTCGTAGCTTCCATTTCTCAATAATTTTGTGCTTTCCTTGCCCTCTGCTGTGTTATCAGTCATCCATGTCCCAGGGGAAATACTACATGCTTGAGGTTAAATTAAGGTTCTATCTCCAGTAATTGTCTTCAGCAAACCCTGAACGTTCCCAAACAAACCTTATCTGCATTGAATGCAGCCTTAAATGCCAGGGGACAACAGGGAAAGCCATCTTCCTTGCAAACGCGAGTGCTAAGATTAATATAGAATAGTGTTTGAGAAGGAGAAAAGGCAACTAAGCTCAGACATAAATTGTACATATATTAACCTATTAATCAGAACTGTGCTCTGAGTTAGAGATTATTTTGTGAAAAGCATTACCAGCCATCATATGCTACCCAAGAGAAAAAAAATAAAAGATAAACTCAGAAAAAAGTGTTGCTACTACATCTATTGTAGTTAGTTTTGCTAATTAAAAAATAAAGCCTTTTTGTGTGCTGCATGTGGGTCACTGACATTTATGGATATAACTTAAGGAGTTCTCTGGCTCAAAAGATGGTTTCTGTGGGATTATCAAATAAAAACAGCACAAAATAAACTAATTCAGTGCAAGGATCTTCCCAGAAGCTCCGAGGTAAGGTGAAAATCAGGCTCTTAGCAGTTGTGTAGTTTTGTACATGCTAAACGGCATGGACCAAGTTTCAGGTCATTACTGGGGTAAAGAACCTTGCATGGGCTTGTATCATATTTTGATAGAAAATGTCTTTAAAGAGCTGTGGGTAAGTGGTCAGCCATAGGCTAGTAGGAATGTCCTTCAGGGCTACTGCTCCCCATGCCTGTAAGTGTGGTTTTGTGAGGGAGAACAGGACTTTCTGGGGAGCAAAAGTCTTCGTCGGGGCAAGCTACAGCAGCAGCCTCAGTCTGGCTTGCTCCTCTGGCACCACAGTGCCAGACCTGCCACACTGGCTGAAAAATGGGCATGAGGGGACCCCTCCCTAGCTGTCACTCTGGGTTAATTAAAGGTGAATGTCAGGGGTGGAGTCTAAGTGGAATATGTTTTAACAAAGGATTTACTTATTTAGGTAAAGTTGAGAACAAGATTTCAAGGGAAAGAGTCAAACCCCGAATCTATCACTGCTGACCTAGAAGGTGATTTTGAAACTGGACTTGATACAGTGCTACATTTTGACACAGTGTAAATAAAAATTTACCTCCTTTTTCAGCTAAAAGATATCACAGAATCACACAGTGATTGAGGTTGGAGGGGACCTGTGGAAGGGACCATCTGGTCCAAACCCTACGCTCGAGTGGATCCATCAAAACCTTTTCCCCAGACCACTTTTCTGTACCACAGTCCAGATGGTTTTTGAATATCTTCAAGATAGGAGACTCCACCATCTTGCTGAGCAAACCAGTGCTTGGTCAGCCTCACTGAAGGAGTGAAAGAGTGAAAAGACTGTTTCTTGATGTTCAGAGGGAACCTTCTGTGTTTTAGTGTGTGCCCATTGCCTCTTGTCCTGTCACGGCACCATTGGAAAAGGTTGGGCTCTGTCCTTGCCCTGTTCCTGCAGGTATATATATGTATATTGATGACTTCCCTCTGAGCCTGCTCTTACTAAGGCAGAACAGTCTCAGTTGCCTTAGCCATTTTTCACAGGAGAGATGCTCTTGTCCAACACCTTTGTCTCCCTTTGCTGGACTCTTTCCAGCATGTCCATGGCTGTCTGGTAGTGGAAAGCCCAGCACCGGAAAAAACACTCCATCCATGCCTTAGCAGTACTGAATAGAAGGGCAGTGTCATCTTCCTCAAATGTCTGGTAACACTCTTCCGCATGCAGCCCAGGGTACCATTCCTATTCTTTGCAGTAAAGGCACAGTACTGGTCCCTGTTCAGCTTGGTGTCCTTGAGGACACCCAGGTCCTTTTCTGCTGAGCTGCTTTCCAGCTGGGTGACACCCAGATACACGGATGTATGGGACAGTTCCTCCCCAGGTGCAGGACTTCACACTTCTTGATGGATTCCACAATATTCCTGTCCTCCCAGTTATCCACCCTGTTGAGTTTTCTATGGTTGGCAGCATGACCCTCTGGCATATCAAGCATTCCTCTCAGTTTTGCTGAGGGGGCACTCTTCCTCGTCATCCAGACCATTAGTGACAATGGTAAAAAGTATCAGACCCAGATTTGATGCTTCATGTACACTTTGAATCACTAGGTTACAACTAGACTTCATGCCACTGATCACCACTCTTCAGCCAGAGTTGTTGGATGTTGAAGTTGATGTTGTTCCATCAACTGGTCATCCATCCCATACTTCAACAGCTTATCCATGAATATCTTACAGGAGGCAAAGACCTCACTGAAGTCTGTGTGGACAATATCCACTGCTCCTCCTTCATCCATCAGTCCAGTCGTTTCACTGTAGAAAGTAATTGAGTTTGTTAAGCTCCCCCTTGGCGAAGCCAAGCTGACTACTCCTGATGATTTTCTTGTCCTTCAAGTGCCTAGAAATGGTTTCCAGGGTTAGCTACTCCACTGACTTCACAGGAATCAAGGTGAAGCTGACTGAACTGTAGCTCCCTGGACCCTTCTTCTTGCCCTTTTTGAAGATAGGACTGACATCAGCTTTCTTCCAGTCTTCAGATGCTTCTCCCAGTTGCTAGAATTGATCAAAGATTATTGAAAGTGGTATCAAAATGGCATCTGCCAGCTCCCTAAGCACTCAAAAGTGCATCCCATGAAGTCCTGTCCCACAGACTTATATGTGACCTGTTTGCTAAAGTATTCTCTGATCTGACCCTCTTCTTTGCAGGCTGTGTATTTCTTATATTGTAAATTTAAAAATTTACATTTAACAACCATGTTTGATTTTTTAATAAACAGGAAGGAAATGCTATTCTCCTCAGTTTACTCTTATTGCAGCATTGCTGCACTACAGCATTTAAATTTTAAATATTTTTACTCTCTCAAAAACAGTGTTAATAATTACTTCTTGTGCAGCTGAAAGCTGACTGTGGAGGGTTGACTCTGGCTGGATTCCAGATGCCTACCAAAGCTGCTGTATCTCTCACCCCTGCATCTGGACAGGATAGAAAAGAAAGGCTCATGGGTCAAGATGAGGACAGAGAGAAATCACTCAACAATTACCATGATGGGCAAAGCCGACTCAACCTGGGAAAAAATAAATTTAATTTATTGTCAATCAAATCAGAGGAAGAAAATGAGATATCAAAATAAACCTAAAAAACACAATCTCCCCATCCCTCCCTTCTTCCTGCGCCAAACTTCACTGTGATTTGCTCTACATTCCCCTCCTCAGTGGTGCAGTGGGACAGGGAATAGGGGTCGTGGTCAATTCAACACACTGTCTCTGCTGCTCCTTCCTCCTCAGGTGGAGCACTCCTCATACTCTTCTCCTATTCCAGTGTGGGGTGCTTCCCACAGGAGACAGACCTCCATGAACTTCTCCAACCCGGATCCTTCCCACAGGCTTCCCTCCGAAGTGGTGCAGTCCTTCAGGAATGCACTGCTCCACAGTGGTCCCCCACAGGGTCACATGTCCTGCCAACAAACCTGCTCCTGCATGGGCTCCTTTTTCCATGGGTCCACAGGTCCTGCTCGGACCCTGCTCTAGTGCAGGCTTCTCGTGAAGACACAGCCTCCTTCAGGAGATGACCTGCTCCCTTATGGTCCTCCATGGGCTGCAGGTGCATGGCTGCCCCTGGATGATCTTCACAGCATCACGGCGTGCAGGGGCATCAGCTCTGGCACCTCCTGTCCCTCCTTCTGCTCTGACTTTGGTGTCTGCTGCTCTCACATGTTGTCACTCCTTTCTTCTCTGGCTGCAAGTGCTGTTGTGCAGAGCTTTTTGCCCTTCACAACCACATTATCCCAGAGACACTACCGCCATCACTGTTGGGCTCAGCCTTGTCCAGCAGTGGGTCTGTCTAGGAGCCATAGGGCATTGGCTCTGCTGGACATGGAGAAAGCTTCCAGAGAAACCACCCCTGCAGTCCTCCCTCCTGCAAAAACTTTGCTGTGTAAACCAAATGCACTCACCTAAAAAGCAAATGTTTTTAAAGGAAATGATGAGTGTTTTTGAAGAATATCCTGGATTTCTTTTTGTCATCTGTAGTGGTTCCGTTCGCATTTCTTATCTTTTGTGAGATAGGAGATTTGGAGGAATGCTAAGCAGGCTCAAAACTTAAAGATTATGAAAAAGTTTATTAACAGAACTAGAAGAAAAAAAAGAAATAATAATAAATTAAAGCAAACCCTCCTTTCCTCCAGCACCCTCCTCCCTTTTTACCCTTCACAATCAGAATAAAGGATAACAAAACATGTTTCTTGGTCAGCATTTACAGTTCTTAGAAGTCTCTCTACTATTTAAGGAAACAGAGGTCTCTTTTGCTTCTCGTGGTTCCCAAACTGCACCAGCCAACAGTCCCACCCGGAAAAATCTGCCACAGGCCGTGCTCGCTACTACTGTGACACTGCTGGTTGTTCAAGGTTGTCTCTCAGCTCCATCGGCTCCTGTGGGTCTCCGCGGGCCATGTGGAGGCGGGGGGTGGGAAGGGAATTCGCCAATCCTCAGAAACTGGGCTGGGCGGTTTCGGCTATTGCGGCAATTATGGCTGTTCCTCAGCTGCCCGGGGCTCTGAGGGGCTCTCCTGCAGGCGCCCAGGGCTGTGCCCCGACGCTGGGGGAGGGGAGGCCCAAGGCCGCTCCGAGAAATGGAGCCTAGGGGCCCATCTTCCCCCCTCCTTCCCACGGGAGGCTCCAAAACCGAAAACAGAACTTCCTGTGTCTCCACAGGCTTAAATACGGAAATTTTGAAAAGTGCTACTGGTTAAAAGATCTGTCCATCAGCTCAGATTCAACCTACCACATCATCTTAAAGATGTGGGGTTTAGAGGCTGTTGGAAGAGGAGTGTGAGTATAAGGATAAGAAAAAAAAGCCTCCAAAGAGTTGCAGGATTCTTATTTGCTGCTTTATGTTCTCATCTATCCTGTCTTTCTGTATATTACAGCTGTCTTTGTGGTCCTACTTTATCAGTGCAAATGATGTTACTTACCCACTTACCACCTTTTTCTCACTCTTTAATGCTGGACATGTAAGTCATACTAGCAATCTTGTCACTAAAGAATTTAGTGTGGAGATATCTGTGGGAGATACATTCATACCAGATCTGATTTATTTGAGATTTTTTTTCCTGTGGGTAGGAACCAATAGCTATTTTTTCTCCCAGCAAAATAATCGGAATGACTCTGCTGCTGTATTTGAATAGAGTCTCAGATCAATGCTCACATTTAACAGGGAAAAAAGTATATTTGAATAGAAATTACACATGAATACTTAACATGTTATGCACTTTTTCCTTTTCATGATCATGTTTCTGTAAATGATAGCAGAAGCTGGGGCATGGCAGGCTGTGCTCTTGCTGCAAAAATTAGTACTACTGAGACAGGATGCTGTTGTACTGGAATTAGCTTGTGTAGTGTGTGCATTTTTTCCTTTAGCAGAGGTGATCACAAACCTGACTGACCTGTTCCAATAGAGCGCTTGCACTGGGGGTATAGGCTCAGCCAGGGGACTAAAATGCACAGAAAACTACCATGCTTTTCCCAAGACATGTGAATTTTTAAAAAACCCCAATGATTTGTTATTTTGGTGTAAACCGAAGACTGTTTACTTTTCTAGAAAAAGCATTTGTAACACAATCTGTGAGAGTGCCACCAGGTTCCCCTTGCAGTACGAATGTATTCAAACAGATGTGTCTTAATTGAAGCCATCCATCTCAATCAAATGAGCCAAACAACTTGAAGATATGGCATGAAATGATGTAAGTATTCCTCAGCCTTTTCCCTCTACATGCTCACATTTTTTCACTACTATGCAAATTAGAGTGTACTTTTTATTCTGTTGATAATGACTTTTTCCATTCCTGGGACCAAAGCATATAAGTTTTTATCAATTTATTGGTTATTATTAGAACAATTAGCAAGATTTCTTCATTATTTTTTTGTTCTAAAGTATGGAACTACATAAACATCAAATGACAAAAAAGAAATTCCTATGAGATCTTAGGAATAATAGTTAAAAGGACTTTAAAATATCCTCTTCAGTGCCTGCCTGTGGGGTTTCTCAACAAAGAGAAACCTGACCTGAGATTTTTCATGAAGGAGTGATGCTTTTGACATACTTAATTTAAAGGAGCATATGCAACAGTGACAGGCATCCATTTCCAATTTAATTCTCAGCAAAGATTTTTTTGTTTTTCTTTCACTCTGTGGAGGAAATTCGTTAAAAAACCCAAAACCACAAAAATATTTTTACAAGGCCTTCTATTCTTAGCATTCTACTTGTTGCTACTGCAGTATACACTAAATGAATATTTTCAATGTCACACTTAGGTAACTTCTCTCTACATGTAAATATTTGAAAAATCAATGCCAATTAAAGAAAAAGATCTGGGTTTTTTGATGGGTTTAGAATGTTGGGTTTTTTGGAAAAGCTGTCATAAAAATGTTGCATCCAAGACAGTTATTGCACCCATTTTGCCTTAACAATTATGACTGATACTGAACAAATGGATATTCTATGCTTAGTAAGAAAGGATTCACAAGGCTAGAAAATACCTTTCAAATAGTATTTTTCTTTGCCAATTAGTTAATTTGTCATTTTGTTCAGATTCTAAAATTTGCCTTGACAGGAAATAGAAATCTGACTGGTTTTTAGAATGTGAGAGACCAGCATTGACCCACAAACTACCCGTGATGAGTGTTTGGCGTAATTGTGGTAATGCAGACAAATATTAACTGTCAAACTTGAACAAAGCTGTGACTGTGAGGTAATTAAAAAAGACTAAGTGTTATTTCCAAGTCACCTCACTCATTTGGAAAAGGAAAGGTTAACAAATCACTATAATTAGTATCTTCTTTTTATCATACTTTTATTCTTTAGCTATGAACAGTTTACTAATTTCACATAAGTTGCAACTTCAAAGCAATAACTGCATGCGCAATTTCAGTCCCTGAAGGAACTGAAACTAGGCTCTTTCTCAGGAATTTTAGTGACATGAAATCACTTCCATGTTATGTGTCAGGGCTACTATAACTGACTATTTCAATCTGAAGGTTACAAGTCCACAAATAATTTTACTAAGTACATTCTAGCAAGTGGCATCAGCAAGTGCTATGCACGTTGATTTTTAAGCCATGCTCACCAAATATTAAGGTAGAAATATACCCAAGAAGATACTGGTTGGTGCATGCAGAAGGTGAAGATGTTCTAAATTGGTGTTCTTAAAATAGATTATGCAGCTCTGTCAATGAAATTAGTTTGACTGAGTTTGGTTACTGTATGGTCTCAAAGACGGATAAGAGCATATCTGTGTTTCTCTAGCAGCTTCCAGTTTTTTCTTCTGCTGAAACTTTATAAAAAGTCAACTGGATGACTTTTATGTAGTGATTGCACAAAACTGCTATGTTTGTGTATATGAACATCAAGTCCACTTTTAGGCATTCAGCTCATAAAGGACATGAGTCTATTGTTCTTTCTAAGGCAGTGACCACTAGGGGATGGTTCTGTGTTTTGAGAGAAGCAATTTTTCTATTTGGGTTATTTGGTTGGGGTTATTTACGCTATTTTGTTGTTTAGTATGAAACTCACCTTCCTGCTTTCACAAATATTTTTCTCATAGGTAAGTTAGCTTTTAAACTACTCCTAGCCCAGATTTCCTTGGTTCTGTGTCTGTGGGAAAGGAAAAGTTTTGACAAGATAAATGACAAGCTGTGGTCCATAGACACGTGAAAATGAACTACTGCCAAGTCTTTTGAAGATGGTAATGGAGAATTATTGCTAGTTTACTCTGCGATAGATTTCCCTGCTCTCTAATCCCTGTATATATTGCATAATACAATATTCTATTGACCAGAAATTTTTGTTCTCTGTTTAGAAGCTGTAATAACATTATTTATATGCAATGAATATTACCTAGGGAGATCTGAATAGGGCTGGAAAATGCTTTATGTAGCTTCTCCATGTATTGTCAGAAGGCTGGAGAGGAGTAAATCACTAAGTGATATTACGATTCTTTCTTGCACATAGAAGAACCCACTGCAGCTCTTCAAAAATCTATGTTTTTCTGGCTGTTCCCTTTCCTATTCTCCCCATTTTCCACAACACCACTTTTTACTAGTGGAGTCTTCCATGTAGGCTTATTATGTGTCAGGTAAGGTTATGTCCAACAACTTAATACAGGTTGACCCAATCAAACATTTGATAAAACTTTGATTTTTATATTTTTACTCGGACAATTCTCATATGCCTGTTGCTACTTGCATGACATCTTTAGATTTTGATGTGCTCTATAAGTGCCCTTTGCTGCACATTCAACTGATCATGTTTCAGCTTGTAGCTGAAGTTCAAGTGATTCCTGGCATGCAAGGTTTAAAAGTCAAAATGACTAGTTTTGTTTGTTTATTTACTTACTGTTTGGCTTCCAGACATTGTTAAGAGTTGAAGATTAACATTCTTTTGGGCCCATAATGTCAACATCTAAGTATTAAAGAAGACAAAGATCTGCATCAAGAATTTAGTAAGTACAATTAACACTAAGTTGGTAGGGCACATTTTATTGTGAAAAAATTCCTCTCTGGTAATGTTTCCCTTGACTTAAATCTAAGGTTAAAGAAGCTATAAAGCATATCAAATATGACAACTGGCTGTTTTAATTTATTATAATTTTTCAGATTTTTTTTTGTCTCAAGTTGTTTGTTTTTCATCAGAAATACAATGTAATAAATGTTTCCTCTAGCTGCTTGATTTGTCTCTTTGAAAACATCACAAATACATTTTATAGCATGTTGTGGAAACATATATACATATATTAAGACTTGTAATGACTTTTATTAAAATGTTCACTTAGGGACACTTGCTGCCTCAAGTCATTGGAAGTATCCAATATGAATATTTTCGTTACTGACTGTCTGGAAATAATTTTGTGCCAGTCCAGCTCAAGATCAACCATTGCTCACACTCAGAACTGCAGACAGATGTGGGATGCAGGTTGACATTGGAGAGACAAGTAGCTGTAATAGTTTCGCCATTTAATGTCACTCTTTATCCATGAAGAACAGATTTGAAGCAATTAAACGGGAAAGAGGAAATAAATCTGTGCTAATAAGTGACTTGAATTTGATAGCTGCTATATTTGGGGTTATACCATGCATGGTGTACAAATATTTCTGTCCCAATGGATTCCCAAATGCAACCAGGAAGTTTCAGAGACTGGATGTGTGTTTTCAGCAGTAGATATCAGAAACTTACTGCTCTCCCAGTCAGTCAGCAGGCTGAGTTATTTTTATTCAAAAACTTTCAACGCATTAAGTAGCTGACATGATGAATTTTCAAAGCCTGTAGGAAAATTCAATATTTTAAAGAAATATATTGATCTTATTAAAAATTTTATGGCTCTTTATTTGGATTTATTTTGGATTGTTCATTAGCAGACATGAAAAAAACACTTCACCTTAAACTCATAATTTAAGTTTCTCCTAGAGTGTTTTTGTAATGACAGTTCATTATTCTGTCCTTAAACTCCTTGATTTTCAGAGACAGATTTCAGATGTGCTGAATGTGATTAGAACTCTCGTCGTGAAATTGACTTCCCCTGGATTTCCATATGCTAAAAACAAAATGTTTTGCAGCAACTTCCAGTCTGGTATGCCAGGAGAAAAATTTTCATCTAAGTTGCCAAATGTTTTTGGAATTTGCTTTCCTGTGTTCAGGCAGAGTTCTATGTCTAAATCTTTTAGGATCAGGTAACTCCTTGGAACACCTATTTCTGTCCTCTGACTCCTCCCTTGTGGTCTGACAGACCTCTAAGTAGCAGAACAGAAAGCCTGCATCTCAAGGGACAACATGGTGACTTCAGACAGGACAACACTCTCCAGGTGACCTGGAAAAGCACCAGAAGAGCACTCCTGACAGCTGACCTGTCGACACCAAAGGAATTAACTCGTGCATGGCTGTAGGTGCTGAACTTCTACCCACTGAGAGAACAGTGCTCCTGTGACCTGAAGAAAAACTCCACAGTGACGTGAAGCTCCAGCTCCTCATGCTTGCTGCACAGATGATCTCTGCTCTTTTTTTTTTTTCCCATGAGGAAAGCAGATCTTTCTGTACCAAAATTGTACTGAGAGTCATTTGTTTCTGCAAAAAGGGAAATTCTGCCCAGTGGAGGTATGGCAAATATGTGTGTGCTGTTCAGTTCATATTACAATAATTACAGTGTTTTGCAATGGGTCATTGATGTTGCACGTCAGCAGATGGGTAATGCTTTTGATGATGTTAATGGACACCAGGAAAGTTTTCAAGGAGTGCATTCATTTGACTTGCTTTCCTCTCCCGCCCACAAATTTCTTTAATTTCAAGTACGCCTCCTACAGCACAGCAAAAAAAAAAAAATCACAGCTGTAAACACTGAGACATGAAATACTGCCTGAGAAGTTGGGGCAGTTGATTCAGACAAGTACAGGGCTGTTTGGATGTTATGATTAATAAGGAAAATATTTTAAGCTGGCCCAACAAACCGGGGCATAAGCCTTTCAATGAGATGTATTTAAATTGCTGCACTTAGACTGAACAAACTAGATTGATGTAATGTCCCCGTGTAGACATGCCCTTGCTCTTCTTGCCTCCCTGCTTTGATCTGAGAGCAGGGAGCGAGATGAAAGCAGATCAGAAGAGTGCTCCCTATTGTACCTCTGTAAGTGATCACATCTATCTTCATGTGATGCCATGGCAGCTGAGGCCAGCTCAGGTGGCAGAGCTGATTTCCCACAGTTATAAATGCAAAGGGACTGCGGGCAAGGAATTTCAATGAGTGGTACTTGATTTTGCAATGTCAGCCAGCAGGCCCTCAGTCAGCTGATTGAATCTTCTGCACTGCCTATCCATTTAACCATGTTTTTGGAAAGCAGTTTCATTAGAGGCAGTGGTGAAGATGTAGTTTCTTGTTCTGTCCCTTGTTCAATTCATGTCATGGGACAGAATAGTTATTTCAGGGACATGAAAATTAGGCATAGTTCCGTAAAATTAATGTCACTGTTCTGACACAAAAGAGAGAAAATGCGCATAGTGTAATTGAACCTGTTATTTATTTATATGCTATATGGAAAAATGAATACATATTGTCGATAGACCTATGTATGCCTAAGAAAGCATTACTTATTTGTTTCTTCTAGTAGCCAGGTACAGATGTTCTGATGACAAATACATGTTATGAGTTCTATAGAAATACTGTTTTCAACTGAAAGAGCCTAAGTATTGACTATGCATCTATAATCATTTTGCTTGGCTAAACTCACAGGGATACAGTGTGATTTGTTTTACTTCAGAATGAAACCTTTTTATTCCCTGCTGAATGTGGTGTGGAGGAAGTAGTAAAACCCTGCTCTGAGTTTCCAAGACCTGCTAGAAGCTGTAATGCATCAGGTTTTGCTGGAAAACAGCACTGCTGGAGCACTAAATCACAGCCTTTTGCAGAAAATATTGACATGAACCCAATGCTTATAACTTCCATAAAAAAAGCCTTTTTATTTTTCTGCTGTTTGTGGATACACTCAGACAGAAGTTAATTTCATTTTGCACTGGATAAGTTGTTGCTTTAATTTTTTAATTGTTTTTATAATAACATGGATTCAATCTGTGCAATCTTTTAGTGCAACCATCCTTCACAACAAGAATTTTTGTCTATTGCAGTAGTATAAATCGAAATAAGAGAGCATATATAATTTTTTAATTAGATCTTTTGTGGCCCATGACTAAATAAGGGTCAAAAGGTGCAAATATTTTACTAATTATTTGTTTGTGCAAGAAAATATCAGGTATCTTGTCTGTTGATTCTCCATGAGAATTTTAGACTTAGATCTAGAAAAGAGCTTATCTAATGTTTAGAAAAACACTAGTTAGCACTTCAAATTAGTTCCTGCAGCTAAGTAATTTGTTTTCCTCTATTGCCATTGATCAAACTTTTCTATGTCAAAGAGTATGTCAAACCAGAATTGAATAACTTGGAGATATGAGTAAATCCATTCAGACTGTTCTTTCTATGGCAGTGGTTAATAATGGTTGCTTAAAAGCCTCAAAATGACCTGAGTTTGAATAATGCCCTGCTCTGCAATGAATTAAATGTTATTTTGAGTATTAGAAAATAAAAGGAGAGCTTAAACAGCCTCATTTTCTTATTCATTTTTAGGTAAACTGGGATACATCCATAAGAAAAGATGAGATCCTTGAAGAATATTAGTTAAGTTTCACTCTGGCTGTGACTTTTCTCACAAAACTTGAATATTAGAATTTGCCTTCTGGAGACCGAGTCCCATGGCGGAAAAAGCTGTCAGTAGCTGCAGTTGTCATGAAAGCTGATTCTGAGTTTACATGGGAATGAATAGCTTTCTACTCAGGCATTTCAGTATTTGTACTAATTTAGTGCTTTCCACTTAATGGATGTTTGGATTTCTGAAAGCAGACAGCACTAGGGAAAAGGCAATCCCTTCTTTATTTAGCAGAAGACAAATGGAATGGAGGCAGCCAACAAAATTATCTGCCTCCCTGGAGGCTATGGAAAATAGTCTCCACTGCAGTTCAGCGATGGACTTTCATGAGCATAGACAGACAATTGCATGAAATTGGGCTGAATTGTGGGTAGGTAGTTTAGTAAGATGGACTACTGCCCACTGGGGAGAATTTTGGAGCTGTGAAAAACTGATCTTTAACAATGATAATGTATGTAAAAATAACAATTTGTCTTTGATGGAGATAACTTTCCAAGGCTTTGGCCTTGCTTCTTGAGTATCAGGTTCACCTACACAGAGCAAAAAGAAAAATGTAAAACAAGAAGTGTGTGTGTGTGTGTGTGTCTATGTCTGTGTGTGTGTGAAATGACATATCCTCTACTTTCACTTTCAAATAACACAAAGAAGTCAATTTCATATAATTTGCCTACTTCTACTCTAAATGATTTAAAATATTTATAATTTGCAATGTTTATGCAGGAATCTAAGGCTAATAACAAAACAAATAATTCTAAATGATAGCCTAACATATAATTCAATTATAGCATACTCTAATACAATCAGTTTTTACAAAACCACATTAAAAGAGACAATTTGTCTCATTAAAATTCAAAAGGCATTTAGCTCAGCTGGAACAGGACTTACTTGAGCCTATTCACACTGAATTTTCAGATAGATTACAAACACATAGGCTTAAACAAAATTAAATACAAAATACTTTTTGGAGTTACAGCACTGAAAATATTTGAGTGGTAGCATCTGTGTACTTTTTATGAAATACTGTATCTTTGCCCTTTCAAATCTGAGTAAATTGCAGTTTTGTAAACCGTAATTAACGCTGCTGCTGCGTGGCTATGGCGAGATAGCCACCACTCTCACAGAAGTCTCCCACCAGGGGGAAGTTACTTCAGCTCAGGGGGCCAGATGAGAGAGTGGCCACTCACCCAGCCCGGTGCTGTTGGCACACGGGCATGCTCACGCAGCCAGCAGCGGCCAACGATGAAGGAGGCAGGAGGAACCACCCTTAGCATGTCCTGCTTGCCTTTATTCCGACGCGGGACGCGTAACAGAAACGTGCAGAACGGGAGCAAGATGGCGGAACGGCGACCCCCCCACGTGTTGCTCTTTAAGTACAGGGTGTTCTCCCGGGTGCGGGCAGGGGGCAGTACCCAGGTAGGAGCTAGGGGCGGGGTCACGGGGTAGGAGCCAATGGCAGGGGTAGGTCCAACAGGACAGGTCCAAGGACGGAACATGCCGGGGGGAGTAGAGAACGGGGGCGGGTCCATTGGCCAGCCAGAGCTAGGGGGGTGCTGCAGGACTGGGGGCTACCCCACAGGATACAACACGTAATTGTATGGGATCATACTTAATGGTTATACTTGGTAATGCTGAGACAATATTAATCAAGTTTCTAAAAATTTATATATACTTTCCTATTTCTCATATTGGTACTTATGTGCTTCAAGTAATTACAGTCATCTATAAATTTTATATGTGGTTGGGTGCCACTCCTATAAATCTATTTATATTTGGGATTCAAACTTTCACATATTTTCACGAATTTGATAATTTTAAGGATATATCTTTTGCATGTCTCTGGGAGGAGAGAAGCTCTGTTAGCAGTCCGAAACCTATCTTGAGAAAATGTACATCTGTGTCTCTGTGGCGAATGTATGTCAGCTGCTGCCCGAGTGCTACCCCATGTAGGATGCTACTTTTAACTTCTTGCTGAACTATGAGATACTGTACAGGCTGTTTGAACCCCTGCACTGTGCTTGACTACATTTCTTAATTATGTTCTTCCCCTCTATCCTGCAAATTCTTGAAATTCAGACTAATTTCTTACCAGCTGCATGTGAGCAAAGGGTTACATTTCTGATCAGCTTCTCTTACAGGTTAATTGTACAGCGATTAGTGAAAATCCATCTATTTATATACCACAAAATTGTTGTCTCAGCATGTTTACCCCTTCTCCTCTGTTGCCCAATTTTTCTGTTTGTTTGGTTTTTGTTTGCTTGGGGCTTTGTTTGGTTTTTTGTTTGTCTGTTTGTTTTTATTTGGTTGGTTAGTTGGTTGGTTGGGGGTTTTTTTGAGATTAAAGAAAATTATGCACAGAGTTCCCATGTGCTCTGTTACAGGCCATACCAGAGAGAGAAGCAGAGCAGGGTTTGATACCCAGTTTTTCATTCCATCTAATAGGGTGGGCAGTGAAATTTGTCCTGTAGCATAGTGTTTGATACGAGAGAGCAGCCTGCACATTGCCTTGGGAGATGTTCTCATGTGCCTTTGGTCAGTAACTAGTGCCTGTGATTCTATCTTTATCCCTAGTCCTTCTGTTTTTGAAGGAAGACTTCTCACAGTGATCCTAGTAGGTCTCTGAAATGTGTAGGGTGGCTGTTAGACCTTGCTGCTTCTTTTTCTGTCTTTTTCCAAATGTAGGTTTAATGATCCTTACTGGGATGCAACTACTCCAGACATATTCTGTTATACCTAATAAATCAGGATCTTTGTCATTTAGCACCCTCTGTGATTCTGTTTCCATGTTTCCATTACTCTTTATAGGTATAAATATTTCTGTGAAGTAATAATTTTGTCATTCTTTGCTTTTCATTTCACAACTTTTCCATTTCTGTTTGTATGTAAAATAGATGGGATTGTCAGGGGTGAGAGAGTTTTTGTCAATTTCTCTTTACTCGTCTCATCTTCTTTGGTTTTTTTTTTTTTTTTTTTTTTTTTTTTTTTTTTTTTTTTTTTTTTTTTTGTTTTTTTTTTTTTTTTTTTTTTTGTGGGTGGTTTGGATNTTTTTTTTTTTTTTGTAAGGATAGGCATGGAAATCTGGTCCAGGAGCCTGCGTGTTGAAACTCATAACCTGAGAATGGAATTGCTTACTTTGAATCTGGCCTCCTGTCTGGTGTAACTGGATGACCTTCCCTTGTATTGCTCGTCATTTATGATCAGACCTTGGGGTGAAAGATGAACATGTCCTTTAGCTCTGAGAGTTGAGTTATTTCCAAAGGGACCAAGATGTGCTGTAACCTGCAGTTCCAAGGAAGGCTGCGCATGCTGGTAACCACCAATGAGCAAAATGCAAAGGGTTTCACATGTCAATCTGTGACAATTTGCCTGTTTTCCTCTTTTGGGATACTGACTGTTCATTCCCCAAGAAGAAAATCCTTTTCAAAGAAATACTGTGGCCAAGAGCCAGGCCAGGACCTTGGAGCCAAGACTGTTCAGGGAAGAAACTGTGGCATTGGCAACAAAACCTTGTACAGAGGAACTAACTTGAGCTAAATTTCCTAGCTACAGAGTAATTTTTTTTCCTTCATAGAAAGAACAAATAACAAATAAGCCTCTGTTTTCAAAAGTATTGCTGTAATTTTTAGTGTACTCCTGTGTACTCCTAAGATGAGAATCATTTAGTAGATATTTTGCTCTGAAAGGAGATATCTGTGGTTAATCATGGTGCTGCTGGGAGAAAAGAGATTATTGTTCTTATCTTACTGCTGTGCTCCTTGAAGAGTGCTCATTCCTACCTTGGCTCTTGAGTTGCTTTTTTCTTTTCCAATCCACACTGCCCTTGCTTTATAGGGTTGGTAATTAGACTTTGGTGGCTGCGGTAGTAATTCTGTAACATTTCCCTTTCAGGTTTTTTTTTTTTTTTGGTACACAAACCCAAGGTATTACCACAGGATTAAGCATATGTAATTTTTCATTTATTGTATACTGCCTTTACTGCAGCTAAATTCAGGTAGACTGTACAACAAAATGACAATTAGATAACTTTAAAAATGTGTGAAATGTTAGCTTGTATTTTAAAGTCAAACAATTCTTGTAATGAGATATCTTGCCTAATCAGACACATCTTTAAAAAAAAAAACTTAAAACACAAAAAAGCATTACATTCCACCTCTGATAATTTTTTTTCTCCTTTCAGTGATGGACCATTTGTCTTAAGCCAAAAAGAGGTAAAGCATATCTGACTTTCACGTCATTTGCCATACCCACAGGAGCTGCTTTGCTTCATTGCTAGCGTTGTTTAGATCATTTGTACAGGAGAGGAAAGAACTGAGAAGCCAATATATTGCAGTTCCTTTTAAAAATGAGCTGAAAATCAATAATAAATTATTGTTTTCTATAGCAGTTTAGGTTCCTTATGTGTCCCCTCTGACATGTGGATGTAGCTATAAATTAATTTAGTTTTAGGCTGCAAAAAACCCTAACTTTCTCTGGACTGACTCTCTGGCATGCATTAGTGATATAAAAATAACATACCTTGGCAGGATAGCTTTCGAGGAGTGCCGAACACTGCAAGTTATTTTTATAGTTTAATGAGATATAGGCCCATACTTCCAGAGGGAGACACAGTGAGCAGAACACTCTATAATTTACTGCAGTAAAATGATCAGGATTCATGCTGTCTATAAAACATGAAAAACATTCTTCATTCCTTACCAATTAGATCATAGTTACAACTCTTGGCTCCTTTGAGCTTAAAAGAAAATTCTAACTGCTAGACATAAATGAATGCTGTGTTAAATTAAAGCCTTCAACAGCCCAAACAGGCTTGAAAGAAATGCCTTCTGGATGTTATTAACATGCATATTTAAGTGCTATTTTTAAAATTTAACTGCAAGCCATAGCAAGCACAAATGTTTATAATAGCTATTTCAAAATTGAAGCATTAATTTGAAAAGCATTTTCATTGCTGTTAATTTCTTCCCAATAATTTTATTTCAGCTTTTACTACAGCTGATTTTTTTTTTGCATGTGATGACAGACAACTTGAAGTCCCAAGATTTCATAATTTGCTGGCCTTGAAATTATTCTCCTATAAAATATGTCACATACAAATAAAAGGCTCAATTCATCAAACATGTCTGCTTTACAAAGTGAGCAATTCTATCTGTTTCAGTGGTACATCAACATAGGGAAGGTAGATGGACGTTTTCAGAGTCAACGCTTTGGTCTTGTGCTTCAGTTCAGAGATGAATCATCGCACATCACAAAAATACCTGTGGCTTGTTCTGCAGGATGGGGAGAACAAAGCAGTGTGGAGGAGCAGGAGGCAAGGAAAGAACAGATAGCAAAGGTGTTTGGCTTTTTGTCACAGGTTGCTGGTGTGGCTAATCTCTCCTTCAGTTCTCCACATTTTCAATTCTTTTGCAATTTGGTCACACTGACAAGGCACAAGCACTGTTTGTTGCTTACAAGAAAAGTTGATTGCTTGACAGAAATGAATTTGAGGATGGCTCAGATGTGACCTTGCAAAACTTTGAAATATCAGAGTGTGTTGTTCTGATATGCCTGATAAAAGTGGCATTTAAATATCCATGGAAACTGGCTTTCACATGCAGCTCAGGGGCTTTGGTCGTAAACAAAATACTGGACTGTGAAAGGATTTCAAAGATATACCTCACCCTTTTGATGTCTGCAGCTAATCCTTTTCCTCAACTCAGTCCTTAGGAAGTCTACTGAAGGTGCAGCTAAGCAGTTCAGTAGGAACACTCTGATTTGTTTACTGCTTTGATATTCCCCATAGGCTACTGCTCCCTGTGAACAAGGAGTGTGTGGTAAGACAAGAGTGAGTCCCCACCTCTGTATTTAAAAATTAAAAATGCATTCATCTCTGCATATGTGTACACTTGCACGTGGTAAGTGGGACGCAAGCTAAGCAGTCCTGTATTGCCAGAGAGGTGTTCAAAACTAGGCAGCAAAATCAGTAAGAATTAGTGTCTCATTTTTTGCTACAAGTTTGAAAACATGTTTGTGCTGTGCACTGTCATCAGGGTCTTCTCCAATGTTCTCGTTATGTAAACAGTATTTAAGTCCAGGTAGTCATTTAGTTAACATAATGAAGTAGGGAACTGTTGTTACAGGTAATTAAAGGAGATGAACAGTTCATATTATTTCTTCTGTAATTTTGCTCCAGCTGAGTGAGACAGATACTTTTCCAGCCTGTGGACGAAGATTGCTCTATCATTTAATACAGCCTTTTAAAGATCACTACTGTAGGAATGAGAATTACCCTCTTATTACTTTATGATCTTGTTTAGCAACAGAATATTTGTAAAACTGGTTTACTGAGTAGATTAGTATTCACAACCAAACAGCCAAACCAAACTAAAACAAAAAACAACAAAAACAATCCCAGTGTTTTTAAAATACTTGACACCTTTTGTTTATTAGATCTTATTCAGGTGTTTTAGGCTTTCTGGAGGATCGATTCACTTGTATAGTCTTAGTTTTTTGTCTTTTTTCAATACTTCATTGATTTAATTTTAATTTTTTTAAGTTTCATGCCATCTGTGATGTACAGATCTTCAGAAATTTTCTTGGTAATTCAAAAGTGACAGGATTCATTTCATTAGCTTCTCTCTTTTCTTTTTTTTTTAACAAAAGATAAACATAAGAATAATAAGAAGAATGTTATTAAATTGGAATAAGTAATTTGGAATAACTGATAAAGAACACCATTACTTTTATGTGAGAGTTTCAAAGTGATTTCGAGTGCAAGTTAATTGAGCCTACTCATGCTCTTTGGGGTGAAGTTAATTAGTATTATCACCTTCACCACAGGCCCCAGCCATGAACACTCCTGGGCTTCTCCTGGACCTTAAAACCAAGCAATAAAAAGCTGTGTATTTTGTGATTAGATGGGAGTGATGCCTCCTTTGAAGATATGATCCTGCTGAAATTATTAAAAAATATAATTTAAGGAGCTGCCTTGGACCAGGTGAGAAAGTCCTTGGAAGAGAGCTTAAGCTAGCCAGCTACATGTAATTTCTGTTCACCATCACTTTCCTCTAAGGCTCTGGTGGAGAGCCTGCATCCAAAGTCATCTCTCTTCATCACATCAGCCCTGGCTGTGTGGCAGAGTCTGTCACTGCAGGAACAACAGTCAGAAGAGCAGGACCACATGCTCCCAACTTCAGGTGTCAGTCCCAGGTCATAGCCTCATCTTCAAGAACAGAATGTTTTCACCAATGTGTTGACCTAAGAACAGGAATGGTCATAGCATGGGCACAAACTCCCTTCTGCAGTAAATGAATGTTGCTGTAAGGATAAAAGCGTCCAGTTCCCAGGCGTTTGTGTCTCTTTTCTTCCTGTGTACAAACATCAGACATTGGGAGGGAGGAAGACAGATGGAAACTGTTGTACGGATAGCAGCATGGTAAATATAAGTTGGGTTTCTATCAAGACTGATGCAACAGAGGAGAATATAAAGGGTTTAGTTAAGGAAATAATCTAGTTACAGACTGAAGTAACAAAACATATAAAGCTTATTGTCTTTTATTCAGCTTATTTATTTTAATTTTCTTAGGGTGTAAGGGCTGGAGTGCTGTAACCTACAAAGAAGTCCCGTAACATGGCCTGAATATCATGGCAGCAACATGTGTGCAACTTTCGGTTTGACTTTTCTCTGTGTAAAACAAATCTGTCATGTGCCCACTCTTGGAGCAGAGCTGGAAAGAAGATCACTAACTCATAAATGTCAGGGGAAGTTTGTGACACTAGAGCTGATGACTGGAAATAAGAAGTAGCTCAATTAGAAGTTTTTTTAAGATCTCACATGCAGAAATGGTAAGTGGAATGTGGAAGAGTTTTGTCCACGCTCCTGCCTTTTGGAGAGAAGTCTTGCTCCATAAAATCTCTAGAGTTAAAAAAAAAGGGTTTTTTTTTACTTTAGATATGGGAATAGCTACTTTGACCTCCCACTAACTCAAGCAAGTTCCTACTGCTCAACCTCAAAGCAGAGTTTTGGAACTCCGGGGCATTTTAATAAAGTGTCCCCAAAAACCGTGTTCCTGTTGGCCTGGTGGTGGTGGGTTCTCAAATCGTCAGATTATTAGATGCAACTGTCCCCAAGGAAGATATGCAAGGGTGTCAATGGAATAATCTGAGGAATAACTCATAAATGTACATGGTCAGTTCCACAGAATCATGAAAAGTTAAGGTTGGAAAAGACCTATTAAATCATCAAAAACTACCAAAAAGGTTGTCCAAAAACAACCTAGCCCCATCACCATATTCACCAGTAAACCCTGTCCTCAAGTGCCATATCCACATGTTTCTTGAATACTTTCAGGGGTGCCAACTTTACCACTTTCCTGAGAAGTTTGTTACAACGCTTGGTAACCCTTTCAATTAAGATTTTTTTTCTAATATCTAATCTAAAACTCCATGTCAAGACTTGAGGCCATTTCCTCTTGGCCTTGTCACATATTACCTGGTAGAAGAGACTGACAATACAACCTCCTTTCAGGCAAAGAGTGAAAGGATTTCCCCTTACCCTCCTTTTCTCCAGGTTAAAGAACCCCAATTCCCTCAGCTTCTCCTCATAAGACTTGTGTGCCAGCCCCTTCATCAGCTTCATTGCCCCTCTCCGAAACATGTAATAGACATGTATTGTACTTATATATATTTTGTGTAATATACAACATATAATTACATATTACAGATATAAAAGTATATTGTGTGTATTTATGTATGTTTATCATAGAATCATAGAATACCCTGTATTGGAAGGGGCCCACAAGGATCATCAGAATCCAGCTCCTGGCCTGGTACAGGACAGTCCCAAGAACCACAACCTGACAACAGAGATTTTAAACTTGATTCCTGCATGGTTGCTGTGGCCAAGATGGCCATGAATCTTCACACATGACAGCCTGTCTCTTAACAAGCAACAAATCAAGCAGGGCATCCTTCTTAGTTAGCTCCCTTAGTAGCTGTACCTTGAGGTTATCATCTGGATGTTTTAGTACTCTCTGGACCTGTTTGTGCCAGCTG
>VZTH01019445.1:0-46154 GCA_013397815.1 Aleadryas rufinucha | reverse complement strand
GGAGCCGCCGCCGCCGCCGCCGCAACTTTACCTGGGTCCGCCCGCACTGACAACTCCCCCGACCCCGCCCCCAGCACGTGACCGGGCGGGGCGGGGCTGCCCGCGCCGAACACGTGACGCACGCGGGGGCGCTGCGGCGACCCCGTATGGATCACGTGATTGAGGCCCCCGCTGATCACGTGGTGTGGGCGCAGGGCGGCTTTGTGGCCGCCATGTTGTGCGGCCCCGGGCCGGGCCGGGCATGGCGGGGGCCGGCAGCAACTGGCTCTCGGGGGTCAACGTGGTGCTGGTCATGGCTTATGGCAGCCTGGTGAGGGCCGGCGGGGCAGGGCGGGGCGGGACGGGGTGGGACGGGCTGGCGTGTCTGTGCGGCCCGGAGTGTCCGCGGAGCCGGACCACGCGAGTCCGTGGAGGCCCCGCGAGGCTGATCCTGGCGCGTCCGCGGAGCTCCCGTGGGCCCGGGCCCGAGGAGTCCGCAAGGTTCCCGTGAGACATGTCCCGGACTGTCTGTGGGGAGCCCCTCGGAGTCGGGCTCAGGGCCCTTATGGGGCTGGACTGGAGCGCCCGTGGGCTCCTGGGGTCGGTGGGACGGGGAGAAGACGTGAGTGGTAGCCTCTATAGACATTGGGAGGGTATGGGGCTGGCCTGGGTGTCCGTGGGGCTCCTAGTGGGCTGAACAGGGACCCCTGTGCTCGCTGGGGTCGGAGGGGCTGGGCACAGGCTGACTCTGAGATCCCCCCGGCGCGTGCCTGACCCCCCCACGCTGTGGCTCTTCAGGTCTTTGTGCTGCTGTTCATCTTCGTGAAACGCCAGATTATGCGCTTTGCCATGAAGTCCCGCCGTGGCCCCCACGTGCCTGTGGGACAGCACGCACCCAAGGTGGGTATCCTCCATTCCCTACACCCACGGGCTCATGCATGCCTGAAGAGACAGGCAGGAGCTGCTCCAGCGTCAGAGCTGCCACGTCAGAGTGGTGATGGGCAGTGAGGAGGGAGCAGTTTATTTGGGGCGTGTTCTTATCTTTTTGACCCCACAAACAAGGTGAGCGCTCTGTAAATGTGCTGGTTTTTTTCCTGCTGTACAGGATTTAAAAGAAGAGATTGACATTCGACTGTCAAGGGTGCAGGACATCAAGTATGAACCACGGCTGCTGGCAGAGGACGACGGCCGGCTCCTGCAGCTGGAGACACCAGGTACCGTCCCAGAGGTACCGTCCCGCACTTGTTCCCCTGGGGCCAAGGCACACCTCTGACTGCTCGTGTTGGTGTTCTGTCACATGAGATGGTGTCTCCACTCCTGTTTTCCCTTTCCTCTTGGAGGGATCCAAGGTTTGCAGAGATCTCAGTTTGTGCTTTCCCTTTACCAGGCTGCTATAACTACCTGTACAGGATGAAGGCACTGGATGCAATCAGGACGTCGGGTAAGGGAGCTGAGGGCAAGAGTGGGAGCAGAAGGGTGCAGAGAGTCTCTGAATGAAGGTGCCAACAGCCCCATGGGGAGGCTCCAGTTGATCACTGGGGAGTAGCAGTCACTTCTCCCGCTGGTGATCTGAGGGTTGGCACGCTCCATGTGCTGGGGCAGTTGGCAAATGGAGGCAGTGGGCATGGACAGAAGTTTATCCAGCCAGCGGATCCTGACCGTAGGAATGAGCACAAGCATTTTTACCTTCACTTCAGCTGTTGTGTTGTGCCTTTTTCCAGAAATCCCATTTCAAGTAGAGGGCCGGTACCCAAAGTCTTTAATAGGGAAGAACTTCTGTGCCTACTTGCTGGAACTGCGGAATTCGAGCACCTCATTCAAAGGCATCCGCAAAGCCTTGATTGACACCTTGCTGGATGGCTATGAGAGCGCCCGCTATGGCACTGGGGTGAGTGCTGGGGGGGCACTTCTGGCCCCATAGGGCATTCCTGTGCTCTGCCGTGCTGCCGGGACTGAGGTCACACCATAACTTCTGCTGGGTGTTCCATGGTCTTTTCCATTTGTATCCAGGTCTTTGGGAAAATGGAATATCTGAAGTACCAGGAAGCTCTGAACGAACTGGCAAACATGTAAGTGCTGCTGCCCAGGTGCGGTGGTGGGTTCCTGGGCCCCAGCAGCCTGTGGGGAGGTGTGAATAGAGATGGGTTTTGGGGCACAGCCATCATCTGAAACAGGGGTTGTCTGTGCCCATCTGTTCCTCTGGGTTCACTCCTTCCATGCAGCCCATGCGTTACTGCAGTTTTGAGTTTGTTCCATGGTCACAGTCGACATTCCTGCTTATCCCCGACCACTTTGAGTCAGGGATTTGCACAGAACCCCTGGCCTTAGATTTCAAGACGTCAGTGAGCGCCATCATCACAAAAGCAGATTTGCTTCATGTCGGACAGAAGGCTCTCAGACAGGCTGAGCAGCTCCTCTGGGGCGGCAGCAGCAGTGATGGTGCCTCTTCTCTGCCTGCAGGACCAAGGCCCGGGGGGGCAGCAGCCAGAGGCAGCACCAGTCAGCAGTGAAAGACCTCACCCTGTCCCCTGAAGTCTCCAACCCCACCACCATCCAGGTCACCTACCTGCCTTCCAGCCAGAAGAGCAAACGTGCCAAACACTTCCTGGAGCTGAAGAGTTTCAAGGACAACTACAACACACTGGAGAGCACCCTGTGAGCGTGTGGGGGCCTGGTGCAGTGGGTGTGCTGGGCGGGTCTGGGCTGCAGTGCAGGCAGCACTGAGAGGAACCGGCTGTGCTCTCAGATCTCCCCCTCACACCACGTTGGAGGTCATCACTCAGCGGGGGCTCCATTCCAACTACTGGAGTTTGGCCCTCACCAGGAGCCCTTTCTGGAGCTGCTGAGCCCATGGGGATCAGCCCCACGGCCTTCTCTGCCACAGGCTTATCACACTCTCCAGGCTTTGAGTCCTGCACTGTCTTGGACCCTGTGAATAAACTGATGAGCTTGAGCGTATTTATAAAGACATGGATCCCAGCCAGCGCTCCTCTCTGCCCGTCCTTCCCTGCAGCAGCTGGCGGAAACTGATGTTTGTCCCTCCTGTCCATGTGGGTCTTGGGCACTGGAGCCACTTGTCTGTTTTTTTCCAAAGGGTGAACACTTTTCCCCATGACGTCATTGTTCCTGCTGTCAGCCCTTTGTGCCCAGCCTGCCTGTGCGCCTGGATGGGGTAGAAATAATTTGGTGCCTGTTCTTAGCACCATGGCTGAGCTACTGCTTTGGGCTGAGGTTTCTACTCATTCTCCTGCAGCCGGGCATTTGGGGACGTCTCGAGTGGACAGAGCAGTGTTAAATGTCCTGTCTGTCCTGCCAAGGGGGCGTTTGCTCCCACTCTCACCAGCGCCTCGCATGCCAGCACCTGCCGAGCTCCTGGGGCTGAAAGCTCGTGGCCCCCACCTTGAGTCTGCGTTCTGTCAGGCTGAGGGCAGCGCCGGCAGCTCACCTGTCACTGTGGCGTGGGCAACACAGAGTGGAGGGTACAGACCTCGGTACTTTTTAATTACTGTTTAATAAAATGACAGTTTAGCCCAAGTAGGATGTGTGCCACTGGCCTCTGACTGCAGGGGCCCATCCCTAATGGATCCCAGGCTGCATCCCTCCTGAAGCCACTACAAAGTAACCAGGATAATGGTAGCCAGGATGGTGCTGTTACTACTATGGGAACTGAGATACCGTGGCATTAACTGGCATGCAGCTATGGTAACCAGGGTGCCACCATTACAGTAACTGGGAGGCTGTTACTGTAACCGGGATGCCGTTACTGCCTCGGCATTCTATTAACAGCGGGGCCGTTGCAGGGGCCTGTTGCAGGGGGCTGTTGCAGGGTCCCTGTGGTGCTGGCCATGGCAGCGCCAAACAGCCGGAGCTCCTCGCTGCAGCGGGAGGAGGTCAGATGGGGCAGGGATTGGGAAGATGGAAACTGTCCTGGGGCTCTTGGGAGCAGGTGGGGACAGTGGGCTGCAATGTGCCCTGGTGCAGGTTAAACCCCAGGCCACGCAAACACACTCTTTGTTTGCAGGTCCAGGCGAATGGGAATGCTGGAGCAAGGCTCCTGGAGAGGTAGAGCCGGCAAAGCGCCCTGGGGGCTGAATCCCCCGTGCTGGGTATCTGTGATGGGGAGCCCTAGCACAGGCCAGACTGGGGGGAAGATCTCTGCATCCCTGACCTGCCCACCCTGTGTCTCACTAGCTGTGGGCAGGAGGCCAGGGAGCACCCACAGTGCTGGGCATCATCGCATGGGGTGCTGCAGTGGATCATGGAGTTGCGGCTGAGGAAACATGTGGAGTTGGAGCTGTACCTTGCAGGCAGGGAGCAGGCAGCGGTGAGGCTGGGCATTGGTTGGGTACAGCTGGGGTCCCCCAGCCCTGTGCTGCCAGGGGTGGGTGCCCCCTTTGTCCTGCTCCACTATGTCCTGGAGGACGATATCTCCCAGCGTTGGTGAGCCAGGGGGATGCGGGCGTTCAGCACAGTCCCTGTACCCGGCAGATCCGCCGAGACGCCCTGTGCCAGCTCCTCCTGGATGAGCACCTACAGCACCAGCAGGAGCTGCGCCAGCTGGGGAAAGCCTTCTATGTGGAGCGGCTCTGAGTGCTCAGCCCAGTGCGTGGCACTGGGCTGGCATCGCCCAGCTCCTGACTGAGAATAAAGCATGTTGAGCAAGACAGGCTGTGTCTGCTGCATATGAGGCATGGGACAGCCCAGGGCAGCAGTGCAGGGAAGACGCAGCCCCGCACAGTTCCTGTGGCTGGGATCCAGACATGTTGCTTGCAATCCTCGCTGTCCTGGATCCTGCACGCTTCATCTCGCCCATGGCCACGCCAGGAGATGGCAGCACAGCCAGCATGCCTCACCAGACTGGGTGCTCCTCTCTGGGTCCCTGTCCCAGCGCAGGTCCGGCTGTGCCATGCCGTGTGCCGCGGTGCTCCTGCCCCATGTGGCACAGCCCTGCAGTGGCGGGGAGAGGAGCCTGGCTGGGCTGGGTGCAATGCTCCCTGTCCCCACTTGCCATTCAGGCACCCCAGGATCCCTGTCTGCTCCGCAGCTGGGAGGCCCCTGTCCCCCACCTCCCATCCCTGCTGCCTGTGCCCGACCTTGGTGTCTCCCGGCCTCAGGGCCCATCAGTGCCTGCCCTGGCTCTGTTTATTGACAGGGCTGGGGGCCGCTGGGCCAGCACCCCCCGCCATGGCCCTTCATTAGCTCAGCTGTCGGGCTGCATCACATCACCCACTGCTACACACATGCCCCCGGCTCTGGCACTGCTGCCGTCACGTGTGTCCCTGCCGTCCCCGCTGCCACCTCATCGTGGCCACCTCAGGGGGCTGAAGCCCCTGACACCCAAGACCAGGCTGTGCCCCTGTCCTTCTCATGGCACTAAGGGCTCTGGCTGCCCCATGTCCTGTCCCATTGGTCCCCCAAAGCTTGAGCCCCCACAAAGCCCCTAGTGCCATTCCCAAGGTTGATGCATCCCACTGCAGCAAAGCACTGCTGTGGTATGAGGAGGCTGTGCTTCCAGCACTCCACGATATCCCGTGTGCCCTTGTGGCTGGACTCCACCACCCTGGTCCCAACAGCTATCTCAGTGTGGGTCGGGGTCCTGCCTCTGCCACCCAGCATGAGTGGGGCCAAATCCTCAACATGGATGTGGCAGGGTGACAGGCAGCCCCTCCAGCTGTTCCTCGGAAGAGATACTCCCGTGAGCTCCAGCAGCTCCCCCAAAGCAAGGGGATGTGGGGCACAACTCTCCTGTGTCAATGGGGCTCGTCCTTGGGCAGGGTCATATGCAGCCCCTTGGTGGCACAGGGCCCGCAGGCCAGGGCTGGCCCCCCGGTATTGACAGCCCCGCTAATGACAGGGAGTGTGACCAGGGGCAGGAGCAGGCGGCGCGGGGCCATCGACCGCATCGACCGGCAGTGCTGGGCGGCAAGGGCGCGGGGGTCCATGGAGGGGGCAGGGGGACGTCAATGGGTGGTAATTAATGGGAACGAGGCCACGTGTGCAGGGCCAGGGCTGTTGCTGGCCACGTCCCTCTGCTTGGTGCAGCCGAGCGCAGTTATAAAGGGCGGCCAGGCAACCCCCAAGCCAGAGCGCAGCAGAGTCCCCCAAGCTAGCCCAGGTAAGATGGCGATGGATGTGGGGCTCCTTTGGCCCCAGCGCTGCCTGCCAAGTGCATGTCATGGTGTGCCCTGACATGCCATGCCAGGAGACCATGCCTGCACTGCCCTGCTCCAGCTTCATCCCAGCCACAGGAAGCCTCCTGCTCCAGCACTGCATCCGGAGGTCCCCAGTACCGGCACAGTAGCCCAGCAGGCTCCAGGCACTGAGGTGAGGCTTGGTGCTGCCTCCGCAGTGCCTTGGGGGTTATACCTGGATACCACCCCCACCCCAGCTTTCAGCTTCTTCTTTTTCTCTTACAGGCAGCTGAACTTCGGGTCCTCCCACCTCCGTCTGCCCCTGTCTCTGTCTGATATGTTTGATATTAGGTTGTTTTATTGGAAAACCAACTAAATATCAAACATATTCTTACAGCGCCAGGGACGCCCAGCACCGACTTGGCCAGATGCTGCCTGTGCCCTGCCTCAGGCAGGGGGGCCCTCTGCACCCTGTCCTGCACCCTCTGCTAGTCCTCACTGCCACAATAAAACCTGTCTGCCCATCTCCATGGGACTTGAGAGGGGGAGCCCAGAGCCGTCCCGGGGGTTGGCGGAGGTTTGGGATGGCAGCGGGGTCAGCGCTTGCCACCTGTCCCCCCGCTCATGCCAGGGATGATGACAATACAAAAACCCGTGGCCCTGTGCCCACCACTGCCTCCACTGCCCTGGCATGGGGGGGTTATTTATGGAGGTGCAGCCACTGCTCAGGGCCCTTGGTGGGCACTGTCCCCCCTGGTGCCTTGCCCAGGGTGCCAGGAGCTGCCACCAGGTCTCTGTCCCCCAGGTTCCTGGATGCTGACCCCTTTAGCCCTCCACATCTGTCCCTGGGTGGGAGCAGTGGGTCTCTTCCATAGGAGATCCTAACCTGATTTATGGGGCCAGTGGGACTTCTGGGCCGGCATGAGGAGGCTGCAAATCCCTGAGCTGCGGACGAAATGCTACCACTTGCCCTGAAGATTCCTCCCTGCGCCTGGGGAATCTGCTCCTCCAGCTGCCAACAGCATCCTCCACCTCAACACCAAGCACCAGCATGGCCAGAGCTGGGCTCGGGGCTCAGCAGGCTGCCGGGGGGCTCTGCCCCTGGTGCTGGATGCAGTTTCCCCTGCTGCTCCCTTGCAGAGCCAAACCCTCTCGGCCAAGCCCCTGCTCCCAAAATAGCACCAGGATGATCTTGCCCTTTTCCATGCCGCCCCCGGGCAGGGGTAAATGTCAGCCCAGGGCCACCAAAACATCCTAAGCCCCCCCAAGGAAGGCAAATGCGGGGTGGGGACTTTGTGCCAGAGCTGCACGGACCCAGTTCAACATCCTGAGGAAGCACTCGGGGCACCAGCCAGGGTGTCCCATTGCATGGGAGGAGGGGGCACCTGGGACAATGTAGGACCCCCTCTTGCAGACCTGCTGCTGCTTTTTATAACGCCCCAGCTGTCTTCGGGAGCCCAAATAAGGCTGTGACCACTCGTAGCCCCCAGGATGCACAATGGGTCCCGAGCACAGACTTTTTGGGAAGGTGGGGAGGCGGGTCAGCCCAAGAAAGGCAAAGCCCCTGTGCTGGGCAGAGCTGATAAACGGTCAGTGGGGCACAGGCAACACAGCTGCCCTACCCACCCACTGTCTGTCCTGCATCCCACTGCCCACCGCTGCTTGTGTCCTACCAAGAATGGAGGCCATCAAGAAGAAGATGCAGATGCTGAAGCTGGACAAGGAGAATGCCCTGGACCGGGCAGAGCAGGCGGAGGCTGAGCAGAAGCAGGCGGAGGAGCGGAGCAAGCAGGTAGGGCAGGCAGCCGCAGCCCCCAGCCCAGGGTTGTTGGGGGGTGGCTTCTGCCTGTGTTGGGTCGCGCTCAGCCCAGACCCAACAGAGACTCTGCCTGGGGTATGAGAGTGTGACAGCTGCCACCATACCACAGCTCAAGGGCATCCCGAGGGCTGTCCAGGGCTTGGTGGGATGTGGGAAAGGGACAGACGCTGTGGGGCAGAGCTGGTCCCAAGGATGGGGCAGGAGGGATGTCGTGGGGCAGAGGTGAGCCTGGGATGTGGCAGGCAGGGCTCTCTTGGGGTGCAGGGGTTCAGAGTAGGGTCCACCTGTGGTGACACCACTGTCCTTCCAGCTGGAGGATGAGCTTGCTGCCATGCAGAAGAAGCTAAAGGGGACAGAGGATGAACTGGACAAATACTCTGAGGCCCTGAAAGATGCCCAGGAGAAACTGGAGCTGGCAGAGAAGAAGGCAGCGGACGTATGTATGGGGTGCAGGGTGGAAGCTGAGCGCTGCCGTTCCCTCGTTGCCCTCCTGGTGGGACTGCAGCCCTTCCCTATGCCCTGGGGACACAGGAAGGTCCCTGCCCGGCTCAGTGTGCTCCCGGTAAAGCTGTGTAGGTGTCCAGGAGCAGAGAGTGGCCCTGTGAAGGACGTATCCGGAGGGCAGAGCCGGGCAGCGAGCAGCCCCTCAAGTGTGGGGTATGGGGTCCACGTGTCCCCAGGAAGCTCTGAGTCACGGCTGGGGGTGGAGGAGCCGAGCTCCGAGAAGGAGAAGGAGGAGGGGGGAGCCCTCATTCCCCTGCGGGCGGAGGCGCATGGGCAGTGTGAGCATTGCACAGCCCGGCTATTGTTGTCCGCTGTTTCCAGGAAAACAATGGCGCGACCGGTGCAGGGTTTCACACAGTGGCCGCTCTCCTGCCATCACGAGGCATGGGGCCCCGCTCATCACCTGTCAGGACCTGGCAGTCCTTGTGGGGCTGGGATGTCTCAGGGTCCAGTGTCGGGGCGATGCAGTCCAGCTCTGACGCAGAGAAGGCCGGAGCCATCCTCTCCCACTGTGCCCGTGCGGAAGTGTCTGAGCCCCAGCACAGAACCTGGGCTGCTCTCACTGGAGGCCAGGGTGTCACTGGGAGCTCCAGAGCCCTGGGACATTTGTCACCCTGCAGCTTTGCTTGCAGGTCCCTGTCACCAGCCCTGCACTGGAATCGGCTTGTGTCGAGTGCAGCATTGCAGAGTTCTGGGAGCCCTTTCCCTCCCTCACACCCTTCTTGCCTTCCTCTGCTCCTTGTTGGCATTTTCCCCGCTGTCACCACATATCCACTTGCTTCCCCGTGGATCCCTCTCTGTGCACCTGGAGCCCCTTTTCCTGGCTGCTGCCCCCCAGAGTGGCCCATGAGGGTCCCCCAGTTTCCCTCTGGCTCTGGGAAGTGGGGGGATTTTGCACCCCGGAGCGATGAAAGGGCAGAGCTTCCTCCCACGTGCTTCCAGCCCAAGAGAGCCCTTTTGATCCCCACCTCATCCCTGGAAACATGCTATGCCATCCCAGGCAAATGCTCCTGCCACATCTACCTGCTTGGCTGCCGAGGGTTTCAGGCCAGCAGCCCAGAGCCTTTCCCTTCTATCCACATGCTTGAAGCACTACCGAATAGGCTTCGTGGGGAATGAGAGCAGTAACAGGGCTCAGTGACATGTTTGTTGAGCTCCTGGGGGGCTCCATGACCCTTATGACACTGAGGAACACAGCTCCCAGCTCTGACGAACACTGATCTTCGCAGCGTTATCTGCTCTGAGACAGGAGGGGTTTTGCCTCAGCTCAGGCTGTTGCACCATTGGGATTTGGCCCATGGAAGCGGAAAAGGAGCCCGGCGGCCACGGCCCTGTCCCTGAGTGGACGGAGGGAGCAGGATCTGCTGCAGGGCTGTGGGGGCCTGGTCCCGCCAGGGTCTGGGGGTTCTCCAGGGGTGGCAGTGCCCGAACTCACGGCCAGGCCGCGCGCAAACGCAGCCCGCGGGGCTCCTCAGCGTCCGGCCACGGAGCGGGGCGGGTGTGAGGGTGGTTGCGTGGGGCAGGACGGGGAAGCCCGTGTGGGGCCGTGAGGGTCCTCTGGGCCCTGTGCGGCTGTGCCTGGTCCCTGTGACACATGAGGCCAGTCCCGGTGTCCCCACGCCCGTACGGGGCGGGTCTCGGTGGACCCAGGTGCCCGTGGGGCAGAACCCGGTGTTCCCCCCGGCCCGGTGCCGGTGCCCCGTTCTCGCGTGTTCCCGTCCCACTGGGGCCGGTGCCCCGTTCACGCCGGGTGCCGGTGTGTGTCCCCCGCCCGGTGCCGGTGCCCCCACGCGTTCCGGTTCCGGTTCCGGTTCCGGTTCCGGTTCCGGTTCCGGTCCCGGTCCCGGTCCCGGTGCCCCCGCCGCGCCCCGGGCGTGGCGGCCGCGCCTCATCTCCCCGGTAACGCGCCCGCGGGGCGGGGCGGAAGTGACGTCATTTCCGACAGCCGTTCCGGGCGCGGTCCCGGTGTCTGGGGGTGGCGGGGCTGGAGCGGAGGGACCGAGCATGGCCGGGGCCACCACTATCGAGGCGGTGAAGCGCAAGATCCAGGTGCTGCAGCAGCAGGCGGACGATGCGGAGGAACGGGCGGAGCGGCTGCAGCGGGAGGTGGAGGCCGAGCGCCGCAACCGCGAGCAGGTACCGCCGGGGCCGCCGCGCGGGGGCAGAGCCGGACGGGCGGCGCGCCCGGGACCGGGGGTCGTTCCGAGCCGCGGGAGTGCCGGCGAGTGCCGGCCCCAGCCGGAATGTCCAGTGGAACCGGGGCTCTCGCTCTGTGTCCGTGGCTCTCTCTGGGTCCCCGGGACTCGCTCGTGGTGCTGAGCAGACACCGAGGCCGGGGGGATCGGCCGGTCGTCGTTTCGCTGTTACCGGTGTCCCGGGACGGGCAGCAGCCGGGGGGGACCCGGCCATGGGGAGGGGGAGGCCCCGGCCATCTTGTGCGGCCCCGAGCCCGGAGCTGCGCAGGTAAGATGGAAGGAATGAGCCGGCTCCCTCGGGATGTGGCCAGCGCAGGAGCCCTCTGAAGCACTCCCGAACTCCGCCTCCTGCCCGGATCCCGGCGAGCGGGGGTCTCCGCTGCCCCTGAGACCGGCAGCCACGGGGGAGACGGGGGCTGGGCTGGGATCGCCTGGAAGGGAGGAGGGAGCAACGACAGCAGGATCTGAGCTGGCAGCGCTCACGCTCACCGCCGAGCTGGGAACACCGGAAAGGCTGGGGACAGGGATGAGGTGACACGGGCAGGACCTCGTGGTGGCCGGCTCCCTTGGGCCTGGGACACAGGCAAGGCTGGTGGCGTTTTGGGGACAGGGATGGGGTGACACGAGGCGGGTCCTGGCTCGAATCTAAGCTTGACTCTCGTTGAATTTGCAGTGACTTTGCTGCGTTCGAAGTGTGAAGCTGAGCCCTCCCTGCTCAGTGCTCGAGCCTGTGTCTGTGACAGCGCTGTGGCACTGCCAGGGGATGGATCGGGCTCTGCTGCCCAGGCCCATGGCAGAAGCTCCTGCCACTCCCAGGCCTCAGCCGGGTTCTTTCTTCGCAGCCGCATAAGGAATTCTTGCAATAGCAGCATTGTCACGGGTACAGGCGTGTTTCTCACAGCTCCCTGAACCTCCTTCAGGGGAGAGAACAAGTGCTCCCTGTATGGTGCCCAGGGCTTGCCTGGCCCCAGATCCTGGGGAGCCCTCTTGAATCTCTTGGGGAAGCAATGGTGAGTCCCGAAGGTCTGGATGAGCTTCTCGCTTGATTTGCTGGCTCCAGGTGCTCCCTGGTTCAGGGCTGCCTCCCTGAAGGAAGCATGGAATAATAGGAATGTGCCACTTGTAGCAGAGGTGCCTGGAAGAGTCACCTGGAAGTGTCACCCTCTGCTCTGGGAAAGCCTGACAGTTTCATCTATATCCAAGGAGGAGTAGCAAAACAGGAGGTGTAAGGGCTCTTCTGCAGCAGGGGAGAGGCACTTCCTCAAAATTAAGGGTGGTTTTTGGGTGGGTTGAGCACTGCCTGCAGGAAGTCAGGGCTAAGTGATGCAGTTCAGAGGGTCAGGAAGTGGAGGCCCACAGTACTGGTGTGTCTCCCATCTCCTGGGAGAAGGAAGGAGGAGGTCCTCCACCTCAACAGCTGGTTGCCCCTTTAATAGGGAAAAGATGTGTGTCAGGCAGTCCCCTTCCTGGTTCTGTGTAAGGTATTGTTGTGTTCCTCTTCAGGCAAACCACTTCCCCTTTCAGCGGGGTGGGTGTTGGCTCTGGGCACCAGAGGGGTGTGGGCTTCTCCAGAGCTGGGTGTACCTGCATGGGAGCTCCTCTGTGCTCTCCCAGCCTGGTCTTGGAACCTGCCAGGGGTGCCTCAGTGCCAGCGGGGGGGAGAGCTTGGACAGCCCCTCTGGGAACTGGACGCAACCAGTGTTGGGCCCCACTCTAACACTGGTGTCTTTCATCACTCTGCTCCTCCCTCCTCGGGCACGGTGAGGAGCAGTGTGTCTGCGTAGGATGCTTTGTAATGTGCAGCTGGGATATTTCGTGTCTGTCTGGCATGTGCCTGTGCCCGGGTCTTTGCAGAAGATCACAGTGCTGCCCTGGAATAGCTGCACTCCTGCCTGCCTTCATAATCCTGTTGGGGAGCAGGATCCTGGGCTCCCCTAGGGGGCTCCGGTGGGGTGTCAGTGTCCCTAAAGCATCTGGGCTCCCCTGGGCTTTGGCTGGAGTTGACGTGGATGTGGCTCTAAGCAGGGGCCCTCATGGCCAATCAGGTCATGTCCCCAGGGTCCCAAAAAGATTGCAGCAAGTCTCTAGTTGACTGTTTAGTCTTGGCCTGATCCAGAAGAAGAGTGCCACTCAAGGGATTTTCATCCTTGGCCTTGAGGTGCTTTGTTTTCAGCAACATTGAAGGGCAGTTCCCCTGCTCAGTATCTGCCCTGGCTGCATTCTGACTCAACGCTGGAGCAAGCCACAGGGTGATGGCAGTGCTGTATTGTCTTACTGAGCACAAGCAAGTGGCTCTGGCACATGAGCGATGAACTGAGCGCAAAGCTGCGTGGTCTGTGTTCCCCGCCATCTCTGTTGCCAGCACAGTGCCATGGGGACTGGCTTGTACCTTGTGGCTTCTTTGAAGGCAGACTAGGACATGGACTGCAGTGGTTGAGGGGTGGGATGGCCTCTGATCTATGCCGGTTCCTTAAAGCCTCAGTCACATTTGTGGTCACATTTCTCACAAATGTCTGCAGGCTGTCAGCAGCTTCACCAGCTTCCAATGTGTATGACTGAACCAAGGCAGCTGTTGCTGGGGAGCAGCCTCCTCAACCTGTCTCAAGACTGGAGAAGGCTTTTGCTCCTTCTCTGGATTGTTAGTGAGTCGCTGGGAGGAAGGAAGCCTCGAGCACTGCAGGCTCTCTGCTGGGGCTGTGGGCACTGCAGCAACAAGCCCCGGGGCTGGGCAGCGCCTGTGACCAGCCCAGCCTGCCAGCACCCAATACAGCTTGGCACATCCCTGAACCTCTTAATCCTTCTCACGTTGCTGGTGAGAGGTTTGCCTCAAGCAACGCTCATGTCCAGATCACACCAGTAAACTGACTCTCTGCTAAGTGGCAGCTGTCACCACGCTCTGGTGTGGTGGATAAACAGGGCTATGATAGATGGCCTGGCAGGATCCCGGCAGCTGTAGAGGCACCCCTTGGTGTAAGTCATCTCTTTAATGTTTATGGCTTAAACTGTCAGAGCAGCGCAGGCTGACAGCGAGAAGCCTGCAGGAAGGCTGCTGTGCGGACAAAGCGTGTGGGAAGTGTTGCAGAGCTAAATGTGCTGCTTGCCTCTAGGAGAGTGGCTAAAGCACCCTGGGTTTGCTTTGGGGCTCCCGTGTGCTGCTGCTGACCGATGGCAGAGCTCAGCTGCCCTACCCGAGCTGCTAAACCTGCACACGCTGAGTACCCTCCTCTGCTCCCTCCAGGCTGAGGCAGAAGTGGCATCTTTGAATCGCCGTATCCAGCTGGTAGAGGAGGAGTTGGACCGAGCTCAGGAGCGCCTTGCCACAGCTCTGCAGAAGCTGGAAGAGGCAGAGAAGGCGGCAGATGAGAGCGAAAGGTGAGCGAGGGCTCCTGCTCGCAGTCTGTCAAACATCGAGGGTCCGGTGCCATCAACTTTTTGGGTTTCCCAGAGTGGGGGAGGAGATCCCACATCAAGGCTGGATGTGGGAGTCAGTGCCTGCTTATGCAGAGCAGCTAAAACAATGCTGATGAACCTGAGGCTGCTGATGGCCTTGAATGTCCTGTAACCTGAGGCTAGGGAAGGAGGAAGTGCCATGTGCCACCATGCATCCCCGCCTCCAAAGGAGGAGAAATAAATGGGTTCAGGGACACCACTGCCATGTAAAGGTGGCTGCCGGTGGGACAGCTTCTCTTCCATCTACCTCTGCCAGCATGCTCCCTAACTGGCAGATGTCCCCTGACCTGGCCTGTGATTCAGAGGGGAGCGGTCCACTCCCAGCTGTCCGATGTGCTTCCTCAGGCACACACTGAGTGGCCTGACCCAGCTGGTGGCCTGCCATAGAGACAGACTTGGCTTATCCTGCATTCCAGATGGGGAAGTGCTTGACTTGGCTGTGCTGAGTCCCTAAGACAGCCAGGCTTGTTCTTCTCAGCAGCACTGCACTTCCCTTGGCCTGGGAGCCCAGTGATCTGCTGGAGGAATGTTCCAAGGAGCAGTTAACTCCAAGCAGTTGATGTTGCTGTATTCACATCAGCCCAGGGGTCTCTGCCTTCCTGTGCCACCTTCTGCATTCAGAGGAGTCATGGCTTATTGAGAAGCACTGTGCTTCCAGGGCAGTGCTGTTAATGCTCTGAAACTCTTTGCACTGCTGGCTTGTCCAAGATTGTTTTACACATCTCCCCTCCCCGTGCTTGCTTTTGGGCAGAGGCATGAAAGTCATTGAAAACAGAGCTCTGAAGGATGAGGAGAAGATGGAACTGCAAGAGATCCAGCTCAAGGAAGCCAAGCACATCGCAGAGGAGGCAGACAGGAAGTATGAGGAGGTGAGACCCTTGGGTGCTCTAGTATGGCTGACCTGGGCCAGGAGAGCCGACTCCTCTTCCTGCTGACAGCAAACCTAGGGGCAGAACCTGGCTCTCAGCAGAGCCGTATCAGTGCTCTGCTTGGCCAAAAGCCTCTGACAGCTCCAGTGGCTCCTGGAGGCATTCATTCCATTCAGTGCTGTGCACAGCCTACAAGCGCAAAACCATCCTCCTTCCTCTTGACTCTGATTCTCCTTTCCAGGTTGCTCGGAAACTGGTGATCATAGAAGGAGATCTGGAGCGTACTGAAGAGAGAGCTGAGCTCGCAGAGTCGTGAGTAGTCTGCTTGCATGTACCTGGCACGTCTGCCTCTGCATGGGAACTAACACTGCATTGCTAACCTTGTTACACAAGGCCTGAAGCACAGGGTGGGTTTAGGTCCTTAAAGGAAAGGGATGAAAGCGCTCCCTTCCTTGAAACAGGATTAGCTCTGCTCAGGACGTGGAGTTTGTGATGCGATTTGCCTTGGGTAGAGATGCTCTGCCCTTTTGCATGGAGGCACTCCCTAGTCATGGAGGCTGGAGAGCCTTCCTCTCCTCAGCATTCACCAGCACTGCTTTGTGCGTGCAGTCACAAGATCGTTCACGTTGCTACAGCGCACAGTGTTTGTCCTGAAGTGGCAGAGGCCTCCTGGGCCAGGGGCTGAAGTGGCATATGGGGTGGCCAAGGGCAGAGCTGTGGCTGAGGCTGGTTTCTGGGCCTCTCCAAGTATTTGCAGTAACCACTACAGGCTTCTGCACTGCTGAACAGGAATCTGGGCTTCCTCTGCTCAGAGCAGAGACACAAATCCTGGTGTTTGGGCTCCTTTCATGCGTCTGGATGCTTTAGCTGATCCTTGAGGAGCTGGTCAGGGTCTTTCCGTGCTCTGGGCCTTGTCTAACACAGTTGGTGTGTACGCAGCAGCAGCAGCAGCAGCACTGTGCTTCCCGCCCAGACATGCATGTTGTGACCATGACTTTTTTGTGTTTCCCCCCACCCCCTTTTTTGCTTTGTGGTGGTGTGGTTTTGGTGCTCCTTTTGACCTTGCCCCCACCTGGCTTGTGTCCTTGTGTGACCGTCACTAACAGTCATTGCCGGGAGCTGCAGGAGCAGATCAGAGTGATGGACCAGAACTTGAAGTGTCTGTCTGTTGCCGAAGAAAAGGTACTAACCTTTCCTTTCTTGAACCATTAAATGAGAACTCATGTGGTCTCCTCACTATGCTCCTCCCCTCAGCTTTACTGCGTCTCTCTCTCTCTCTCTCTCTCTCTCTCGGAACATTCTGTCTTCTCTGCCCATAAATATCCCTGTCTGAGTGGTGGTGGCTGTCCTGTCCGTCAGAACAGCTTCCCTCCGTACAGCACAGTAAACATGAAGCTTCTCCTTGGAGATTCCAGGTCTGGCAGAAACCTGTGTCCACATCTCACTGCTCAGCTCTGTGCCCCATGCTTGTGCTGGCAGAATACTTCAAACGTGAGCTCGGAGGCAAAAAGGGAACTTGCTTTCTGCACAAGTGCCTCAAAGCAGGGTCCTATCCAGTCTGATCTCAGACAGTCTCCTAAAGAACTTCCTGGTCTTCCCTGCACGTAGATTCACTTCTTGTCTCCTGTCTTTCCCTCCCACTTCTTCTTTTCCCTTTTTCCCCCCCCTTTCCTTACAAAACCCCACAGTAAATGTTCCGAACTGGAGGAGGAGCTGAAGAATGTCACCAACAATCTCAAGTCTCTTGAGGCTCAGGCTGAGAAGGTAGGGCTGCCTGTCCCAGGGCCAGAAACATTGCTGTTGTGCTAGGAGGGTGTGTAAACAGCAGAGCACCCACTGGGGTGGAAATGATTCAACTGCAGTGTTAAGCAAACCAGGAGAGCTGTGCTTGCTCTGCTGGGAGGGCTAACGTATTCCATTGGAGGGATGTGGAAGCTGGGGTGCAGGAAGCCTGGCTGCCCTTCCCTGCCTTGGGGCAGACTCGATCGGCCAGGATGTTTAAGCTGCTAAAATGTTAAGATGAGAATTTTTCTGCACCCAAGTTTGTGTTCCATGCCTGACGTGGGACTTGCCACCTGACCCAGTCCTGTTGGACATGGGTAAGGATGTGAACAACTCCCAGTTGGAAGGTTCTGTGGGCATGTGTGCTGCACTGAGGAGTTTATGTCTCCCTCTGTAGCTGTGGGCTCTCTGGAGTGGGAGGTATCCGGGGCTGCTGACTGCTGACTCCTTTTCCACAGTACTCTCAAAAAGAGGATAAATATGAAGAAGAGATCAAGATTCTGACTGATAAACTCAAAGAGGTGAGTGACCATGTCAGGATGGCCCAGCTGGGTGAGCTGGCCTCAACTTGACTGGGAAGAGATGTGGAGGGTGGGAGACTCCATGTCCTCGGACTGATGCCCTTTGCTGTAGAGCTGTTGCACTAACTGGCTTATTTCTCTCTGGCAGGCGGAGACCCGTGCTGAATTTGCTGAACGCTCTGTAGCCAAGCTGGAGAAGACCATTGATGATCTGGAAGGTACATTCTGGGGATAGGAAACCAAGTAATGTGTGTTGAGTGAGCAGCTAAGGAAGGCTATCTCTCATGTAGCTGGAGAGCGGAGAGGCTGCTGTGCTCCTCATTACTTGGTGCATAACCCAACTTGGCCTCCAAGGTGAGGCTTGGCAAGAGTCCTGCCCTGTCCCTCTGCTCCAAAAACAGTTCCCTGACTGTGCTGCAGCAGGTCTCAAGCTCTTGATCCAGACACCTGGCCTTATCTAGATAGCTGGTGTATTTTGGTAGTGATGTCCTCAGGAATGTAACTAGATCCCTGTGCTCCAGCTTAATCCAATTAATTTAGGAGTGGCATAGGAAAGAAACACCTGAACTTTTAAGAATTGGTCGCAGTAACATCCTTGTGTGCAGAACGTCATGCATGTGCTGGCTACTGCAAACAGTGTCTTGCAAGTCAAGCACAGGAGTCAGTGAGTCTTGAAACAGCCCCTGTGAAGACTCAGGCTCCCCAGTGTGAGTCCTGAATCAAGGTTAAATCGCCCGCATTTCAATCCACAAGGTAGTCAGCCCGTGCCAAGGGTGGGTTCCTTTCCTCCTCCCATTCCTTCACACAGTTCTTCAGGAACACTCCTGAGGCCAACCATCACAGAACCCTGCCCCAAGCCACAGAAGGGGAAGGTTCCAGCTGCCTCCCTTAAATTTGGGGCTGTGGCCAGACTCTTCTGTGGATTGCTGTGGCTGGAGTGGTGATGCTGGTAAACCAAAACCCTTACAGGCCTCCTACCTTGACTGCAGGTGTGCCTTTGTGGTCTTTTAGTGCCAGGTCTTGGAGATACAAAACACCATGTTACTGTCGGGAGTCACTCTTAGGTTTATTATCTGGAGTCACTCTGGAGGTTTATTATCTAGAAATAGCAATGGTGTCAGCTGAGCTCTTCCAGAACTGCAGCCAAGCAGCAATCTGAGCCACCTCATGATCCAGGACAAGCTTTCATTTGGAACTGCAAAAAGTCTTCCAAATCCCTGCATGCTCCCCTTGAAACCTGTTGATTGAGAGTTGGCTCTGGTCTACAGCCTTGCTGCTGAAGTGACCTAGTTTATGACAACTGACAAAGTTCCCCGGGCTCTGTGAGGCTGTTAACAGCATGCCCAGCTGTACTATAGCCCAGGCAGCCAGAGCTGGAGCGGCCTGTGCCAGCTCTGCAGGGCTCAGGCATGCATCAGCACAGTTCCAGGCCTGCCCCTCCCCGGAGGTGGAGAGCTGCCTGTCCTGCTCCATTATCTGATGGAGAACACTGGTGTGGCCGGTCTGCTCCCCCATCTCACCTCGTCCTGCAGGATGGGAATTTCCTGTGATGCCCAGCTCTATTACATGACTGACTTCTCCTAAGCCAGTCTTTGCATTGAGACACAGGTGAGAACAAAGCACCTCAATTATCAGTGCTCTCCTTAGGTGTAGCAAGCTTCTCCCTAAGTGGATGGAGTTGCCCTTCCCTGCTGCTCCTCCTGTCACTGGTTCGTGCTGACCTAGCTGGACAGCTTGTTTTTACAAGGTGATGTGGTTTGAGTGCTTGTCTCTGCTGCCCTTGGAGCTGGATTGTAATCCTGGAAGGCACTTGTGGGTCAGTCCGTCCTCAGGCTGCTGGAACTCTCCCGTTCATTGTTGGGGATGAACACGGAAGTAATGGCTCCGCATCTAACTTCATTTTCTTCTGTTTGTGAATCCCATCCTGCTTTTCCTGCCCCAGAGTGTTGGAAGAACTCCTTTGCCTTTCCTCATTGTTTTCCTTTTGTTCTCCTCCTAAACCTCTTCTAGATGAGCTCTATGCCCAGAAACTGAAGTACAAAGCAATTAGTGAGGAACTGGACCACGCCCTGAATGACATGACTTCCATGTAAATATGAGCTGGCTGGCGTTCGCCTCTCGCTTCAGCAGGCTGGACCGCCAGTGCTTGCTTGGTTTGCTGTGGTTTTAGTTGGAGAATCGATGGCGCTGTGCCGTCCAGGTTACTTCTACAGATCTGCCCAAGGTGCCCCAGCATGCCGTCTTCTAACTCTAGGTCCTTGTGATCTTCATGTGTAACCAATTGCTGTGCTGGCCTGAAAGGGTTCTGACTGAAATTCGAGTGTAATTCTCATTCCCACTGGGAAAGGCTTTCTCAGGAAATGTGGCTTTGTCATCTGCTGGAGCCACTGGGCCATGGTCTCGGGATTCCTTCTGGAAGAGGCTGTGGATAGTGCTCAGGTGGATTCCTTAGGAATTGCCACAACAGGCTTGAGATGGGCCGGATCATGAACTGATCTGTGGAAGTAGCTGAACTTGTGTGTTTCTGCAACTTTGCTCCTCAGCTTTGTGTTCAGATCTGCAGTGGGTGCTGCTAACAACTGCTCCGTCTGGTCCTTGCACTAACCCAGGAGAGGCCAGGTCCTCACCCCACAGAGAAGAGCCTTAACATGAGTGTCCCAAAGTTCCCTAAGCAGAGTTTGCTGTGCTCAAACATTTAAGCTTCTCTTAAAATTAGTGTCTTCTTCTGTCTCACACAGATAAGTCTTGTGATTCCAAACTCCACTTTGGATTTGTCTCTCTGCTTGGTGGCTTGTTCTGCATCTGCACCCGGCATTCACGCTCTCTTCATCTCACTCTGAATTCCAGTACCTTTTTCCAGTTACTGTGCGCAGGCATCTTTGGGAATGGGTTCTGTAAAGACACTGAAGCTTGATAGCAGCAGCAGCAGCCCCCCAGTTCTGCTGCACTTGTTTCTGAACAAAGCTCCCTCTGTGTGACCTGATGTGCCAGACACAGCCTGCTCTGAGGGGCTGCCCTTTCTGTGTCGGGGGAGCTGGGAGGATGTTGTTCTCATCTGCATATCTTGTGTGGAGCCATAAAGCTCCTTTTGTATTTCTCTTGCCTCTTGCTCAAGCATGATGTCACCTTTTTTAAGGAAAACAGTTCTTGTATAAATGGCTGTTGCTTTTGAGAAATGGGTTTCTAGTGACCACTTGCTGCTTTAGAGGAACTGTTTCAGCGTTGCCTTCAAACCGGTGTCACCCTTGGTGGAACACAGACCTCACTAGCACGCTGGATTTTTCTTTGGGGTGTGTTACTGGCTCCCAGATGTGATGGCAGCTCTGCAGACAGGGCCGGTGGGGTCAAGCGGGAGGCTGGGAGTTGCAGCAGGAGGCCCTGGAGCTGTGCCTGACTGAAGACACTCCTCATTCCTGCCTGCTCTGGAGCGTTCACCAGCACTGTTGCCCAACGCTGCCTTGCAGTGGGAGGTCACTAGTCAGGGTGTGGAAGGCAATAAATACTGTGTGAGCTCTGGCTGGTCTCCACGGGGGCAGAACTCTTGGGTGTGAGGTGCTGCCTGTGCTGGAGGGGAGGGACGTATGGCCTCTTGCTTCAGGAATGAGAAGGCACTGCAGCAGGGCTTTGAGCATCTGAGCCAGGGAATCTTTTGCAGAGCCCTCCCTTCCCCATGCAGGGGCTGAAGGCTGCAGAATCCTTCTAGGAGCATGGCATGGAGCTTCCCACTGAGCACTGCCACTGGCAGTGGGCTGTGAATGCCTGGCGTGTGTCACTGCTGCACTGTTGCTAGTTGATCTGGTATGATAAACACTGGTCAGCCTCTCAAAACACTATGTGCTGCCTCATGGTGGTTGGTCAAATACCTTTTCCTTTCTGGATCGGTTCATCTGCCACAGTGCCCGAAGAGCCCTTCGTGACCAGAGTTCTGATGACATGGGACACTTCCTGTGGCTTTCTCAGGTTTGTGCCCTTCTGGTCTCCACATGACAGCACTGGCAGTCAGGATAACCTACGCACACTCACCTGCCCCAGCCTGTCCCACTCTATCTTTGGTGGCAGATCTGAGTGGGGAAGGAGGGAGCATTCAAGGAATTTCAAAGTGTGGTCTGACTCTCCTGGGATGTGGGGCAGTAGCTGTGCCCTGTAAGCACAAAGCAAGAACCCAGAACTCTTCAGTAACCCAACTGCAGCTGGAGTTGAGGATCTGGATCCTGTGGGAGGGACAGGGCTTCTGTAAATGTGAAGGCTTCCAGTCCGGTGTTCCATTGTCAGGTCTTAAGACAACAGGGATGCCATCATTGTCAGTATCTGAAGGGAGGGTGACAGAGGATGAATCAGGTTCTGCTCAGTGCTGCCCAGCAGTAGGACAGGCAACACATAGAAACTGATGCCCAGGAAGTTCCACCTGAACACGAGGAAGAATTTCTTTCCTATGTTGGTAACTGAGCACTGAGCAGATTGCTCAGAGAGGGTGTGGAGTCTCACTCGCTGGAAATATTCCGAAACGATCTGGACACAATCCTGTGCGATGTGCTCTGAGATGACCCTGCTTGAGCAGGGAGGTTGGACCAGATAACCCACAGTGGTCCCTTTCAACCTCACCCCTTCTGTGATTGTTAGTGGGTGGGAGGTGGCAGCCTGCCCTTGGGAAGTGCCTCTCTCCTCATGGGGAGGTCTGGTTGCATCCTGACTCTTGCTATGGGGAGCTGGTGGCTCTGCTCTGCATGGTGGTGTTTCAGGGGATGTTATCTAAGGCTGGGCTGTGGCAGGCCCTTTCCCCACTCATCCGGAAGGAATCCACTCTGGGTGGTGGATGAGTATGTGGGTAGGTGATGCAATGTCTACCCTGGGAGGTTTTGGAGGCATCTGGTCTGACTGGATTGCTGGGCTTGTGCAGGCTGGTTACTGTGAGCTGTGCTGTGACATGGAGTGCTGCAAACATAGGTTAACTGACCAAGAGGGCCAGGTCCTGGGGCTCCCCATGTCCTGGGGCTCCCTGGGTGGCAGGGATAGCTGGTGAGGCTGCCCTGGGGCTGGGCAGAGAAGGGAGCAGGCCAAACATAGGGTAGCTGCTGCAGACCTGGGCAAGTGTTCTCTGTGGAGAAGCTGTTCCTGAAGTCTGGGAAGGGTCATGCTAAACACTGCAGTCTGCTACCTTGTGCAGGTGAATCATCAGGTCCCTGTCCACAAGCAGGAATGTTTACTTGAAAGCTGTGAGCTGTTGCACCAAGTCCTACTGAGCACTCTAATCCTCTGCTGCTCGGGAGACCCAGGACCAGCCTGGATCACCTGGGGCTGGGGACTGGCATGGGGGCTGCTCAGAATGGAGCCAGAGTCCCTCACAGCAATAGTAGCTGTTGTGCAAGGCATGGGCCAGGATGGTGTGTACCCACAACTTCCCTCAACTTCCAGATTGTGGTAGGACAGAAATCATTGGCTTCTCTGGCTGTGCCTTGGTCCCTTGGTGGCTTTAAAGAAGGGACAATCAATCAGCATTACTGCCCTGTCCTGCAGAGCCTGTGCAGTTAGAGCAGGTCCCAAGAACTGAGAGAAACTGAGGGTGAAGCTGAAGTTGAGCTTCCCCCTCTGTGTTCAGGTGTCACATTGGAGAGACTGAGCTGAGACTCTGGGGAGAACAACATGCTTTGGCTGCTCCATGTAAACACTTGACTTTCTGGAATTTTACCCAGCTAGGTCTTGTTCAAGAGCAAAATATTCTGAGGTCAAAAGCAATGAGGAATGGTGTAGCGCCCCTTCAGAGGATGTCTGAGATTCCTAGGACCTCACAGTACAAGGATTAGAGGAGAAGCTCAAGGCCAAGGCTGTGCTCTAGCCTCACTCCTCCAGCAGAGGCATCACACTATGTGTCACTGCAGGTGGTGCTGCCAGGTTGGAAGATGATGTGTAAGGATTTTTCACTGCCTGGAATCCCCCTAGGTGCAGGAATTGGAGCTGTCAGGCTGGGAGGACTCTGCCCATGCAAATGAGCAGGGAAAGATGGTGAATGTGTTCTCTAGAGTGGCCACCCAGCCCTGAAAGGTGACAGATTCTGGAAAGGGACCAAACTGATTCTCCCTTTCCATGGAGCTGCTGATGAGCAAGAATGCTTGGCATAAGCCTTGAGGATGCGTGTGGCTGCTAGACCCCTGTGGGGCTATAAGGACAGGGACTGGAAAGGCCACAGCTGCAGAGGCAGTGGCAGCTTGTGCCCTGCTCATGTAGCTGTTCTGGGGCAGATGTAAAAGAGGACCCTGTGCTCCAGAAGTCTCTCTGTCCTGTGCCTGAAGCAGTTGCTGCCTTGCCTTCGGTCCTATCTGGGTTGTTAGTGTGGCACCAGGCATGTTCTCAGAGGAGGGTCTTCCAGACCAGGGATGAGATGATGTCATTCTCGGTTCTTCTGGTGTGCCTGTCCTGCTGTTCAAACCCCGTCAATCCCACTGCAGTGTGATGTGGCTCCCTCTGGAAGCTATTTCTGGTACAGCCGTGGCAGGACTTGTTTCTGCAATGTGCTCCACAGGCTTAAAGCACATCCCAGGTCTCTGTCCTCATTGGGTTCCAGCCCAGCCCAGCCCAGCCTGCAGGCTCCTCTTCTGGTGTCTCCTTTTCCTTTGCCTTTGCACATCTTTGACAGCACTTTCACTTCTGCCCACATTTGGTTTCCTCTGTGATCTTCCTGAGCTGAAGCACAAGTTAGAGAAAGACAAACCTTTGGGAATAGCCCAGGCTGTCCTCAGAAGCACACGTTATGGAGACAGCTTTTTTGATGTGCTCATCTTGATGCTCTACTAACCTTCCCTTTCTCTCTTTTTCTCTCTTCCTCTTGCTTCCCTTATCCTGTCGCTGCTGCAGAGCGCCTGTACAGCCAGCTTGAGAAAAACCGCCTGCTCTCTAATGAGCTGAAGTTAACGCTGCATGATCTGTGTGACTGAGAAGGGGCCCACTAATCCCATTAAACAAGCTTATTGCAACCACCAGTGCTGTGGACCACAGTGAAATCTGATCATTAAGACTGGCAGACTTGCGAATTTTATGCAGTTGCTGCTTTTTAATGAGGCACTTGGATTTATCCTGTAACTTATTTAAGCATTTTTTAAATGTATAAAGATAACCTCTATTCTTGGTGAAGTCACCCCCAGACTTGGCTGTTTTTTGAGCAGTCTTGTTTGCTTGTCCAGGGGGTCCCACCTGGCTCCTCTATGGAACCAGAATAGCTGCAGCCCCCAAATGAGGGGTGGGGTGAAATTAGACTTATGTCTGCTTGAAGCTGCCTGTCGAGTGCTACAACTTAATTTACTATTAGCTGAATGACTGTAGGATTTCCTGGTGCATGGAATGATGGCTTCTACCAATAAATGACTGACCCTGTGGTCTGTGAGACACTGCATACCTGTAGTACATTCCTGTCTAGGGGAGTCCTAACTGTGAAGGTTTGGGCGCAGCAGTAATTTCCCAGGCCTGACCCCAGTGCAGCTGCAGAGCCCTGAAATGGGTTGGGAAAGCTCACAGACATCTTGACAGCAAGTGCCAAAATGCACAGCCTTAAGCTGTGTCCTGGGTGCTGTCAGGAAGCGTTTAAATGCTGCCGGTGCTCATGCTCGAGGAAGGCTGTTCTCTCTCTGTGCAGTTTCTGGCCCTGGGGAGGTTGGGAGTGGCTTTGGGAATCTGCCTGCACCTAAAGGACATTTTTCTACAGCCTGTCTGTCCAGCGTCCCAGCGTGTGGATGTCTCCAGTGATATGGGTGGGCTCACCTTTGGAGTAAAGCCTACTTAGAGCACTAGCTGCTGATCTGCTCTCCTCCTGGCTTAAGGAACATGTGAGAATTGACTGCACAGCTGCCTGTAGTGTCGGGCAGAGTGCAGCTCCCTCACTTCTCGCTCTCTGCCTGTCACTGCCCCAGCTCCTGCCCCGCTGCCCTCCAGGCTGGCGGTCTGCTCCCTGCTGCTGGGCTTGGCATCCCTGCCCTGTGCTGAGGGGAAGGGGGGCACAACCAGCTGTAGTTCCAGGGGGTGGTTTCCAAGAGTGTGTTGCTCTTGGGTGCCTTGCTGGGCCACGTGTGTCAGCTGTGGAGGTATGGAAGCCCTGGGAAGAGCTGGCTGCAGTCAGAGACACCTGCATGTGAAACACTGCCTAGAGCTCTGGCTAAAGGTGCACCGTGGCCATGGTGACTGGGAGTGGGAGAGGCGAGGGCTACACACAAGCCAGGTAACCTCAGAGCTTCCAGCTGCACCCAGCCAGGCACTCTGGTCCAAGGATCGCTGCGGCGGTGTGTGGGGAAGGGGTTGGCACAAGCTTTCTTTGGCAAAGGACTCTCGGTTGTTTGATGCTGGTTTGTAACTCTGAACTCTTGTTTTCTGCCAGATAAACTGAAATCCACCAAAGAGGAGCATCTCTGCACGCAAAGAATGCTGGACCAGACCCTGCTAGACCTGAACGAGATGTAATGGATCCCTGCCACTGCCTCTGCCAAGCGATGCCAGCCCAGCTGCTGCTGCCCTCTGACCCTGGGGACCAGAGTTTACTTTCTGTTGCCAACTTGACCAAACACAAATCTCCTTTGTTCCAGGGTTAAAGGCCACCAGGTTGGGCAGAGCTTCAAACAGCATCATTAAGGGAAATAAACAATGCAATAATGTTTGGAGAGCATGTTTGAGATGTACACATTTTGTAACTACCTTTTTTTGTAGCAACCATTATAAACATTCCAAATAACGTGTGAGGCTGGTGAGCTACACTTCAAAGCTCTTGGCTTTAAAATTTGGTATTAACCTTCTGTTAATTGGTTTTGGGCCGCCCTGCTTTGGCAGGGCAGGAAATGGATGTGATGGTTCTGGCTGGGAGTCAAGAGTAGCCAGGCTAGGGATGAAAACCTGTTGGGAAAACTTCCTTTCCAAGAGCTGTGTGCCAAAAGCGCAGTTCAGTTTTTCAGCTTTAAGGTAACTCTGTGATGGGAAGGAACAACTTGGGTGAAAGGCATCTCTTTTTTTGGTTTGTTTTTTTTTCTTTTTTAAGCCAAGCCAGTCATCTGAACAATTGAACCTTCACAGGGGTTGTGTCCCTTCCCCTCCACACCTGATGGGCTTAGAGAAGCCACTGCCCCTGTAACCCATTGCTACCCTGGGGCTGACTTTGCCTTCACTAAGTGCTGATGCACCAAGCTTCACTGCTCATCACTGGGTTACACTTAACAGCTTAAGTACAACAGCCTTGTGTTCTTGGAGAAGTGTTTTTGCCTACCTGGAGGGAGGGAGCCAAGCCTTCCCTCCTGGCCGGGACTGCTCTTACTGTCTTAACTGGGTACAAGCCATCTTGCTGTGCATTGCTGATGTGTCGTGGTTGTGAGGTGTGAGTGTGGCAACGTCACACTCGCAGCGTGTAGCTTGTGGTTTGAGCATGCTGCTTGGTTGTAGCAGTTTTTGGGGCCAATCTGGAGACAAAAACCCTATCCAGTGTTTTGATACTAAATTGAAAAATTGTGTTACTGTCTTTTGAAATAAAAACTGATCCCTCCACATGGCTGCTAGCTGCAGAGCTTTATTATGCGGGCTTGTGGGGGATGAGGGTGGGGATGAAGACTGGGGTACGTGCCCATCTCTTGGGGATGAGACCAGGCATAGGGTAAGTAGCACTTCCCAGGGCTGGAGTGCAAAAGCAGGACTGTGGTGATGAGATCCTCAGTCAGTTTGGCGATGACACTGAGTTGGGTGGAACTGTTGATCTGCTGGAGGCAGGAAGACTGCAGAGGGATCTGTACAGGCTGGAGCAATGGGCTGAGGCCAGTGGTATGACGGTCAACAAGGCCAAGTGCCGGGTCCTTGGGTCACCGGAACCCACTGCAGTGCTCCAGGCTTACAGAAAAGTGGCTGGAGAGCTGGAAAACAACCTGGGAGTGCTGGTTGACAGCAGCTGTACATAAAGCGGTGTGTGCCCAGGTGGGCAAGAGGCCAAGGGCAGCTGGCCTGTACAAGCCATGGTGTGGTGGTGGGACCAGGGCAGTGCCCATCCTCTGTGCTGGGCACTGCTGAGGGACCTCAAACCCTGGGGTCAGTTTTGGGCCCTTCATGACAAGAAAGAGATTGAGGAGCTGGAGTGCATCCAGAGAAGGGTACAGAGCTGGGGAGAGGGGCTGGAGCACCAGAAGCAGCTGAGGGAGCTGGAGGGAGGCTCAGCCTGGAGAAAAGGAGGCTCGGGGGGACCTTCTCACTCTCNTCAGCCTGGAGAAAAGGAGGCTCGGGGGGACCTTCTCACTCTCCACAACTCCATGACAGGAGGGGGCAGCTGGAGGGGGTATCAGGCTCTGCTCCCAGGGAACAAGGGACAGGACAAGAGGAAATGGCCTCAGGTTGCGCCAGGGGAGGTTTATACTGGATATTAGAGAAAATTTCTTTGCAGGAAGGGTTGTCCAGCCCTGTCACAGGCTGCCCCATCCAACCTGGCCTTGAACACTTCCAGGGATGGGGCAGTCTGTGCCAGGGCCTCACCACCCTCACAGGGAAAAAATTCTTCCCAATATCCCATCTAACCTCGCCCTCTGGCAGTGTGAAGCCATTGCCCCTTGTCCTGGCACTCCAGGCCCTTGTCCAAAGTCCTTCTCCAGCTTTGCTGGAACCCCTTTAGGCACTGGAAAGCTGCATTTTCCTGAGCTAGGGACGGTTTGGAGGGCAGAAGGGACCATCTCAAAAAAAACCCAAATCCTGAGTTCAGGGTCTTCCCATGGGGGAATGGGCATGGCTGTGGCTGTGAGGCAGGAAGCTCTCACCTGGTTTAGTGGCCTGGCAGTCCAAGAGGCTGCTGCAAATCTAACAGGGAGTGGGGCTGAGGGGCTGTTGTCCTGCCTGTGCTAAGCAGTGGGACACAGGGTTGTGCAGTCAGAACAGGAGGGCTGTTTTCTGAGCTCTTACTGTTGACTGGTGTCAACACCAAAACCTGAAGTAGAGGGATCATCAGGTGAGGGACAGTCAGCTGCTTTTACAGAATTAAAACTTGCCCTTAAGCATTATGACTTTGAACATCGCCACCACTCTGTTATGGCACCTCGAGGGTCCCGCGTTCTTCCAGCAGTTCAGCAGTGAGAATGGGCACTGTGCAAGCTCTGTGCCTGGCACAGCATACTCCTCTCTTGGTTTATCAGTCCCCTCTGACACAGAGTTCCAGCTGGATGTGATCTCTCCACCCTCCTTCCCAGGTATGACCGATCCGATTTGTAGTTAAAGAGACTGTAAAGGCAAAAACAACATTTTGGAGCCTGATTCTAAGTTTCTCCAAATGCTTCAACCTCCCTGAGTAGTTCCATGGGTGCTCTGAGGACATCCGTATTCTCTTCTGATAAAATGAAAATAACGAGAGAATTCCTGCACTACAACAAGGATGTTAATGTGTGAGCCCATTTGCTCTTCCTAATTGCACTGTGTTGTAGAAGCTGGATTTTTGAGAAAGTAAGTAAATTATAAGCTCAATTATAAATCCATTATGTTTCCTTTTTCTTCAGGAATATACTCTTCCTTCACAACTGCATCCACCCTATTGGCAGTGGACAGCTCAGTCTTAAGGCAGAAGCAGCCTGAATATTTTCACATGCAGTGATTTGAAAACTGAAGTTGGCATTTCTCCACTTGATGGGCTTCTCTCTAAATCCCACCAGTTAACTCAACTGCAGACTAACAACAGAAGTGGGCCCTGGAGCTGGGAAAGCCTATGTAAGGATTGCCTTCATGCCACTTCTCTGCTGCTTGCTGTTTTTTTAATCGTGGATTGTTTGGATTCAGGAATTAGTTGTCAAATGATTTAGATACTTAGAGGATGAAGAATGAGAATGCTTCTGCTTCAGTCCCTGATTCCTGCCCAGAAGAGTTTCACAGTGACCACTGCTGCCACTGCCCTGTGCCCGTCCTCTGTTCCTCACTAAAATCTGGGTTCTGGCAACAGGAACAGATTCAGATGGCATCAGAAATCAGCATTGCTGCCACTCTCCTTGCTCTGGGACAAGGACTAATGCAACTTTCAGGTTTCCAAGCCAATTTAGGAATGCTTCTACTATTACTCCCCAGATTAATAATTTTCAAAAATTGAGTTGCATTTCTAACGAAAACCATATTACCAAGTTGCTGTTGATGGCTCTTGGGAGCAAACCTTGTGTTTTATTTCAGGTTTCACCATCTGCGCAGGAGACAGGAGGACGCTGGAAGTGAAGCTGTATGTGGTGGCTGTGTAAGTTTATGGCACCAAAGTGTATTTATCTGATGGGAATGTGTGTTTACTTAACAACGAGCAGCTGCCAAATGGAGTGCTATGGGTAATTGTGCTACAGATTTTAGCACTAATAAGGAAATGAGAGAGTGGGAAGGGACTTAAGCCTCGCTGTGATGTCATCTCAGTCTCTCCCACACATACAATTCTGTTCCCATATATTCCCCAAAAATCCTCTGTGTGACAAACCACTACAGAAATACAAAATTCTGGGAGTATTTTTGGAGAGTGCACTGGGTTTTCCTTGGAAGGGAACACGCTTTCCACTGATTTCTGCCAATTCACAGAACTTGAGAATAACTCACCATTGTAAAACAGAACTGTTTTCTGTTCTGCAGGTAAGAGGCAAAGATGGTAGTAGTTTTCTTCAGATTTTTTTCTCTAGTTCCTCAGGTCATAAAATAACACTCTTGTTCACATCCGTGTGAAAGAAACTGCTCTGTGCTCCAGGTTATTCCATAGAGTTCAAAGAGAGACTGCTTTGGGCTGGGAGGGACCTTAAAGATCAACCCATTCCACCCCTTTGCCATGGGCAGGGACACCTTCCAACAGACAAGGTTGTTTCAAGCCCCTGGACACTTCCAGGGATGGGGCAGTCGCAGCTGCTCTGGGCAACCTGTGCCAGGGCCTCACCACCCTCATAGGGAAAAATTTCTTCCCAATATCCCATCTAACTCTGCCCTCTGGCAGTGTGAAGTCATTCCCCCTTGTCCTGGCACTCCAGGCCCTTGTCCAAAGTCTCTCTCCAGCTTTGTTGGAAACTCCTTTAGGCCCTGGAAGGGGCTCTAAGGTCTCCCCAGAGCCTTCTCTTCTCCAGGTGGACACCCCCAGCTCTCCCAGCCTGGCTCCAGAGCAGAGGGGCTCCAGCCCTTGGAGCACCTCTGTGGCCTCTGGACTTGCTCCAGCAGCTCCATGTCCTTCCTGTGCTGGGGACCCCAGAGGTGGAGGCAGCACCGCAGGTGGGGCCTCACCTGAGCCGAGCAGAGGGGCAGAATCCCCCCTTTACCTGCTGCCCACGCTGGGGGATCAGCCCAGGACAGTGTTGGCTTTCTGTGCACTGGTCTGCCGGCACACATTCTCTGTAAGGTTTCCATAGACAATTCCTTCTGCAGTTCCTGTAGCTGTGAGCTGACTCCAAGAGGTCTCAGAAATGTGAGAAACCAGACACTTGGATAGAAAGTAAAAGAAGAAAAATTTCTTTTTTCCAAGAAAAATGGAATTGCAGCAGCAATTCCTGAACTTTGCTCTGACACTGGAGCAGTGGCAGCTCTCACACAAGCCATGAGCAGCACGGCCTCTCCTTACCTGACCAGGTGCAAGTCCCTGGCGCACTCACTCTGTGCCAAGTAGTGTTCTTGCAAATGATTTTCAGACAAAGTTTTCAAGTGAAGGTGTCCCAGGACCACTCTCTCAACACTGAATTAGATGTAGTTTTTGAAGCTGATGAAGCTGTTGAGCAAGTTGCTCTGTGCCAACTGGCCTCAGCACCTGGCAATGTAAATTAAATGTGTTCAGGAACTATGAACATAGTCACAGACTCCTGTCTCTAATTTTATACAAAGCAAGACATAATGGAGGCAATGCAGCATGTCAGAGTGACAGTTTGATTACCTTAGAAAAGAAACAGCTGTTTGATACACGGTTTTTAAGCTTAGGTTTAAGTCTAAGCAATTGATAGAAATCTTCTCTGCTGTATTTCAGGCCTGCTCAGGCTCATATCAAGTGCCTAATTCTGGTGGGGGTGTCCACATTTCAGCTGGGGTAGAGTTAATTTTGCCTAGTTCTGTTACCTGTCATTGGCTAACCGTTCAAAGCATGAGCTTTCTCCCTTTGGTGGTAAACTGCTTTGGGGGAAGATTGCTTCCTTTTCCCCTAGCTTTAGGATGGCTCTGCAGTTCACCTCCCTGTGCCAGGCATCTGTGAACAGGACATGAAGATTTACCTTCCCATCACTCTGTCACTTGTTGTCCTTGTATTTCCACACCATCCCTTGGAAGTCTTATATCAATACAAACTTCAGGTGCAGTAGACTATGGAGGGCTTCTTGGTGTGAGAACCTCTTCCAGAAGGGAAGTTAGTTAAAAATGTTGAGCCAGTTGAGGCATAACGAGGATCCTGAGCACTGATTGGATCAAACTATTCTTGTCTTCCTTCTCTAGTCTTGCAACGACTCGCCTTCCACACTCCTCCCTCCAGCAAACCCCATTATTTTTGTGATAAAGTCATGTACTCTTTTCCTTTTTCCACAGATGCCATACTCCTGTCCTCAAGAGTTCTTCCCCCCACCCTGTGCTTTTCCTCCCTCTTCCTCTCTCATGTGCTTTGGGTGCACTGTTCTCTGGTCCTAGCCCTGTATTCCCAGATTGTTTGCTGTTCACTTGACTGTGCAGCAAAGTTCACTGGATTTTTGATCTGTTGACAGCAGTGTGTAAGAGCAGCCAAGAAAGATGCACTTTCCTCCTGTTCTTTCCCAGACTTTGGTCTTTGATCACCTGAGGTAAATGGTCTCCCTGTGTCTGGGGTAAATGGTCTCCCTGTGTCTGAGCTGGGAAAATGAAGTTTATTTGGTTTTCTTTAGGCTGTAGGACAAGCCTGAATGTAGTTCATTTGACTTCTGACGGTCCATTGCAAGACATGACATGACTTTGAAAAGTACTTTGAGATGTTCAGCTGTGAGTCCCAGAAGTGCTGCTGCTGGGGTTACTTGGGGTTTTCTTCATTACTCTCAGGGGTGGGGACAAAACGTACACCAGGTAGATCAGCCATGCCCACACTACACCACAGACACTCAGTGCGGCTCCCTGGAAACCTCTGTGCCCACACCACCCACAGACACTGTCTTGGTTTTAAAAGACAGGTGTCTGTAAGGAAGGCAGGAACCTCCCTTGGAATGGAAAATACAACCCCCTTCCCTTCAGATTGTTATAATTTTGAAATTAAGGGGGCTTTCAGGCAAATGTATGAGGAATAGGAATAACAGTTCTTTACTTATATATAACAAGGTAAACAAACAACAGTAACTATGGCAGTGGTACCAAACAGAAGCAGTAACCCAGTGCCAGCCTCTCTCGGCTGTCAGGCCCTTTCCCCTTCGGTGCAGTGACGCTCGCAGCCGGCAGGGGGCGCTGGCGGCTCCCGGTGAGCAGGGCGGGTGCGATGGTTCCCCCGCGGCTGCAGGGGGCGCTCCGGAGCGAGCTCGGGCACCACGCGGGAATGGCGGATGGAAAAGCTTCCCTCACAAACCCCCTGGGGCAGCTGATCCCGGTGCCCAGCCGGACCCTCGGGAACAGCAGGCTGGAACAGCAGGGACCAACACAGAATCCCGGGCAGTAGATGAGATGTATCAAACGCCGGAGTAGAAGTGGGAGTCCCGGGACGTCTGGGCAGGCAGGGGGTGTGCTGGTACAATGTAGCAAAATCCCACAGCAGCAGCAGCAGACGAACGGTGGTGGGGGGAGGAGGCAGAGCAGCGTCAGCTCAGCTCCCCAGCAGGGCAGGGAAAACGGGCTTAGGATCCCGGGTGGGGAGGGGTCTCCCTGAGGCACCCCAGCAGATGGTGGAAAGGTGTCTCCTTTTAGTGAGGTAGGGTGTAAAAATAGGGTCCCCTGTGCAAGAGCCGCTCCCAGAGAGAGCAAGCTCCACTCACGGTTGGAGGAAAAGCAGCAGAAGGTAGAAGCCTGCGGTGATGGTGAATTCTCTCCACAGCGATGCAGCCTCCTTCCCCTCTGAACGCCAGATCACAAGTGAAGCTGGGGCCCCACCCAACCCCCTCTTCCTAGGTAAAAGAGGGCCAGTTGGCCGGGGCTCCTCCCCAGCCAAGTCCTTTGTCTCCCTCAAGTACCTTGGTAATGACTCCCTCTCAGCAATGTACATGTGTGGGGAAAAAATTCTTTCAAAAGAAAAAGAAAATAAAAAGAGAACTCTTAAAACCCCAACAGACACACAGCCTGGTTCCCCGGACACCACTGTGCACATGTGGCACACACACATGTCCCAGTCTGTGTCCCCCTTGCCCAGACCTCCCCACAGCTTCCCCCAGGGCCGGCAGGGAGCCATCAGCGACCCCCTCTCCACTCCCCTGTTCCAGCCCACCCCCTCCGCATGGCTGCTGCTGCCATGCTGTGGTGTGAGGCAATCGGATCCCCACACCCCAGTCTGGGGTCCACCCTTTTGCTCCAGGAGACTCCCTCATGCACTAGCAGGAGCCCCAGCCCAGCCCTGCCTGGATCATGACAATCCAGGCCTGGAAAGAAGAGGCGCTGTTTATCGGGGCATAGAGGGTGTCCCTCCATTACAGCCATTGAGCTGGGGGGGCCCCATGGCCCCCAGGGCCCTGGGCAGGGGGTGCAGTGGTACCACCCTCACCCAGCCAAATCAAAATAATAAAATCAGACTTTGGTCCTGGCAATACTGGCAGGGGAGGGAACTGGTTGGTCTGTGTAGTGAAATAAGGCAGTTTGGGGGGATCCCTGGCAGGCAGAACCCTGGGGGCCCAGGGAGGCTCAGAAGATCTGGCAGGATGGGCCTTAGCTGTGCATGGATGTTCTGCCTGCTCACCTGCTCCACTCCTACCCCCTAATCACTGTGGTTTGGTCGCCCTTCCAGCTGGACCCAATGGGCAGAGGGATAAGGGAGCACCAGGCACTCCAGGACACCCTGAGCACAGATGGTGTTAGCCTTGGACCCGTTGTGGCTAACCCGGTGTGAGCACCTGGGTGTGGCAGGTGGGTAAAAGCCACCTGGGACCAGCAGAGCGGGAGTAGCCTGGGCGCTGTAGCTGCCTGGAGGTATCAGCTCAGTCCCACAGATCCTGAAAGGCTTCTGGGCTTGGAGCAGGACTGGGGCAATTGCTTAAAGGCGTGGTTGACTATGGGCTTAAATGCAGCAGATCCCTCCTCTGGACCTGCCCCCTTTGGCCAGCAGGCATGGGGTCACAGAGGCTGCGTTGTGACCATGGCACTCACTGAGTCCACGGGTCACTGTTTGGGGACATGGTGGTGGCGGCAGCAACAAGGACAGCAACAGGACCATGCTCAGATGGGACAGCAGGGACACAGCAGGATGGAGGAGTTGGAGCAGGGGCACAGGAGTGAACGGAGGAGTTGGGATAGGGACACTTGTCAGTAGATGAAAGAGTTGGTACAGGGACACTGGCAGGGGATGGAGCTGGGACAGAGACATGGTAGCATTTGGAGGAGTTGGGACAAGGACATGGCAGTGGATGGAGTAGTTGGAACAGGGACATGTGGCAGCCAGGGCTGGTGGGGCTCAGCCCTGTGGGAAGCCTCACCCAGGGACATTGTCCATGCCTGTGTCCCTTGAGGGGCTAAGCCCCCACTATGGGCTGTGACCTCCAACCTCACCAGGCTGTCACCCCCCACTCCATGCTGTGACCCCCTCTCTGTGCTGCACCCCTGCTCCAGGCTGTGTCCCCGCTCTGGTGCAATGGCCATGGCCAGGTCCATGCCCAGCTCAGCCCAGCTCTGCCCTGGAGCACCATGCAGCACTTCCAGAAGGTTCCAGGACTGCCCCAGCTGGCTCTGCTGCTCTCCCCTGAGCCAAACCCCACCAAGGGGCAATGAGCTGCTCCAGTTCCTGGCTCTGAGGTGGCAGATCCATCCCCAAAAGGGACACACAGCCCTGCACTGCCTGGCTCTCTCGCACCATGGAGTCACACAGGAATTGGAGGGGGAGTAGGAGGCATTAAGAGGGGAAGAGGGGTAAGAGGACCACAGGCCTCCCTCTCCCCCAGCCTGGAGTAGCTCAGGCTCCCAGCAGTGTCCCTGTACTGTCCCCTGCCATGGCAAGCCTCACCTCACCTCTGATAGAGCAGCTGGAATTAACCAGAGCCACTCCTGCAGGATCCTGCGGCTTCAGGCTCTCTGAAGCTGCCGGTCCCCAGCCCACGGATTTGACATGTATGCATTATGCTCTGAACCCCTTTGCTTTGCCCCTGAGGAAGGTTCAGCCACAGGGTCAGAGGTGACACCACGGTGACAAGGTGGCACTGGTGGGGCTATGGGTGGGGAAAAGCCTGTCTGGCCCATGGGGAGCCCCCGAGGATACAGCCTCCCCCCAGCAGCTCTGTCCCAGTGGATGTGAGGACAGAGCAAGGGACAACCTCTGTCTCCAAAGTGGGGCAGGTGGGACAAGGAGCCTCAGGACTCCTCCAGCCCTGGGGCAGCTCCTGCCTCACAGCCCTGAGGCAAGGGAAGGATGGAAAACACTACTCCACAAATGCCTCTGTTAAAAGTCATAAGGAAATGGAAACCCAAAATCGTGGGGAATTGCAGCTCGTCTCCTGTTGGGGACCAGCCCAGCCAGGCGCTGCGCTGGCTGGGCTCCGGGCCCTCCACTGCACCTGGGCACAGCACTTCTCAGGAATTTCAGAGGCTCTGCAGAGGAAAGAATCCATAAGGCCCTGGGAGCAAGTTTGGGTTAGAGTTTGATAAGGGTGCAGAGGGACCTGCCAGGTGGCCTAGGGTGGGGTGCCAGGAAGGACCTGGGGACACCAGGGGCCCCAGGGAAGCATCACTGTCAGCAGCTGCTGCAGGGGTCTCTGCTGCAGCTGCTGCACTGGAAAATGGAGGTGGGGGGGGTCTCTGCTGGACTTGCAGTGTCTCCAGGATACAGAGTGGTGAAGGTGGGGGTCTCTGGAGGACAGGATGGTGAATGTTCTTCGCTCTGGGGAATGGAGGAGGGGGTTCCCTGCTGCCCTGGGTGGAAAGTGCAGGAGGCGGGGAGATGAAGACGGCATCTACCTTGTCCTGGCAGATGAAGGTGGGGGTCTCTGCTACCCTGGAGGATGGAGGTGGGAGCCTCCACTGAACTGAGGATGAAGGGCTGATGCAGGTAAGGGCATCTACTGTCCTGGTGGATAAAGATAAGGGGTCTCCTCTGTCCTGGGTGCTCGATGATGGGTTTTCTGCTCTCCTGGGAGATAAAGGTGGGGGGTCTCTGCTGCTCTGAGAGATGAAGGCAGGGGTGTATGCTGCCGGTCTATGCTGCCGTGGGGATGAAGATGAGGGTCTGTCTCCCTTGTCCTGGCAAAAGGTGGCACGAGTCTATGCTGTCATGGGGGATGAAGAAGGGGGTCTCTTACATCATCTCTGATGTCTGAGAGATGAAGACGGGTCTCCACAACCAAGCTTAACTGGGGCGTGCGGGCGATTAACCGGGGTGGGTGGATGATTAACCAGGGTGGGCGGGCGTGAGCCGGTGCCATGAGGCGGCAGCTGCTGGGTTTTCGGGCTGTTTCGCCACGCTCGAGCCACCGCTAGAACCAGCCCGCGCCCGTCCCAGAGGGCGGGGAGCACTCAGTGAGCACTGCTGGCCCTGCCTCCACGAGTGCCTGGGCAGAGGGCGAGGGCAGAGCCGGGCTCCTGCCCCGCTTTGCCGCTCGCCTGCCGCGCCGCCATGCTGGTTCCCTTCAGGGGTGGGCGCTCGCTCCCTCACGCCCGGCCCGGCCGGGGCCCGCTGTCCTGCCGGGAACCCGCTGGGCCCCGCTGCCACCCTGGCTCCTTGAGCGTCCGGTGCTCATCGTTGTTGTGTTTAATCTCTGCTTGGATTTGCCTTTGCTGTTCCTGTTTCTGCTCCCAGTCCTGAAAACGTCATAGAGGGTCTCCCCCAGTGAAGCAGAGACTGCCGCCTTCATCCGTGTCAGGAAAATTAATCCACAAACACCAGAGGTTTATGTCCAAAAAGGAGACAGAGGAGTCCTGTTACTTTATTCGAACTGATGCCCGAAAGATAGGCTGGAAATAAATCCCCATAGACCGATGTCGATAGAGCAGGTATTTGTTTATTGCAGCACTGGTGGTGAGGGGGATATCTCCTCCTAACTCACCCGCCCTTGTCAAGTGCGGTGCCATATTTATACAGTAAAATTTCGCTAAAGGTTGCTGTGTCATTACAGCATCATCACATACGCGCCAGAACTAATTTACATAGCATGATCTCATGGTTATTAGGTAATTCTTTGCGCTGCGCATGCACCTCCCCAATTCGGGGGTCTTTGGGGGTCTTTGATGAAGGCTTCTAAAGTCTTCTTCACTCTTGAACTTTTCAACTTTGTCTTNGAACAAAGGGAGAGGCCATGGGGCATTTCCCATGGGGCCTCTCAAGTTGTTACAGGACGAAGCCTCCTTTTTATCCCAATTTCCCGTCCGCATTTCCCTCTCTCTTTCCCCATTGCCTGAGATACTTGAGAGGTACAGACTTCCCAAATTGCTTAATACAAATCCCCTTTCTAATGTGTACTCCCCCTTTTTTTTTTTCTTTTTCCTTGTGTCTCTGTTCTTTTTCTCCGAGTCCAGGAATTTAGCAGGGCCTTGAATGATTAACAGTCCGGTGTCAATTAGTGGAATTCCTCTGGAATTTATGCTTTCTCCCATTGCTTCTTTCACCTCTCAGTATCTGGCTTTATCTACCTGCAGGCCCATAGTTTGTTTGTAAAGACACCTCCTTCTCATTCCTTTCATCTGCCAGGCTGCAGGAGGCCCCACCCTCATCCCTCAGGACAACAGTGATCTTTGCCTTGATCCACCAAGACGCCTTCGTCTCCCAGGACAGCAAAGACTCTCAACTCAATTATCCAAGACTGTAGAGACCCCTACCTCCATCTGCCAGCACAAGGGAGACCTTCATCTCTACTCCTCAGGGCAGCAGAGACCCCTGTCTCCATCCCCCAGGACAGCATAGACCCCGGCCTTGTTTGTCCAAGACTGGGCAGACCTGTGCTTCCAGGTGAAAAGGAATGAGAGGGATGTGTCTTCACAAACTGTGGGCCTGCTGGTAGATAAAGCCAGATCCTGAGAGGTGAAAGAAGCAATGGGAGGAACCATAAATTCCAGAGGAATTCACTAATTGACACAGACTGTTGCTCCCCCAAGGCCCTGCTAAATTCCTGGACTTGGAGAAAAAGAACAGAGACACAAGGAAAAAGGGTGTCTGTATTAGGTGATTTGGGAAGTCTGTACCTCTCAAGTACCTCAGGCAATGGGGAATGAGAGAGGGAAATGTGGACGGGAAATTGGGATAAAAAGGAGGCTGCATCCTCCAGCAATTCGAGAGACCCCATGGGAAATGCCCCATGGCCTCTCCCTTTGTTTGAATAAAGTAACAGGACTCCTCTGTCTCCTTTTTGGACATAAAGCTCTGACATCATGGATTAATTTTCCTGACACAGGACAGAAGGGAACCCCACCTGCAACATCATCCCATGCAATACCTTCAGCCTCAGTTGAGTGGAGACCCCCGCCTCCATCCTACAGGGCAGCAGAGACCCCGGCCTCAATCGTCCCAAGACTGCAGAGAACCCCACCTTCAGCTGCCAGAATCAGGGAGACCCCTGCCTTCTTCCTCCAAGAGAGCAGATTGCCCTGCATTTTCCACCCAGGGCAGCAGAGCTCTGATCCTGCTGGCCGCTGTCTCCACACCCCAAATGTGGCTGACCCAGCACTTCAACACCTTTCCAACCAGGTGTAAACCTTCCTCCACCTGCCCTGTTCACTGCTCGCACCTTCTTATCCTCCATCTTCAGCTGCTCCAGGTGCTCCAGCTGCCTCTGGGCCTCCTGGTACTGCTCCTCGGCCCTCAGGGCCTGCTCCACAGTCCTCTGCTCTGCCTGGTGTATGGCCTCCTGCCTGGCTCTGGGAATACAAGAGCCAAAAGGTTCCCTCTGTCTCCATCCTGCTCCCGAGAGCAGAAATACTGGCATGGACAGGGATGGGGTGACTGGGAAAGGGGAAAGGCTGGCTGCCTCTATGGAGAAGAGGGAGCCTTTGGCATTGAGGAGCAGCTGTGGGGACAACAGGAGTCTCTGGCCTCCAAGCCAGACTGGGACACAGGGAGCAGGGAGGAGAAGGGGAGGAAGAGCCTGGGAGTAGCAAGGAATTTGTGAGGCTCACCTGAGGCAGTGTCAGGTGACAGCAGGGAGCGCTGGCCTTACTGTGTTCAGTTCCCTCAGCTCTTTTCACTTGCTCCATCCTCATCCTCCTTGCTCACTGCAGCAGCTTCTGCTTCTGCTCCCACTGCCCTTCCTCTGGCTTGTTCCACTGTCCCATCTGCTCCTGCAGCTCAGCCCTGCATTGCTCCGTACTCTAGGCCTGGCTCAGGGCCTCCTGCGGAGACAGGGAGTGCTGCTCAATTCTGGGTACCTTCCTGAGGGCTTGCTGGGACCACGCTTCGTGTGCCCACCTTCCTGGCGAGATGACCAAATTCTGGATCCCGTCCTGGGACTCACTGCGGCCAAGCTCCAGAGCCCTGCGCCCCGCCAACAGAGTGGGGACATGACAGGCTCCTCCAGCCGTGGCACGGACATGGGCTCTCCTTCCACACCCCTAGTCAGACACACCATTCCCTTGGAAGAGTGGGAGTGCTGCATCCAACCAGCGTGGTATTGCTGGATACAGCCCTAGAGGGATTCCTGGATACAACCAGGGTGGGATTCCTTTCCTGCCCATGAACCCGGCAATCCCAGGGATTCTGCCCAGCCCCCCTTGAGGCAGGGACCACAGGAGTCCCAAGTCCCACAGCCTCCTCTGCGCCCCAAAGTGTAGCCCAGAGAGGGGTGATGTGGATGGTCCCTAAGCAGAGCTCTGGGAATGCCCCAGCCTGCATGTCTCTGATCCACTGGGAGCCCCTCGAGCCCTGATGGGGAGTGGGAAAAGGAGGAGCAGGAGGGGAGATGCCTATGAAAGCAGCATCCTGTCCCCACGCTCCTCCTAGGTCAGGGCAGGAGGCGCTTCCTTGATCCATCTGTAATTTTTTCTCAATGATGACACAGGCCAGGGGCTTCTCCTCGGGAATGCTGGAGGGCACCGGGAGAGAGGTCAGTGGCATGGAGACCCCAACAGCTCCCTGTGTTCCCTGAGCTGCCTGAGCTACCCACTTGGCCACCAAGTCAGCCCAGAGCAACGCAGGAAGCACTGGGGCAGCTGTGGCTCTCCCGGTTTGGAGAGAGGCAGGAACAGAAAGTGGGGTGAAAGTAGCACCTGGCTGGGATGCAAGGGGTCAGGATGCCCAGGGCGTGGCCAGGGCCTCCCATAACACCCCAGAACTAGTCAGCCCCACATTAAAAATGCTGGAAGATTTCAGCACAATCTGACTCTCCCAGCTTTCATTTGGGAAAGATTTCACCCCTTTTCCAGCAGGCGTGCTGATCAATCTTGCCTCCCCAGACAATTTTGTTGTGCTGGATCAAAACCTGTGCTCCGTGCAGATTTTTGGGAGCAGCAGCCTGTTCCTGAAGGAGTGATCCCATGGAAGGGACCCTTGCAGGAGCAGTTCCTGAAGGACTAACCTCATAAAAGGAAGGGAAGGGACCCATACAGGAGCAGCCTGTTTCTGAATGACTGACCCCATGGAAAAGACACCCACTGAAGCAGTTTGTGCAGAACTGCAGCTTGTGGGAACAATTCATTCTGGAAAAATTTATTGAGGACTGTCTCCTGTGGGAAGGACCCCACGCTGGAGCAGGGAAAGAGTGTGTGGAGTCCTGCCCTCTGAGGAGGAAGAAGTGGCAGAGACAGCAGGTGAGTGTGACGAACTGCCTGCAACCCCCATTTCCATCCTCCCCCTGTGCCACTGCTGGGAGGAGGGAAAGAAAATTAGGAGTGAATTTAAGCCCAGGAGAAAGGGAGGGCTGGGGGGAATGTGTTTTGAGATTTGGGTTTACTTCTCAGTATCCTGCTTTGATCTGATTGCTTACAAATTAAATTAATTTTCCCCAAGTCCAGTCTGTTTTGCCCGTGCTTGTAATTGGTGTGTGATCTTTCCCTGTCCTTATCTCGACCCACGAGCCTTTTGTTGTATTTTCTTCTCTGACCCTCTCCAGCTGAGGAGGGGGAGTGATGACTTTGGTACCTGACGTCCAGCCAGCATCAACCCACCACAATTGCCAACAGAGCGTGGTCTGAAAAAGCACAGGCATAAATAAACCTGGCACTCAAGATACGTTTGGAACTTCACATGCCAAAATCAAGCGGTGACTAGCAGTAGGAGATAGAGAATCATAGAATATGCTGAGCCAGAAGGCACCCATCAGGATCATTGAGTCCAACTCCTGGCCTTGCACAGAACATCCCGACAATTCCACCCTGTGCCTGAGAGCCTTGTCCAAAACCTCCTTGAGCTCTCGCAGCCTTGGGACCATGACCAAACCCTGGGGAGCCTGTTCAGTGCCCAACCACCCTGTGGGGAAGAATCTTTTCCTGATACCCAACCTAAACCCCCCTGACTCAGCTGCAGCTGTTGCCCTGAGTCCTGTCACTGGTCAACGGAGTGAAGAGATCAGTACCTGCCCCTCCACTTGCCCTTGTGAAGAAGCTGCAGATGCTGATGAGCCTCCCCTTGGTCTCCTTTCCTCCACGCTGAATAAACCAAGTGACCTCAGCCAGTCTTCATAAGGCTTGCCCTCAAGGCTCTTCACCACATTCATGTCCCTCCTTTGGACACTCCCCAATAGCTCAATGTCTTTTTTACACTGGGATGCCCCAAACTGCCCTAGCACTGGAGGTGAGGCCACCCCAGTGCAGAGCAGAGCAGGACAGTCCCCTCCCTTGCCCAGCTGGCAATGCTGGGCCTGATGCCCCTCAGGCTACCAGGGCACTGCTGACTCAGATCCAAGTTGCCAGGGACCAGGACCCCCAGGCCCCTTTCCGCAGCTGCTCTCCAGCCTCTTGTTCCCGAGTCTATACACACAAGTAGGGTTGCCCTGTCCCACGTGCGGGATCCAGCACTTGCCCTTGTTAAATTTCATACAGTTGGTGATTACCCAGCCCTCTAATTTGTCCAGGCCTCTCTGCTTCTCAGGGAGCGGACAGCTCCTCCCTGTTTTGTATCATCTGCAAACTGACTTAGTGTCCCCTCCAGTCCTGCATCCAAGTCATTAATGAAGATGTTCAAGAGTGCTGGGCCTAAGACAGAGCCCTGGAACCCCACCAGTACCTGGCTGCCAGTCTGATGTCACGCCACTCACTGTCACCCTTTGCGCCTGGCCTGTGAGCCAGTTGCTGACCCACCCACATGATGGGTTTATCCAGCTGTGTCCTGGACAGTTTATCCAGAAGGATACTACGAGAGATGGTATCAAAAGCTTTGCTGAAATCCAAAAAGATTACATCAGCTGGATTCCCTTGATTAACTAGATGGGTAACTGTGTCATAAAAGGAAATCAGATTTGACAAGCAGAGCTTTCCCCTCCTGAAGCTGTGCTGGCTGTGACAGACACCTGCATTGTCCTTCAGGAGTTTTTCAATACCTTTTCTTTTCCTTTTTCCCTTCCCCAAGTCAAAAATTGGGTGCATGAGGATGGGGAGGAGAAGTAGATGTTTGGGGTCTATCAAAAATCACATTTGGATAATTTAGAACAATTTTGTATTAAAGTTTTCACTTTTACCTACTATTACTCTAACTTAGCTGTCAATATGAAAATTATTTTGGATTTTCTCACTCTAATAATTTTATTTAAAAGATAAATTACTTGACAAATTTCTTCAGCATCTCTTTTCATTGAAAATTCTTCTAAATAAACTCTTTCCTTTGAAAAATAGCAGCTGTTTCAAATCAGCAATTTGTTAAAACAACCCCACCTCATTGGCTAATTGCAGGAGACTTCATGCTTAAAAAAAACCCCAAACCCAACAGCAACAAAAAACCAAACAAAATCCCCTGATACCTTCACAGCCAATTTTGTGAAGCAGATGCTTCAGGAAAGGATGTGCATTGCTGGCCTGCATAGTACTGCCAGCATTTCTTTATAATGTTTCTTTGAGCTGCTCGAGGGTATTCTTAAATGGGGAATGAGCTTAATGAAAAAAATCAGAGAGGCACTAGGTTAAGTGGCTACAGGTTGGTGGGCAGTACAAGTCTTACCTGTGAAGGCTTGTGTTTTAGAACGTCACTGGGCAAGGTGAGCGTGAAAAATGCCGTGTTAATGTGCGAGGTCTATGTGCAATCCCTATGGATGGAAGTGTGTACCCAAGTGTTCCTGTGCTGCTCATGTGTAGCAGAGGGGGAGAAGAGAGGGAGGAGCAGAAATGAATGTGTATGTGAGGGGTGACATTGTGGTGCACGCATAAAAATTAATCTGAGCTGCTCCTGTGGGATCCCATGGCTTCAGGCCCTCTAAAGCCACCAGTCCCCATCCCTGTGTTTGACATGTTTGTATCATGCTCCGGTCCTTTTGCTTTTCCCTCGAGGAAGGGCCGGACGCAGGGCCAGAGGTGACACCGCAGTAACAAGGTGTCCCTGGTGGGCTGTGGGTGGGGAAAAGCCCTGCCCTGGGCTGGGGGCACCCTGTAAGGACACAGCCTTCCCCAAGACGTCTATCTCAATGGATCTGGGGACAGGGCAAGGGACAACCTCTGTCCCCAGAGTGGGACAGGTGGGACAAGGAGCCTCAGGGCTTCTCCAACTCTGCCCTGTCCTCCCGGGTCCTTCCTTGCAGCCCTGAGGTGAGGGAAGAATGGAAAACACTGTCTGCTCCAGAAACATCTGTTATTGGAAAAATCAACCAATGAAACTGGACTCCCAAATCCCTGGGAAATTGGAGCTGGTTCCTTTTGGGGCTGGCCCTAGCTGGGGGCTGTGCTGGCTCAGCTCTAGGCCCTCCACTGTGTTTCACTTGGGCACAGTACTTCCTGGGAATTCTGGTGGCTTGACAGAGGAAAGAATCCATCAGGATCCCAATGGCTCTGTGTCCAAGGCCCATCAGCAGGTTTGCTGAGGATGCAGGAGGATCTGGGAGGTAGCCCAGGATGGGATGCCATGGAGCCCAGGGAAGTATCACTGGCAGCCCCTGACCTGAACTCCTGCAGCTTCAGCTGCCCGAGCTGGGCGAGGCGCTGGCTGCACTGCTGGGCCTCCTGCTCCTGCCCACAGCCCTCTCTGATGAGGGCCACCCGTTCCTGCTGCTGGAGCTCCCAGATCTGCCACTGGAGCTCACTGGCAGAGGCACACTGCAGGTTGGCCCTCTGTGCCTGCTCCAGCTGCTCCTGATGGAATGTGTGGAAGAGCTGGGCTGGCTCAGGGACCCCACCACAGCCCCCCCGTGCCTGGCACAGCACCTGGGCTGGCACTGGGAGCACCCTGGCCACTGCCTCAGCCATCCCTTGTGCCTCACCTGAGCATGCTTCAGAATTCCTGGCAGTCCTGCTCCACCTGCATGGCCAGGTGCTGTTCCTTCTGGGCCACCTGCTCTAGCCAGTTCCATCTCAGCCACTGCTTCAGCTCCACCTTCCTCTGTGCCTGCTCCAGCTCCCACTGCCGCCATTGCTGGTCCATGGCCCCTCAGCTCCTCTTGGCCCTCAGAGCATCCTGCTCAAAAAGGAGACAGTGCAGGGCTCTGGACGGGCTTCCCTCAGGGGCAGCTATGGAAGCCCTTGGCTGTGGCTTTGGGTCTCTGCCAGCACTGCTCCAGGACATCTCCTGGCTCTAGGGGTTGGTTCTGCAGATCTCCCACATCCAGGGGCTCTGCCCCTTTGCTGGGGTGGTGACAGGGACAGTGGCAGGTGAACACATCACCTGTCCCCAGGTCACTCACCCACTCTGCCTGCCAGGCCTGGATGNAGCCTTTGACAAGACCAAGACCCCATACAAGGCCAAGTTTCACAGGAAAGCATTCTGATCATATCACCGTTATCTACATACTGCATAGAAGGTTTCCCAGCAGAGCTGATGGACCATCTCCGAGAACCTCCACCCAGCCCAGGTGCAAACAATCAAGATTAAGTATCCAGATATGGACCACAACGGCTCATCAGATAACTTCCCCTGGTGATGGAAGATTAATCACGAAGCAGGATATGCTTTGTCCACCCCAACTCCGTGAAAGCTACACTTCATGAATATGTGAAACAGTGAAAGAATGCTCATACCCGGACTTTATGCACAAGAACTGTATAAAAGTGGACCCCGAAGGACAGGGATTTGTGAACACAGGAGGTCTGATGCGATAGAGGTCAGATCCTTGTTCACCCAGTACCAATCCCGGGCTTGGTGCTGCTCTTTTATTCGATCGTGGCATTGCGTGTTCGAATCTTTCGGACATTTAATAAATTTTATATCTTTTCATTTTAAATTGGGTGTACGTATTTATTACAGAGTCCAATATGACATCAACATCAATACTTCTTTTAGTGATACTGCACTCAGCATGCCTGCGTTTGCCTTTAAAAAATAAAAAATAATTAAAAAACCCCAAATAAGCCCCAAACCTCCTTAACACTTTCTCCTACTTTCTCCCTTACTTTCATCTTTTCCCTGCTCCTTTCCCAGACAAAGCTTCTCCAAGCTGCAGACTGTGGAAAGGAACTCGGAGGTTTGTTACCTGTTGACCATTGAGGCCATGTAACCATAGGCTGGGCTTGTCTATCCCACCCCATCCTTCCCCAAGGTTTGCTGCAGCCAGGGCGGGCTGTTCCCAGTCTCCAAACAGTGACACAACACCTATACTGGGCCTGAGAACCTCAAAGCTTTTTATAAAGAAGAGACTTGACTTTCTCTGCAAAGCACCTTCCTCATGCAGCACCTGGTTGTCAGAGGTTAATGCATTCAACCTACACCTTCCCTATATTTTCCTTCCTGTCTGCCAGCTGTTGGCACCCTGGGAGCTGGAGGGGACCAGGTAACTGCGAGAGGGTGATGTCTGTGTAACTCA
>VZTH01019443.1:324790-349098 GCA_013397815.1 Aleadryas rufinucha | reverse complement strand
AGTGCACCCTGAGCAAGTTTGAAGATGACACCAAGCTGTGTGCTGGGATTGACATACCTGAAGGACAGGATGCCATCCAGAGGGACCTGGACAAGCTTGAGAAGTGGGCCCATGGGAACCTGACAAGGTTCAGCAAGTCCAAGTGCAAGGTGCTGCACATGGGTCTCGGCAGTCCCAGACATGAGTACAGACAGGGAGATGAACTAATTAAGAGCAGTCCTCCAGAGAAGAACTTGGGTGTTTTCATGGATGAAAAGCTGGATGTGAGGCAATAGTTTGCACTCACAGCCTGGAAGGCCAAGCGTGTCCTGGGCTGCATCAAAAGCAGCATGACCAGCAGGGCAAGGGAGGTGATTGTGTCCCTCATGAGACCCTACTTGTAGTGCTGCTTGCAGTTCTGGAGTCCTCATCACAGAAAAGACGTAGACCTGTTAAAGCAGGTCCAGAGAACGTCCACAGAAACACTCAGAGGGCTAGAGCACCTGTCCTATGAAGACAGGCCAAGAGAGTTGGAGTTGTTCAGCCTGGAGAAGAAGAGGGATTCAGGGAGACCTTAATATGGTCTTTAGGTACTTAAAGGGAGCCTACAGGAAAGCCGAGGACAAATGTTTTAGCAGGGATTGTTGTGCTAGAACAAAGGGGAATGTTTTTATACTAAAAGAGGGACAATTTAGATTAGATATAAGGAGGAAGTTTGTTTACAAGGAGGGTGGTAAAACACTCAAGGTTGGATTGGATGGGGTTCTGAGCAACCAGATCTAGAAGATGTCCCTCCTCATTGCAGGGGGGATTTGGACTAGATGACCTGTAAAGAACACTTCCAACCCAAACCATTCTATGATTCAATGATTTTAATGTCTTTGTCACATATTCGAAATATAGAAACAAACACCACTAGGTGTGTACTGCATTCTCATTCAGCTTTCTTCAATGTAAGTTTTTGCTGTTCTGTCCCTGCTAGTTTAGGGCAAACTTAGACCCTTGTAATATTTTGGTGTATTTGACAGCACATCTCTTTGGCTGAAATGTGATGGAGATGTAAAACATACAACTGTCACTTCTCAACTGTTGATTTTTTTGTCTCTTGTATTAAGAAAAAAGCTATTAGTGATTTCTCTGTGGGGAGTATTGTGAAGTAAAGATACCTATTTTGTAGCCTAGTTGCTAAATTTCATTCTTGCTAGTGTCTTCAGATTAATGATTTGATCTCTGAGCAATTTTCACATATGGAAGGATTGACAAAGATGTTCTCATAACAAGAACAGATGAAGAAAATCAACAAACTCATTTATTCTCATCACAGAAAGTTGAAACCTAAATTAAAGAAACTATTAAATCTGTGGAATAAAAAACCCAAAGACTGAGAAGTTGACTAGTGGCTTGCATAGATTAACAGTGTACATTTTTCTTAAAAATAGCAGTGTGACTTGTGGTTGTCACCACTAGGTGGTCCTCTTACAACAGTTACCAGTCAGCATTTCTAAAGCTGCATTTATCCTTGAACTGATTCTACAGGTGTATTTACTGCAACACATACTGAGGTATAGAAAACACAAAATCACTTTCTGAAAACCTTTATAGCAAAAAGTCTTTTATTGATTGAAACAAAATGTATTCTGTTAGTTGTAGAACTTTAGCAAAAAGGTGAAATGAGTTTGTCTCTTACGTTCAGCAGAACTGTTAAAGGCCCAGAGGTGTGAGAAATAACTATGATATCCCTTATAAGTTTAGCTAGAATTCTAAACAAAGCTAATGGGAATGTTTCAAAATAGTAAATGGAAAACATCTACAAAGATGAAAATACAGAAGTCAAGCATAGTGTAGGCAGAGTTTATTGTGACTTACAGCTTTAAAAATCTGTACCAAAAGATTATAATGCAGATCTTTACATTTCTTTGCTGCTTTTCTATATGTTTGTTCCTTGCTGTCTCTGAACTCTGGTGCTAAAATGAAAACAACAAACTATCAAGAAGGGACATAGGAAGATCAGCTGCTGATTTTATATTAAAAAAAATCAGTATTGTTAGCCCAGAGTTTCAAAAGCTGAACTTAGCTTTAAGACACTGCCTTTGCTGTTTAGAATGCATGTCTCCTTTTCATATTTCTGAACTCTTCCTCATGGTCTTAGAGCTATAAGTTGAGTTTGTCATCCAGTGCTCCAATTCTAGCATATGGGTCATTTTAAAAAGGATGATTCATGATAAAATCGTGAGTCAGTAGTGCTGAATGCTGGTTTTCAACCAAGTGAACTCTTAACCTAGCCACAAAATGTCACAGCCCTTAAGTAATGAACAGATTGTAAACTTCATGTTTTACTTCAGATATGAAATTTAAACACCTTGAGGGTACTCTACCTTAAGCTGTCTACCATTTTTTAAGAAAATGAAGGCGTAAAAGCATATATCTTAGTGATTTATGTTGCACCCTGACTTATGATGAGGACTCAGCTCTACAAAAATTTTACTTATGTAAACCCATTCATCACATAAGTTTTATAAGGTTAGGTTATACTATTATGGCATCATGCAATTACGCCACCAGAGACTGCTGTGTTAAGAATTCAACTGTCATTATATGAAGTGATGTTTGCTGATAGTTTACAGTATCTTGGAAAGTATTTTCTGTTTTCACATCTGTAATATGTTGCTCTGAGTCTATGAGTCAAATACCAATGCTCTGGTATTTGGCTCAAGCCCATAATTTAAGGTGATGAGCTCAATAGAGAGGTTAAGTTTGGAGGCAGCCTGAGCTGTAGTGACTCCGCCCTGGTTGAGGTTGAGTTTGTGATCTCAAGGAGTATGGTCTTGGCAAGAAGCAAAGTCAGGACTCTGAGCTTTGGAAGAGTGAACTTCAAGATGTCTAAGGAGTTGCTGAATGAGATGCCCTGAAAAACTGTCCTTAGGGACAAAGGAGCTGACCAGAGCTGTCAGCTCTTTAAGGACACTTTTCTTAGAGCGTGAAGCTCTCCATCTCAATGTGTAAGAAATCAAGCAAGGCAGGGCAGACATGGGCTTGGATAAGTGCAGTAATTACTCATGGGCATGGACTCCCCACACAAAATGGAGATACAAAGTCATTTATTGCGCAGCCAGAATTCCCCTAAATACCAGCACACAACAGGATATAACATCATATAAACAGGAAAGATGTTCACCACAGTGTCCCCCAATCACCTGGGGTAGTGCACAGATATTGCCTATTATGGTAACAGGTAAACAATACCCTATTAGGTCACAAACTACAACCATCACCTCTCACAGGTCCAGCCTTGTCCACAAACCACAATCCTCTCTCTGCCCATCCCCGGTGACCTGGATACAGTCCCAGGGTCACCTCTGGGCCCAGGAAAGAGGCTCTCTCCCCGGCCTTCAGGGCCTATCTCTCTGTCACCACATAGTGTAGCCCAACAGATGAGCAAGGATCTGGTCTTTAAACTGAGAAGAAAGAGATGCACATCCAGTGGAAACAGAGGACAGGTGACCTGGGGAGAGTACAAAGATATCATTCAAGTGTGTAGGGATGGCATCAAGAAAGTCAAAGCACTGATGGAACAGGACTTGGCGAGGGATGTGAAAAATAACAAAAAGCTATTCTGTAAGTATAAACGTCAGAAAAGAAAGGCCACGGATGGTGTACCCCTGATAAATGACAAAGGAGAACTAGTAGCAACATATATGGAGAAGACTGAGGTACTCAATGCGTTTTTTGCCTCAGTCTTCACTGACAGTCAGGTTTCCCACATCTCTCAAGTCCCTGAACATCTAGTGGGAGTTGGGAGAGCCAAGTCCTTCCTGGTGTACGCAAAGAGCAGGTTTGGGACTACTTGATGAAACTGAATAGCCACGAGGCTGTGGGGCCTGATGACATACATCTCAGGGTCCTGAGGGAACTGACTGACGTTGTTGCAAAGCCGCTCTCCATTGTATTTGAAAAATCATAGCAGTCAGGCAAAGTCCTGGTAACCGGAAAAAGGGAAACACCTCTCCTATTTATAGTAAGAGAAGAAAGGAAGATCCGGGGAACTACAGACCAGCAAGCCTCTCGTCTGTGCTTGGGAAAATTATGGAGCAGATCCTCCTGGAAGCAATGTTAAGCCATGGCTTTACTAAGCACAAATCATGTCTGGCCAATCTAGTGGCCTTCTGTGATGGAGTTACTGCAATGATTGACAAGGGAAAGTGAATGGATATCATCTACTTAGGTTTCTCTAAGGTGTTTGACATGGGCCCACATGACATTCTTAACTCCAGACTGGAGAGATGTGGATTTGCAGGATGGACTATTCAATGGATAAGGAATTGGCTGGATGGACACAGCCAGAGGGTTGCGGTCAATAGCTCTATGTCCAGGTGGAGGCTGGTGACAGGTGGTGTCTCTTAGGGGCTCTGTCTTGGGACCAGTGCTCTTCAATATCTTTGTCAATGATGTAGACAGTGCACCCTGAGCAAGTTTGAAGATGACACCAAGCTGTGTGCTGGGATTGACATACCTGAAGGACAGGATGCCATCCAGAGGGACCTGGACAAGCTTGAGAAGTGGGCCCATGGGAACCTGACAAGGTTCAGCAAGTCCAAGTGCAAGGTGCTGCACATGGGTCTCGGCAGTCCCAGACATGAGTACAGACAGGGAGATGAACTAATTAAGAGCAGTCCTCCAGAGAAGAACTTGGGTGTTTTCATGGATGAAAAGCTGGATGTGAGGCAATAGTTTGCACTCACAGCCTGGAAGGCCAAGCGTGTCCTGGGCTGCATCAAAAGCAGCATGACCAGCAGGGCAAGGGAGGTGATTGTGTCCCTCATGAGACCCTACTTGTAGTGCTGCTTGCAGTTCTGGAGTCCTCATCACAGAAAAGACGTAGACCTGTTAAAGCAGGTCCAGAGAACGTCCACAGAAACACTCAGAGGGCTAGAGCACCTGTCCTATGAAGACAGGCTGAGACAGCTGGGATTTTTCAGCCTGAGAAAGAGAAGGCTCTAGGGAGACCTTGTTGTGGCCTTACAGTATTTAAAGGGGGCTTACAGAGAAGAGGGAGTGTGACTTTTTACAAGGACAAATAGCAATAGGACAAAGGGGAATGGTTTTGTACTAAAAGGAGAGAGTTGTCCCATCCCTGGAATTTTTCAAGGCCAGGTTGGATGGGCCCCTGAGCAACCTGATCTAGTGGGTCCCTGCCATGAGCAGTGACATTGTCGACTAGACCAGGTTGCTCTGAGACCTGTCCAGTCTGACCCTGAATACTTCCAGGGATGGTGCATCCACCACCTCAGTGCACAACCTGTTCCAGTGTTTTACCACCCTCCTTGTTAAAAAGTTCTTCCTTATGTCTAATCTAAATCAAACCTTTTTCATTAAAACCTTTACCCCTTGTCCTATAACAACACACTCCTCTAAAAGTTTGTCTCCATAAATAATTAAAAATGTTGTGCTTGGCAGGTAAACCCTAAGTGATGGAAATTTTTTTTGCTGATTGAAGGTCACTGCTGATTGAAAGCTTCTGATAAATAAGTTGCTTATTTTTCCATTGTTAAAAGATAGGAATGGAGTGAAGGAAGTGAACTGGATATATAGTGTTTTAGGTAAGAATTCCTTTTCTTATTCTTCTTTATCAGGCAGTGTGCCTCCAGTTCAGTTTTTAGTGCATAAACCTGGTATTAATCTAGAAATAGTCAAGAATTTTGAAGCAATATTCCATATATTATTTAGTCTTAATAATGTTAAAACAATGTTAATTGAAAAACAGTGAGAAGGGGTTTTTTTTTGGTAGCTAGGTAGTGATTGGATTTTGAGCCAGTATTGTTACATTTTGTGATTGATATAATTTGGTCATAATTTTATATCATTCCCATTTTTTTTGTTTATGGTTACATCAAAATCATGTAGGCCTAGTTGTTTTAATTACAGTAATGATGAATTGGATCTGTTCTACCTGTGCAGAATTTTGGTTAATCAATTTACCGTTGTTGACATCAGTTATATGAAATAATAATAGTAAACTATCTTTATGTAAAAATACTGAAACTCCTTATAGATGTGTAATCACAGAGATTAGTTGAGATAATTACCAGCTGCTTAAGAATCTAATGAATTTGCATATTGTCACAGTAAAAGATTTGCAGAGAATGGGCATTAAGCAAAACTCATTTTTGACTCAGTGCAAATAAATTCATATTACTTCATAATTAATTTTATTGTCTTTTCCTAACATGATGTTTGGATAATTAGTGCTGAAGTTACCTTAATTTTGTACCTACGACGTACAGAATAAACTGACTTGTGCCTTGACTTTGTCATGTCCGTATTGAAGGTATTTAGACATGGTATGTTTTCCTGCCTGTAGAGAAATCTGAGAAAGAAGACAGTACTTTGGAAAATGGCTCTTACTCCTACTTTACCATATTCTGTTGAATGGATTAGGGCTTAGCCACCTTACAGCTGTTAGCCTAAGTCCTTCCGCATCTTGAGAAAGAGTCAATGCACTTCATGTGCCTGACTGTTCTTGAGAAGAGAGATTTACTGATGTGGAGCCTGCTTATAAGAAATGATGGTATTATGCTTTTTATAGTGGAAGAAAAGTGCCTTTATCACTTCATTGAAAAAGTTTGCAGATCAGGCCACAATTTCATTCTTTGCCTTGTTTGCTCTGAGTTAGATGTGACTTATGTTTCAGGAAAGTATATGCCATAAATTTCTGCTGAAGTAATGTGAAGAGTGGAGAAGGGCTTTAAAATAAAAACAAAGTCACTGTTACTTGAAACTTAGGCAGCTTTACAGATTATCACATAAATTTCCTGTGGTCAGTTGTGCATTAGACTGAATGCTGGGCAGGATAGTAGCTCATATATGAACAAACAACGGTGTGTAATGAATGAATCCTTAAGTTCTCTGCTTTGAGGACTGGTGAACGAAGTGTAGGTTTCCTGAGCTGCTCTGTGAAGTGCTTAGGAAGTGTGTGAATGATCACATGCTGTAGGAGGAGGATGCTCTTTCCCAGGTGAAGATTGAGTTCTGTGGTTGTATTCAGGGTGTGAGTGGTACATTAAGGTGGGTATATAAACACTGAACACTTCCAGTTTTCTTTTTAATTTTGTCTTCTTAAGAACTAAAGAAACAACATAATAATAGCTTGCCAGTGGGGACAGAATCTTTTGGGTTGCTCTTGAATACTAATTTTATTTAGTGGCAGACAGAAAGCATAGTTTAATAACTTTGCTTTCTTAGCTGCTGAATTATTTTTGAATGGCCTTTACTTACAGATAATGGTTTTGCACTGCAAAAACACCTATTACTGTTTAGTGTGATTCCACACAATTGCATTATCTAATAGTTAAGTAATAAGTGAATTAATCACGGTTTTCTGTAACTCTTCAAATGACTTGATAAATGCTTTAGTATTGGTTCCCCCTAATAAGCACAGGCTTTGAAATTTACTTATTCATCTGAAACTTCATGCCTTAAGTTGGCTTCCAGAGTAGTTCTGATTTATTTGAAGTTGTTTCATGGATACTGTACCAATAAAAGCAAATAATAAAACAATAGCAAAGGGAAGGAAAAAAGAAAATACAGCTGTGACATGAAAAAGTTACAAGCAAAAACGTGTGAAAATACCTTGAACCTTTTTCTCAGCAAATGGCCTTGAATTCATTTTACTTTTATTATAGGACTGGCCTAGAGGCAAAGTAAGCTTGAGTGTTGCAACAAAGAGGGTGCTATATGGAGGAATTTTTTTAATAATGAAATACAACGTATGCATAAACCATGCAACCTTTTAACAGGAAACTTTTTAAGAAGGGTAGACTGTACTTAACTTTTCTACAATTCTGCAAGAATAAATTTTATTACGTGTAAGTCAGAAAAAAAATTATCAGCTGAGTTTTATGCTGTAAGGTTAAATGATTCTTATGGCCATGTTTAAATACCGGAGCAGTATGAATTCGGACTTTGATTTATTGGCTAGTTCTATTAAGGAGCAGAATATTTAACTGTTGCCTTCCTGTTGAATTGCTTCTGCATAAGTACAGATTTTTTGAAAGGTTTGGGCTTTGAAATTTTTTTATGGAACAAATCTGCTGATGACTGCTTCTAAATGGTTTCTCACATAACTTTGGAAAATTGTTAGTGTTTTGGTTTTTTTTTTCTATTAATAAGGCAGTTAGAACCTCTTCTCTAAATTGAGCATGTGAATGGAAAAAAAATCAAGGAAAGTGTTCTCTGAATCGCTTCCCATCTGTTTCCTTTTACCTTCTTCAGCTCTTCTTAACAGTAATGATTGTAGCCTAATGATCACAGCCTAACTGAAATAAAAATTCTCATTGCCTTCAGTATGCCAGAATTTTGCCTCAGTTATGAATTGCTAGATTAATCTCTTAATCTGCAATTTATTTTAAAAAAAGCACTATCATTTAAGTGAAGTAAAACCAATTACAGAAATACATAACTTTGGGAGCAGTTGTATATGTAAGTGAAAGACTTGTTTTTCAAAACTTTGGTAAATTCCATATGATATGTTTTCTAATTTCCCTTGTTGAAATATAGTACCCAAAAGTGTGCAGTCATTGTGCACTGGTAGTATAAAATGTTTTGTATCTTACATGTGGGGTTATGGCTTCTGCAGTGCTCCTGCCAAGAGTCAGTGAGTGCCAAGGCAGAGCAATAATTACCTCATATGTTTTTAATAGCACATGTATATTAATAATGACCCAATCTGTCTTTTGTCTTTTTGGTGACATATTGTTGACTCATATTTAATTCATTGTCCTACTCTGATCTCCAGATTCTTCTTCTTAGTGCTATTGCCTGCTGTTCTTTGGTTTCCTGTGAGTCAATTGTCTGAGATCACATCAGATGTTTTATTTCAGTTTAGAGATGCTGTCTCTAAAGTTTAGAAATGCAGTATATGTTATTACTCTGTATAATAAATAGTTCGGCATGATGAATTTTCTGTTACTTCAAACCTATGTACAGCTTTATTATTTACATATGTACTTTCTTCTTTAAGTGTTCCAACATTTCATGTGAATGCATCTGTCAATAAGATTTGTTTGCTGGCCCATATTTCGTCCAAAAGAATGCAGTTTTAGTTTCTAAGTATTTAGTCTATTTTGTCTTCTCAAAGGGTCTTTCAGAATTGTGTGTGTGTAGCTTTTGTTTATTTTTCTAGTGGTCATCAGTGATTACTCAATTACAAAAAAAGTCTCTAACCTATAGGAATTTATTTGGAGGGTCACCAAACCCTTGTTAGGTGCTTTTCCTAGAGGACTGAAGTATATCTTGTACAACCTATAATGCTTTATAATAATTTTATTTTGGGTTATTTTGTTTGAAGCAAATCATTCCTATCAAAAATCACTCTACTACATCATTGTGGTGGCTTAATCCCTAAGTACCACACAGCTGCTCACTCACTTTCTCCCACATCATCCTGGTGGAATGGGAAGGAGAATCAGAAAAAGGTAAAACCTGTGGGTTGAGACAAGAACAGTTCAAAATTTGAAATAAAGTATGATTATAATGATAATGGCTATGAAAAGACGAGAGAGATAAAACCCAGGATAGACAAATAATGCGCAGTACAGTTGCTCAGCACCCACTGACTGATGTCCAGCCTGGCCCCCATCAGCGATCAGCCCCTCACAGCCAACTCCTCATCATTTGCGTGTTCACAGTGTGTTTCCACATCTTAAAATACAGGATCACAAATTGTTCCTGCTTGTTAAACCTGTGATGTCTTTTCTGAGATTGCCAAGAAGGAAACTAATAGGATGGTGATTTTTTTGATAGAGATTAGTCAGTAATTCACTGACTCATTTTACCACAAAGTAAGAGTTAATCTTTTCTATATGTTGGTTACTGGCCTAGGATATATATAGACAGATGACTTGAATGTGAAAAGTGGCTGTGTTTCCTTGGTGTTTTTTAGCAAATTAAGTCAAGCTGTTTATTTCTAATTTTTTAGGGTATATTTGAAACTTCTTGAAGATGTATTGGACTTTCATGAATACTCTGTACAGTAAACCCTGACTTTTGTGTTGTAAGCTTCTGACCATCTGACTTTGTTATAAATATTTTCAGTGAGTTCTTTGGATGTGACTGCAGTTATTGTGGAGATCATTCTTCACCTAATATCCTTAACAATTTTTTAGCTCAAAAAATTAGTAAATAAGCACACAGAAGGAGTAAAGTTGGAAGGTAACCCTGGAGGTCGTCTAATCCACCCACCCTGCTCAAAGAGAGTCCCTAGCGCATGTTACTTGGGATTGTGTCCAGGTGGCTTTTAAATATCTCCAGAGAAGGAGACTCCACAATCCCTCTGGACAGACTGCTCCAGTGCTCAGCCACAGCCTCACAGTAAAGTTTTTCCTCGTGTTCAGGTGGAACTTCCTGTGTACATCAGTTTCTGCCCATTGCCTCTCATCCTATCACTTGGCACCACTGGGAAGAGTTGAGGTCCGTCCTCTTGACCCTCTCCCTTCAGATACTTAATTGCATACATTGATGAGGGCTCCTCTCAGTCATCTTCCTGAGGCTAAACAGGCTCAGCTCCCTCAGCCTGTCCTCATGAGAGAGATGACTCCATCCCTTAATCATCCTTGTTGCTCTCCCTTGGACCTGCTGCAGGAGCTCCAAGGCTCTCTTGTACTGGGGATCCCAGAACTGGACACAGAACTCCAGATGTGGCCTCACTAGAGCTGAGTAGGGGGGCAGGATCACCTCCCTCATCCTGCTGGCAATGCTCTTCCTAATGCATCCCAGGATGCCATTGGCCTTTTTGGCTACACAGGCACGCTGCTGGCTCATGGACATCTTGCTGTTCACCCCAGGTTCTTCTCCACAGAGCTGCTTGGACCAGCTGTCTTGGACCCCTTGTCCCTCTAGGGCATGTTCCCATGGGATTTTTCAAGAGGGTCACTGAAGAGGCCAGCGTTAGCTCTCCTGAAGTCCAGGGTCATGATGCTTCTCATTCACCTGCTGCTTCTTCAGAGAATACTAAGCTCCATGATCTCATGGTCACTGTAGCCAAGGCTGCCTCCAGCCTTCACATCTCCAACCATACCTTCCATGTTAGGTAGTATAAGGTCCAGCCACAGACCTTTCCTAGTTGGCTCCTTCTCCACCTGTGTCAGAAAGTTATCGTCAGTGCTTTCCAAGAACCTCCTGGGTTGTTTCTGCCTCACTGTGTGGTTCCTCCAGCAGATGTCAAGGTGGTTGAAGTCCTCCATGAGAGCCAGGGCCTGCAGCTGTGATGCTACTTCCAGGTGTCTGTGTAAGGCCTCATCTGCTTCCTCCTCCTCATCAGGCAGCCTGTGGCAATCACCCACAATAGTGTCACCCTTACTAGTCTGCCCTTTAATCCTAACCCATAATCTGTTGACTCACTCATCATCCTCCCTGAGATAGACCTTCATACATAAAAGTGCTTTGGGAAGTGCTTAACAATCATGAGGCTTCTTAGTCTAAGGAGACTAGAAAAGGAGCACTCGGCGATAAGATGAGGAATTTCACTGGGTTTTAACAGTGGGATCATGTAGTTCTGTTTGGTTATAAGTTTTCAGGTCTGTTTTAAATGGAATTTTAAAGTTGATAGATGTTTTATGGTGGTGACTTAAGATCTTACTGATAACTTTTGAAAGTACCTGAAATATTGAAAAATAGGGCATGTATTCAACTTCATCTGAACTCAGTGAAAGGTCTGCTGTTGATTTATGATTCACTAAAAACATCCATGTGCCTGAACTATTCCGTCAAATGTTATTCATTTGGAAGGGCAACTGGTGACAGTACTTATTTGTGGGAGATTTGCTAGTTCAGTAAGATGTTCTATAATATTTCTATAATGTGTCATAGGTGTATAACTTCAGATGAGAGCGGAGAGGTTCACAGACTGGAATTTCTCCTACTTGCTTTAGAAAAAGTGTGTGCCAGTGTTGTAATGCCTGTATGAATGCAAGACTGTTAGAAGAAGATTTCTGCAGCTGCTAGGGCCTGAAAAGTAGTTACTGAACAAGTTCTGGCAACAAACAGAATTTAAAGAAAAGAATTTTGCCATCTCTTCATGAATTGTCACTATGCAGGCTACATCTCTGCATACAGCCATTTTCAAGACCTCCTCTATTTATGCTGTCTATAATTAATCTTCTGCATTGAAAAAGAGAACAACTTTGAGTGACACTGCTTTCACGGCTGCCTGAACATTTTTCCTGAGACAATTTCTTGCACTAGGTGGAAATACCGACTTTTAAATGTGGAAAAAATTATTTGCTTAATATAGAGGTTGTAATAAACAAATTTTAGTACTATAATCTGTTCAGGGGAAGAGACTTTACCTGTCATGTCTACACAGTGCCAAATACTATGTTTCTTTCAGTAGGAATTTTAGTGTGTTGGATGTTGCAGCTATGGTATTTTGGGATCTTTATACTGCCTGCTGGTCTATCCTACTCCTTTGAACCATACTAGTGCTTTTCCTGAGGGTCCTTACACCACCTCAGGTTAATATGAGATTTAAAGGTATCATTCCCAAGTCACATAATTTAGCTATGTCATTTTCTGTGGTAAGTCTTGAATCAAGAACAAAGGAGCGTATCACAGGTCTCTAAGGGATTAATTGTGTGAGTGAGGGCTGATTATCCTTTGGAGATACTTCAATAGTTCAAGATTCCCTTTCCATCTAAAATCTTCCTCATGTTTTATGGCAGGCAGAAACCTACAAGAGGTTAGGTAGAGAGAATACAGTGTGATGGGTGAGAGAAGCAAGACTGTTTTCTTTTCTCGTCGCAGCTCTGACTCCATGCTTTACTATAACTTGACCAGGGAGGCTCCTTACAGAGAGTGCTGGTACAGATAGAGCATCTCTTGTGTTGGGACTTAGGAATATGTTTTACTGTGATACTTTAACATTCAGAACGGATTAGGAAATAATTAAAGCTAACATCAGTAGAATAAGGACTTAGTGTTTTCCTAAAACACTTCCCTTAGTTTCTCTTAAAGTTCTTCTCTTCCTATCCACTACTATATTTTTATTTCCTTCCCATTGGAGTGATTTTTCAATTCCAGCAGAAAAGCACCCAGTCAGTGTCAGCTGGAACATGTGTACACTTTGTGCGTCATTTGGGATGGGCACTTGCATTAGCAATGAGTGATGCAGGGTAATTTTCCCTTTTGCTTGTGTTCAGGGTATTGGTAGTCAGATCCTCTGGCCTTGGATGAATGGCCACAGCTGAAGTCCTGAACTTTGGTCCCTTCTGTAGTTATGCAAGGAGCAGCCACCAGACCACCAAGCTAGTAAATTCAGAGTTCTTTCTGAATGTACACTGACACGTGCTTCCTGCACTGGGTTAGGGAGGTAACGCAAGACTTGCCTTTTACTAGGCATACATCGTTTGAAGAACTGCTCAAGTTACTTTCAAATGGTTTTTCCATTCATCAGACCTGATTCCTGAAGTTCTTTTCTCTCAGTTGCCCCAGATCTGCTTTGCTAAAGGAGCTACGCTCAGCAGCAAGTAGAATTTTCAAAAATGGGTTTGAACTGGAGAAGTCTGTGTTCCCTATGCTGCGAGCATTTTCAGGGGCAAATTTCAATGATGAAGGAAAAGGAAAACATGCTTGCTTGTTTCAAGTCAGGACAGGAACTCGTCTTCCCGTGTGTGGGAATATAGTTTATGTGCATCACTTCACTGGTCACTTTTTTATCATATTAGGAAAACATTTCCCATGTGTCATTAAAGGGCTCTTAGGCTCCTGAGTGTGTTGTAAATGCCAGTTTATCTTTTAATTTTATTTCATTGATGCTTCCTTCCACACAAGGCTTTTTTAGTGAGGCATTTGATTACTGTTGAAGGCCGTTAAAGTTTTCTCTGCTGACGTCTTCCTTAACTCTGTAATTTTGTGGAGTTTTTTCTGATTTCCAATTTATCCCACTGTAGTTTTCATTGCCTGATTTCATGTGGTGCTCAGGCCTTGTGATTACATAATGTACGTTTTATGAAAATGATGTAGTGCCAGAGGGGAAGCTCAGAGTACAGGAAATCATTAACATGCAAAAAAACTTGAGTTCCAAATTAGCTTTCATTAGAAGTTTATTTTAGAGAACTACCACTTGCCTCTCATTTTGTCTTTGCATTAGCTCTAAAAATACATTGTGGCTTAAAAGTGTGATGTAAATATATTCATATCCTGCTAGAATAACAAAACTACAAAACAACAGTAGCTAGACTTGTGCTTAAAAGTAGCACTTTCTGGCTAAGGGGCATTCCTCTTGAGATACAAACTGCTGAAAGTATGTAGAGTACACTAAGTGATTCCATCTGATATGCAGAAAACACTGTGGTTTATATTTTCACTTTATAAATGTGTCACTGGCAAGGCCAACTGGCTGCAATAAGCTTTTTTGAAATGGACGTTACTGATTGAGTGTTTGGAAGACTGCATTTCTCCAAGTGAAACATAAAAACTCCATTCACTAGCTACACATTAAAAACAAATGGCTGAAGGAAATAAGGTGACCTATAAAAAGCTGGGAAATAAGAGTTCATACACAATTTAATTTTCTTTAATTATGCTGTTTGGATAACTGGTGTTTGATCCGCTAGTACAAGCTAGTTAAAATCCAAATGTGAAAATTAGTGAGTAGGAATAACACAAATATGATGAACAGAGTGGTGGGCATTTTAAGAAATGTTGCTGGGCTTTTAAAGGCCAAAAGAGTGATTGCTGATTCAGTCTTGTGCCTCTGTTTCTTTAGACAGTACAGTTCAGTACTGCAGTGTGCTTGGAGATCATTGGAGTGCTCTGAAGAACTTGTCATATTATGTCATGTCATATTCAATTGTATCACTACTGTTAAAACAGGAGAGATTTTAGCAATGATATTTGTGTTGATTGGGGATTATGCATGCTAAAGATGAGTGCTTCCGTGTTTGGCATGACATGTAACTTCATATATATTGCAGGAAGTGCTGTAGCGTTTGTATTCATCACTTTCACGATGTTATGAAATTGGTAAGAATAAGGTTGATATTTATAATATAGAGAAGAGCAGAAGCTATTAATATTTGTTACTTAAGCAGTAACACCTCAACACTTGTAATGACTTTTACTTTCTTCTGTTACTTGAATTGTAATATGTCCACTAGATTATCACTTTGTATCAATTGTATCTGCTGTAGTTTTCATCAGAAGAGATGAAATTGTAGAAATTAACAACTTAATTGTATATTTTAGACAAGCTTAAACCCTGAAGATCGTGGTCAGCAGTTGTCTAGGAGACAGTTTTCTCACTACCATCAGTATAACCAGGAGTACGTGAAATTTAATTCTGTTACAAAATATATAAGATTTCTGTGGTAGTAAGGGCATTCACTTTGCAATTAAATGTCTTCTACTTTTGATCTTACATCAAGCAATGTTTTGAACTTTTCAAAATGGAATAGCAACCTGGTAACAATTTAAACATACATAACATTGCTGTTAATTTTTTTTTTTTGTGACTTGAATTATTTTATGCACAGTTTTAATTTTTCTTTTTTTTTTTTCCTGACTCTATATCTTTCTGTGGAAGAAAAGATGAAAAACAGGAAGCCTTAAGAAACCCAACGTACAAGTGTGTTCTACTACTGTGCCTTTTAAAATAAAAATTTCAAGCTGCTATCTGTAATCAGCTTGTCTTCAGGGTTTGGATGCTGGGGAGTTCCACAGAGGTTAGACTTTGAATGTTAAAGTTCAGGAAACAGGGCTGTCAGACAGCTGCAGATCTCTTCTGTAGCACAGTACTGATGGTAGGAGAATTCATAGGAGACTTTGGAAGGAGATCTGAAGATTCTCTGTACCGAGACTTACAGGGTTGCGTTCTTGATAAAGGTGTAACATAGAAGTGGAACTGAACAGTTAGCTAATGTGAAGCGTTGAGAGGGTGTGCAGTATGCCTGATGCTGAATGTCAACATACGTGATTTTGAGGTAGCAGAGGTAGAATCTCTGTGGTCACACAGACACCTGGGTTATGAAGCACTGTTTTATTGCATGTCAAATAAAAATGCCACTAGTTATTTGTAGTAGCCAATAACTCTACTTTAAAATAACCATACCTAAGAGAGTGTGGTGGCAACCAATGGGCTAGCACCTTTTACTAGATATCAGTGTTTGTACTAGTTTCTAAGGGAGCTTTTACTGGTTAATCATTATTTTATACAGCTGGCTCACTCATACTCTTTCTAGACTGCATCAGCAGTGTGATAATAATGTCAGCAACTGTTGGGAAGTGGAAGCTGGGTATCGCTAACACTGATAGCATACCAGTACAAAACTTCTCAATTTTCCCTCCTGGATCCTACTCTTTTCTGATCAGGAGCATGTGATAGGACTAAATCCTGTGAAATTTCACAGCTTAGAGGAACAGAAACCTACTGTAGATGCCTTGGAGTAGTTCAGAGATAAAAGACAGAATGACTTCTTTGAATATCTGATTTGAATGATTCTTCTTTTGACATCACCTAGTCCAATCCCACTCCCTGAGCAGGTTCAGCTAGGAGTTGCTCAGGATTGTGTTCTGTTGTATTTTCTGTATGTCTATGGGAGAAGAGTTTATAATCTTTCTGGAAGATGGGCTGTAGTGTTTGATGACTTTCACAGTGAAAAAAAAATTATGTTCAGATAGAATTTTGTGTGATACAGTTTGTTACTGTTTACTTTAGTCCTGTAAGTAGGTGCCACAGAGAAGAGTCTGTTTTCCTCTTGTCTTTTCACTAGAGACTGAAAGATTCAACTTTGCCTCAACCAAATGAACAACATGAGTTGCACTTTCAGATGTCCTTCTTATCACATGGTTGTTATTTGCAACAGGGTTTATGACATATGTTATGCATTATATGCAGAATCTGGAAAAAAGGATGGTAGATCTTAATTCTTAGAAAATGGGAAAATTTGAAAGAGATGAAGGAGGAGGGAAGGACCCTGCTGCTCTATCATATTCCTTTTCTTTTTCTTTTTTTTTTTTCTTTTTTACCCTAAGCTAAGTTTTTATAGTGTATTTCAATCACAAGGACAAGTAATTTGACATACTTTCTGGCCTCTTACACTGCTTTTTATTTTTAAGTAGTTGAAGTTTCTATGAAAAATCACAGTGGAGATGAACAATGTTTTGCACTGTACATTTGTTACTTTTTCAGAAATTGAATATTTCTTTGACTTTTGTTACCTTTCTGGAACTGTAAGAATGAATTTTTACTCTATCTTTGTTTTGCTTCACCTTCCTGTGTTAGAAAACTTATTAAAGGGTTGAGAGTGAAACTCAGTGAACAGACAATTTATTTTGGTCATTCATGCATACAGAATCATTCCTGAGACAAAACAGAGTATTTTAATCGAGGTGAATAGACATTTTAAATTACAAATATTTCATGTAGTGTTTGTAAGATAAGGACTTATCTATGAATTCAGGAGAGATGCATCTATCAGCTTCAGGAAGTGTTAGTCTTAATGGTATAGCTCTCTTTAAATGCATAAAAAATGTTGTTTGTATGAATTGTTACCCTTGCATATGAAGTGCAAACTGCATGATCATCTTCTGATCTCAGAAATCTTCCCAATGAGATTTTGATTTTAGATTGGTGTACTTGAGGCATGATGAGCCATTTCTTAAGTCATGTCTTGTGGCTGCTGAATAATGCATGAGGCATGAAGTCATTTACTCCAAGCTGAATTTTTTATTTGATATTATTTTTAGACTTGCTGGTAATACAGAGTTGGATCTTGTTTGTTTTTTCTTTCCTTGAAGACAGAAAATGTGAATGTAAAACGTGGAAGACATTACCATTGTATTATTTTCACAACAATACATATTTGTAGGACTTTCTGTTATGTTGCTTAAGTAGACTTGAAAGAATAGAATTGGTTGTTTTTAAACCACAGTTGTTATGACTGCTTGTAAGGTATGGAAGCATTTAAGAACCAGAATAATTCAGTGTTTTGGGAATATTGAAACATTTCTTTAAACTGAAATTCTAATAGTAATATCCTTAGGAATTTTGTTTTGAAATAAAATACCTTGCCTTTTTTTTTTTAAATGTATTTTGAATGTTATTCTCCCCCCCACCACAAGCTAGTTTGTTTATTTCAGAAAGTAAGCTTTTATCGAGGTTGGAATATTTAGTGTTCTTCCTCATAGTAAACACTCCCATAAATGAAAATTTACTTTTGTTAGTATTAGTTGTGAGTACAATTTTAGTTTACGTACAGTTTTAGGATTAAAACTACACAAATAACATTGCTTTGTTTCCTTTGTATTTCTTTCTGTTGCTTCCCTTAGGTCGAGATTTGATCTGCATACAGTCCATGGATGGGATGCTCATGTTGTTTGAACAAGAAAGTTATGCTTTTGGCCGATTTTTACCTGGTTTTCTTCTACCTGGTCCCTTGGCTTACAGCTCTCGCACAGACTCTTTCATTACAGTGTCTTCTTGTCAACAGGTTGAGAGTTACAAGTATGTGTTTATGTTCAGTAATTATAGTGTACTTCGGTGGTATCATTTACTAGGTAAACATGTTGGAAGTAATCTTGTTAAATTTTTTAATGTCCTTGCTGGAGTATGCAAAAGCAGGTAGTTGCAGGAAAGATGTTGTGTACTGCTGAGTGATTACTGTCTCAGTACAGTCATAGAAGAAAATGTACTGTGAGTCCTGAGCACTTTATGGTCCTGTTTTATTTTTATAAAGGTATTAAGTGTGCTACCTTATCAAGGCTATGTTGCTCCCAATGTCAGGTTTTTCCCTGCTTCAGTTCAGTCTAGCCTGTGCTTTCAGCGTTGGAACACGGATGAAACTGTTGTGAGCTGTTTTAGTTTGTGACCATATTAAGTTTATGAGTTCAACATTTAGAAAAATAGAGCAATATGGAAAGTAAAGACTGTGCAACACATTTCCACTTCATCCAAGCACAGGGATTATGTATCATAAGGCCAAGCAGACAAAAATTTAATAGAGAATAAGAAAGAGAATGAGAGAGGTTTGAAAGACAGACAAGGGGGCATTTGTGTTTACTGCAGAGGAGCAGCTTGAATCCTTGGGGCTCTCTGATGCAACCACCATGTTGAGAGTTTATCAAGTATCCATCTCTTTAGAATCAGACAGATGCTTGAGCAGTGGGACGTTGTAATGGATGTCTGCTGAGAAGCCTTTCTCAAACAAGACGTTTCCCTATTGCAGTCCCTGCTTCTCACAGAGGACTGATGTTAGGGTTATTGAATCTCTATGCCTAGCAGTAAATTGGGATGGGGTGTTTGGGGCAGAGCTACTACCTGTGATGACAAAAATCCACACCCACTAAAATGGATGAAAAAGTAGCAGAGCTGTCAGGCTTACAGAGCAGGAGTTGTTCACAGTTCTAACTAGCAGCCAAAGAGGAGTGATGATGATACTGGAGCCAGTATGTCTTTAACATCTGCATCCTGAACAGTAGGACAGAATGCATGTCCTGAAATTCAAGGACAATGTCAAATTTTTGGAAGTGGCTAATATTAAAAGGATAGATAGGGCTGCGTTTCAGAGGAATCTCATGAGGCTGAAGGAATGGGCTGACAAGTACCTTAGGAATTTTTTCGGAGGTAATCATACATATTAAATAGAATAAGAGTGCCCTTTTTTATAAGTAATGCCCTTGGAATCGAATCCAGGGAATATTAGTTGAACACGATGCTTTGTCACAGTACCCTGTTCTGTCACCTGTAGATCTCAAGCAATATTCTTTTTATTTTGCTGCTCAAGATTAATCAGATTACAGGTATCATGTATTGTTTTCTTAAAACAGGACAAGATATATGTGTTGCAAGTAAAAGGAATTTAATGGAAAATTCATAATTTCCTAAGAAATTGGAATAAAAATTCTAATAGATTTGAATAAAATTATAATAGAATCTATTAATGTTGTCAAAAAATAAAGAAACATTTTTCCCTTTAAAATGAACATCTCATATGTTTTCATTATGTTCAGATTCTTGACATTTACAACAAATGTGACTAAATTTTTCATCAGTCTGTTACTAATTCAAAAGTGTGCCATCCTTACTGTAGGAAGATATAGTTTTAAAGGAATTTTTCACTTGGTTATTGGTCTTTAGTGTCAAATGTTAAGACACTAATGGAACTAATCTCCAGTGTGTGTCTGAAATATTAGGACATTAGAACAGAGTTAAGTAATCTTTTTAAAGTGAAGGAAACAGACATGCTAAGGAGAGAAGAGGTAATTTTTATGATATTGAATAAAAAATACAGCAGTTCTATCTAGTGTAGCAGAACAAGTTGCCAAACTTCAAATTATCCATCTTCTTATAGCTCTTACAGACCAATGGCTTCATTTGAAGCAATATTCCTTGTGTTGATTCTGAATTCCTTCAAGATCTAAAAGCAAAATACCTCTTACATGCTTGATGGTGATAGCTGAATTGAAAGTTTGTGTTAGTCATCTGTGGCTTGAGGTTTTTTTCATGAAAGACTGTATGCAGGTAGTTGGTACTTAAATATCAGTATATATTGCTGTTAGATGTGAGCTTGATTTGAAACCTCTGTATTGGTCTCTGGTTAGTTAATAAAATGTTAAGGTGCTTTCCAAGACTATCAGTAAAATATGGTGAAAAGAGAAAATTTTGTTAGGTCAGGATCCTTCTGGGTCCCTTGCATCTTGACTTATTTGGTGATTCTGCAATTCTGTGAATCTGAAACTTCTCTTATAAATGTGTTAAACTGAAAAAGAGAAGTAAATTTATTCATACAGAGGACAGTTAAAGACATCCTAATTATACTAAAAGCAACCCTCTTAGTATTATTAATTAGGTCATAGCATTCACCTTAAGCAATTAAATTTCTTACTCCAAGTACATAGATTACTTCTGTAAGTAAAACAATTTTAGAAACTAAAATCCTTCAGTAGCAAGCAGAGAATCACTGGATAGTTAGGGTTGGAAGGGACCTCTGGAGATCATCTAGTGCAAGCCCCCTGCCAAGACAAGGTCACCTCTAGCGGGTGACACAGGACTATCGAGGTACGTTGTGACTGTCTCCAGAGAAGGAGACTCCATGACTCCCCGGTCAGCCTGTTTCAGTGCTCTGCCTCCGTCAATGTAAAGAAGTTCTTCCTCATGTTGAGGTGGAACTTCTTGTGTTTTAATATATGGCCATTATGCCTTGTCCTCTTGCTACACCACAATACATGCATGAAATCTGAGGAATATTGTTGTCATAATTTTAAATCTCTAACTTTGACAGTGAAGAAAAATATGTACTGTTATTTTAATTGAATTGGAACATTCAAAATTGTGTTGGTTTGAGCTTAGGAGCTGATGGCACTCCATGACTTCAAGAGTTAAATGCTGTCATTTGGATAAATTTATGTTGGGTCTTATTCTGTTGTTTATTTCACTTATGTAGAAAACTTCAGTATTTCACAGATTATCTTTGTGCATACACAGGAAATGGAGTAGATCAGTGAGTTACGATACCAGCACAAATTCAGGAAACAGTTACAGAAGAATCAATGAGGACACAGTTTGAACACTGAGGATTGCATAGGTGTAAAGAGGACAGATAGATATGCAGAGCTTTTATGCCAGTTGCTATATTTTGTTCAAATGTCTTTATTGCCAATTTTTCTTAGTATGGTTTGTCGGCAGTTAAAATAAGAAACCTCCTACAAACCTTCCAGCTTTTGCTAAGTGTGCCACCTACTGATTCCAGTTTACTGTGGTTTCTTACATTGGAGCCACTTAGTTTGCTTAATGGAGGTGCTTGCAAGTTTCACTATTAGAGCAGATTGTATTTCTGAGTAGTTTAGGAAGCTTTATATAAGCTTAATAAAAGCAAAAAAGGGTCATTTTTAAAATTAGAATTACAATTTCACAATTTGATAATTGGTTTCTTCTATCTTTGTGGTCTGTATTTCTATCTTCTAATGTTTAGGCTATTGAATTTGTTTTAACTCCACATGGAATCTGAATAGAAATGTTTGTTTTAATTTCTACCTTTACACTTAGCTGCTATCCTACTCTGATATTAGTCTTAACATCTTTGCTGATGATCGATATGTTGCAGTGGACTTTCTAATCATCCTTTTAGACTGTGATTTTACTGTGTATGTATACTCACGATATTGTATTTTATTTCTTACTTAATGTAAAGGTATTAACTACAAAGATACCTTTTTTTTTTTTTAATGTTTTTAAACTGCCTGTAACAGATACCAAGTGCTGGCATTTGCGACAGATGCTGATGAAAGACAAGACACAGAACAGCAAAAACTCAGTTCTGGAAAAAGACTTGCGGTAAAACCTGTTTATTTTACATACCCTGTATGAACACTACACATGTATTGAAATGACCAATGCTAAGTAAGGAATGGAAACGTTGTCTGCTGACAAAGGACCTGATCCAGTTGCTGGTAAAAGCAATGGAAAGACTCCAGTAGATTTCTATTAAGGTTTCTTTGGGCCTCAGTTGTTTAAGGCTGGGCCTTAAAACTTGCTGTCGTTCTAATGAGAAACTGCACTGGAAATGACTATTTCCAAGGCAATCTTTGTAATACAGAACCTACACTGTAGTAAAATAGATAAATAGGTACACCTGAATTATTGCTCATGTTTTTAAGTGAAGTTTTGTATTGTAGAAAATTAATCTCATTCTTCCTGGGGAATCGTTTATACTTAGAGAAAAATTCACAGTGAGATGTTTCCATAAATAGTCAGTGTCCTGAACTCTTTTTATCAAAAACCTGTGGATTCAATAGTCTTCTGGAGGTCCCTGTCCTAGTTATTAAACAAACTAATTTGTTTAATATTTGAGCTGCCTCCGCTTAAGAGGAAGAGAATTTAATTATTTGTGGTCCTGCAGTAGAGTTGCTTGTCTGCTAAATATACTGCATATATAAAATGCTAGATTCAGCATATTTCAAGTACGACAGTAAAATATTGGGAGAGCATCTTCCTTCCACTGGCTAATTGTAGAATTCTTCAAATATATGTAGGCTGAATCCTACATGTTGAAGTAGGAGAAGGCAATTTATAAATAAAAAATCTGTAAACGTCATTAGATATACTGCAAATGAAACATTTTTTTAAAATCTAAAACGTGAAGCATGCATGGAAATAAACATAATAAGCTGGATTTTTCCCTTTAACTTTTAAGATGGCATTTCCAGTTTCATATATCAGATATGCCAGGATATTTGCTGACACATTCTCTGCTCTTTAAGCAAAATGATTGATGCTGTTCACATAGGAAGTGCTGACAGTTGAACTTTGATATATTTTTACTTCAGGAATTCTAAATTTCTGTTTAACCAGCTTGGCAGAAGTCAAAAGCATTTTTTGCATGTGTGTTTAGTTGAAATTTCTCAGAGGAGCTGAAGAAACAAGCCAATGAAATGTATCAATAAGCAGTAGTATTGTGTAAAGACAGGTGAGGCAGGATTTGTAAGTAGTTGTTTATTATATCAATGTATTTAGTTGGAGAAGTAGACAAATTACGACACACGTGAGCATTCTCCAGATTAAAGGGCGTACATGAGTGACTGCAAGCATAAATATTGGCTTACACACCTAAAATATTTGTCTAGTTTTCCATTTACATATATTGGTAGAATGAGTTATCAACTGTTGCTCTCTAACCTTACCCTTAATAACCAAGGACATGTACAGAGGAAGATGAAAATGATTCTAATACTCTGTTCTTGCATTCGTTTGTTAAAGTGTAAAGCATTTCCATTTTGAATGGGATGTGTATTTTAAAATCTAAATGTACGTAACTGAACTGCATAGCCAACAATTCATGACTATTTTAAAGTCACTTCTTTAAAAAGAAGATGTTTTTGCTACTTGAGTCACATTTAAGAAAGTTACAAACTGCCCTCAGAATAAGGGGATAATTCTCATCCAGGAAAGGACCTTGATTTTGCTTTTCCATCTATGTTAATGATATGTAATTTGATTAGTTCTGAGCCTTCTCAAAGTTTTGTCTTTAGTGTGCAGCTGTTAATTGATTTCTGGGGCATGTTTTTTCTTTTGAAGGTGGATTGGGTTTTAAACATCGGAGAGCAAGCACTGGATATATGCGTTGTCTCGTTTAATCAGGGAGTTTCTTCTGTTTTTGTGCTTGGTGAGAGAAACTTCTTTTGCCTTAAGGATAATGGGCAAATACGATTCATGAAAAAGCTTGATTACAGTCCAAGTTGCTTCATTCCTTACTGTTCAGGTTTGTAAAAGGAAGATTCATTTTAACTTTAGCTTGGTTGCTTTTAGAACTAACAGGTTTTTTTTGTTTTTTGTTTTTTTTTTT